>OY856410.1:974586834-974941834 GCA_963693085.1 Alisma plantago-aquatica
CCAACTCAATTTCTAATCAACTTGACACTCCAACTATTGGTAAAGGTATGCCTGTAGAGCCAATCATATGATGATTGCATTGGCATATAAAGGATTTGATTAATAAATATACATAAAAGGCAAGCTTCCAATTCATTTTGTTTCACTCAGTTATGAAATAATGAGGAGACAGAGTGAATGTCTAAAGAATGACATTACTCAATGATGTATGCCTTCAAGTACATGACTTGGAAGAATGAGATCATGTGGATGTCAAGTGTAGGTAAATTCTTATTTTTTCCCTAGTCGGTTGTTACTGTGCAAGGTATATTGACACCAGTAATACTAAAGACTAGAGTGTGGGTTGGTTGATGACAAAATCTCATTAGTCATGATATGGGATATCAAACCAGACACACAAATACTTACTAGTGAACAAAGTACCAGATAGACCCACCTTGAGAGTGACACATGGAAACCATATTTGGTGGTCATAGTCATATCTCATTGTGAAGGTGGTGGTTCTGATTCTTAGACTTGAAATCACTGCACTCTTTGACATCATTAAACACGGTCCTAAAACATGGGTTGTTATAAAGGTAATGATTGGGCGATGTGACACATGGGGACTAACTGTGAGTGATAGATATGGGATTTATCCCTCCTACTGGATTTTGATATCCTAGCCACTTGATAAGCGAGACTAAGAATGGCATGTGCATGCACATGTGAATCAATATATGATATTAAGGTCATTTATATCCAAGACAGTCTTCTCTTGGTTCAACAAACATGGATTGAACATTGAAAGGGTGACATTTCCATGCCTTGAGTTCAAATAGAATATCAAAGATAGAGAAATTATACAATCACTGCAACACCTTACACAAATTGTAGGTTGAAGTTGCTCTCCAGCTTTTCAATCACTTGGGTAGCATTGATGTGTGACTAGGCATCTCTCCTTTCTTGTGACGTCATAAGCTAGTTATGGACATTCACTGTCAACATGATATGGGACCTATAGGGTCAAACACAATGGAACTCATCTAGAAGAATAGTTTGATCTTGAATGATAATTGGATTAAATTACTAAAGTTTTTAGGTACTCAATGCTTGCAATAAATCAGTTGGTTCTACTGCCAACAAAAACTCACAGGGTGAGATGTTTGTTTGGAGTACCAAATCATCGACTCAAGTGTTGAGATGACCGTTTGGATCATCAGGCTGATTGGAATTTATTTGGCTAAAATTATGCACAAATAAGGCACCAACTGATCATCTCACTGGGTGAACTGATCGGCTCCGGGTTGATTGAGACAACCAGTTCACCTAGCAAACTGATTGGCTCAGTTGGGTTGAATGAAGGTTCTAGTAGCTTTCCTAAATTTGTGAGAAAGAGTACTCATTTCACTTGTTCAATTTGAGTGGGACAATGAATTAATTTTTTCATTAATTAGAAACCATTTTTTCAAATTCATATGTGAATAGGAAATAAGTGAGACGACCATTTCAGGATGTGAACTGATCATCTCACATGCAAGATGACTGTCTCATATGTGAGATGACCATTTTGAGTGTACAAGTTGTGAAAATTTAAGATTTTTCAGTCCCTTCCACTCCCGCAATGATCAGGAATCCTGACCCTAACCCCTCCTATAAATAGAGGGGTATTGGGGGATTCCCAACACACACAATCGAGAATCAGTTGCTCTGACGATTGTTTTCCTCTCGGGTTGTGGTAACCAAGAGAGCCCAATCAAGTCCTACCTAACTAGGGAGGGATAGTGAAGGGAGAGAACAACTGAGAATTAGTTTTTGGGAGAGCAAGTTGGTGACTAGTACACCAACGGGAGGGACAACTTCTTTCTATCTATTCTAGTTGAATGACAGGAGTTCTAGTTGGTCTGTGTGGACTACTCTAGAAGAAGGAGTCATTTGGCTCCACTTCAAGTATAAATCAAATAAGAAGAAGAAGTAAAGCACTAAAGACTCCACTTCAAGTATAAATCAAATAATATAAATTTGATTACTTTTTAATTTTGGTATGAGATACCAGATAAAGATCTAACATATTGATGTGTAGGATCTAACAAGAAGTAAGAGGACTTTATGAAAGGATAAAGATGGACAAGGAAGAGCAAGAGTTGCAAAATCCATAGTCTACATTTAAATTTGTCTTATCCCAAAGGGCATGTAATAGAGTTAGTAGAGCTACTATTTCATGTATTCCAGTAATAGAAACATTTTCTTTATAAATCATGTATGAACAAGGATGACTATCAATAAAGAGTTGTTAATGCTTTTATTTTAAATATATGATCTTGTATGGCAATACCCAAACCATCTATTGATCTTTTTAAAAAGAATCTCAAGATGAATGTTTATACCAAAAGGATTACATATGATAACTCGAACAAACCATAGCATTATCATCTAAAGCACACATATGATGAGTGCATTTCTAGGACATTTTGATGATTATCTAGACTCTTTTTGGTTATTGAATGAATAAGAGGCATGCATCTCTTATGTGTAAGATGACATACCACTTCTCCCTAAGTGTATTGGAGAACAAGTATTATATTTGAACTAATACATATGATGTATGAAGATCTTTTAGAATAAGTGGTAAAAGTTATTGCAAGTACTTCGGCGTGTTTACAGATGATATGATGATATGCATGCAATAAAATACAAATCTCTTGAAATGTTCAAGTAGATTAACTTCCTTAGAGGTATTAAATACTTTGTTATGATCAAAAGTTGAAATACTTAATAGGAGTAAGTTTGAGGACCTTCTAGATAGACTATGATAGTATATCACAGTCAATTCCACCTGAAACATAATGATGTATCAGAAAGAAGGATTCACAACATGATGGGTCTTGATGTGATTATCATTTAATCTAATCCTCTAATTCCTTAAGGATAAATGCTTATGCACTAAATGAAATTACCGTCTAAATGGTTGAATAAGACAACATATGAGATATGGCATATGAATGTTCCAATGTGTCTTAAAGATTGAAACTCATGCAAGAAAATATTTTCTCAAAAAGATTTAATAACATAAATGATAATTTGTTGAACACTACTTATCTCAATCCAATAACAAAGTGTTTTTTGATTGGATAACTGAATTCTAAAAGAATTAGTGGGATTAAAGTAGAACACAAAAAGTTCGATACCAACAAGAAACATTTGAATCATAAGAGGTAACCTTGAAGAATCACAAGTTTTTGTGGAATCTCAAGTTCATTATGTAACATAAGACTGAAGGTTCTAGTAGAACATATCTGGATTTAGAAGATTGTGAAACCTATAACTTAGATAGGTTATGAGTTGATTATATGATGAGTCAACTATCAATGAAGAACTATTGAGGAACCAAAGTCTGAGTAATGGCTTAAGGCTATTATATCCAAAAGGGAATCCATAAGACCAACAAGATATGATCTTGATGGAACCACCTAAAGGGTTAAAACCCATAAGATGCAATTGGGTTTTCAAGAAGAAAATCAATATGGATAACATGAAGGACAAATTGGTTGTAGAGGTTTTGAATCAAGTTCAAATGTTGAACTTGATGAAATCCCTTCACCAATTGACTTGCTTGTTATTATAACTTGTTAAGATTTGATTATTTGGCGCATGGAGATTAAAACTGCATTTCTTAATAGGAAAAAAATGAGGGGATGTGTACATGACATAGCCAGAAGGTTTTATAACTCCATTAATGCAAATAAAGCCTGTAAGCTATAAAAGGATGAAGCAAGTATATCAAACATTGAATCTTTGATTCGATAAGAAAGTTAAAGAGTTTGACTTGAGTCAAAAATAAAAGATGAAATTTGTGTTTACAAAAGATTTAGTGGGAGCATATATATATATATTCCACATGTTTGTGGGAATAATGTCCCAATACTTATAGTATTGAGATCTAGCATGGAAACCACCTTCAACAATGAAGAATTGGGTGAAACATCCAAAATGTTAGGGATCAAGATCTATAGAAATAGTTCTTGAAAGTTTCATAACCTAAAATGAATACATATTGGATAATGTTGAAAGAGTTCAACATGAAGGATTCAGTGGGAGAGAATCTATCCATAGAAATGGGATCAGTTTCTCAAGAATCATATATTTTGAATCTTATGAAGAATGGAATGGACATGACTAAAATTTCATATGCACCAACAATTTAATCTATCATAAATGTCATATGATGTAATCATCCAATGTATCTTGATTGACAAGATGTATTTCCAATAAAGGTCATTGTAGAATTTCATCATAAACATCCATTAGTACTTGATAAGTACTTAAGGATATGTTGTTAGTTGATAACAACAAGGAAGATTTGAGTGTAAATGGTTACACTAATGCAAGATTCCTAAATGACATAAAATTATTGTTATATAAAATATGTTTGATAAGTAAAGAGAAAAAGGTTGTGAGCTTGAAAGAGTTCCAAACTGTAAGCCATTAATTCTATAAAAGAAGTTGTATATCCTGGTATTGTGAACATAGGAGTAGGTAACATATGAATCTAGAAGTTCATGTGATGAACTTATAGATGTTCCAACTATTAATGACACAGTAGAAATGCTATGGCAACAATGGAGATACTAGTTATGCAGGGATATCTGAGATCATACCATGGGAGTTTCATCCCATACGAAATGTCGTACAACAAAGAGAATTGAAACATGCAATATACCGACTATATCAAAATGCTGCTAACCCATTGGATTAGCACTTGCGTAGAAGAAACATGGTGGACATGTTTAGATCACTAAGAATGAGATTTTTTGGTGATTGTCTCAAAGTGCAAGTGGGAGACTGTTGGTCAAGGTATGCCCATAGAGCCAATCATATGATGATTGAAATGGCATATAAAGGAATTTATTAATAAATATACATAAAAGGCAAGCTTTCAATTCATTCTATTTCACTCGGTTATGAGATAATGAGGAGACATGGTGAATGTCTAAAGAATGACATTACTCAATGACGCATGTCTTCAAGTATGTGACTTGGAAGAATGATATCATATGGATGTCAAGAGTAGGTAAATTCTTATTATGTCCCTAGTCAGTTGTTACCGTGGAAGGTAGATGGACACCGGTGACACTAAAGACTAGAGTGTGGGTTGATTGATGACATAGTCTCATTAGTCATGATATGGGATATCTAACCAGCCACACAAATACTTGCTAAGGAACAGAGTATCAGATAGACCCACCTTGAGAGTGACACATGGAAACCATATTTGATGGTCATAATCATCTCTCAAAGTGAAGGCGGTGATCACTACAAAAATATGGGTTTTTAGTGTAGGATATTTGTGAAGGAGTAATAGCCCTCAAAAAAAGCTGTTGTTTGTTAAGGCCCGGCCTACACTAATAAGTAACTTGCCGAGAAACTTAAAAACAAATGTATTAGTGAAGGCTTTAGATCCTACTTAACTGTGATTTTTCCTTCACCCAGGATTTCCCACCACAATTTCCCGCCCTGCTAATTAGTAATCAGGGACGATAATTAGGATAGACAGAACTCTAACCGTTCCCTCTCCTCTCGCCGGCTCCCTGTTTGACCGATCGCTGCGGAGAAAGCCTTCCCAGCATGCAATGGAGCGCCGTCGGCAGTCGGAGTAGTGGTAAGATCTCTTGTAAACCTCATTTTTTATCAGTCTTCCTCCACTCTTCTCCTTTCATTATCCTGCATTGTCCAGAGCTCTCGTCTCCCTTCTCCTAAATTGTGGAATGATAAACCACCTTGCAGCTTTGCCCGACGTAGAAAGGAGAGTCGTCGCTGGTATGAGGAGCAACCTGATTTCTTGCCAACTTGGTTCGTGATTTGTCATCCTCCAGTTTTATTTGATCACCCTGCATTGGCTACCGGCCACGGTCCATTTGATCGCCCAGACCGTTCTTCCAGTCAGGTGATTTTAGGCCCCGTTTGGCTCAGTTAATCAGGATTACTGGTTTCCTCTTGCTAATTCATGAAGCTTCATAACCAGTTCAGTGGTGATGTCTATCACTATAGATAACTGGGATGTTTGTTGGCTTGCTACCCTATCATTCAAAGAATGATGGTTGAGTTCAGGGGCGGAGCCAACATTGAGTCCTTGGGGGGGGGCATTATAACTTACAATTTCATTTTCAGTGACCAAAGAGACTTTGTTAATCCAGATGCTCCTCCCCGTTATATAAGTTGATATTATAAACTTTTACACGATCAATCAATGTTTATCTGTTTCTTCAAATGGATTGTCATTGGCAACAATACAAGTCAGCAATTTCTACTTTTCAACGACCTTATGTTATGAGATCACACAAACTTGATTTTCTTTTCTGTCAAGATGTTTTCATTAGTAAGTCGTATACCATATATTAGATTTTTTAAGATTTCTAACATGTCCGGTCAAGCATGTGCATATATATTTTAACAATACTGATGCTCTGCAGTATAACCTTCTAGGTGCCTTGACAAAAGTTAAAACTATCAGGATGAGCGGTGTAATATAAATATTGTTGTACAATGTTCAAGCAGCTCTATATTTTCCACCCTAAGAACTAGATTACAGAAAAATTCATTGTCGTGTATGTTTCATCCTATAATTAGACTAGAATACAGAAAAAGCATGGAAAATTTTTAGAATATATAAAGATAAAAGTAACAAAAGAAACATGTTATTGATCTGTAACCTGTTAATCGCCGTCTCCTGATTCTGCCACCGACATCACGGTTCCTCTCTGTCTATGGCTTATCGGAGGCTTACTCAAATGATATAATAAAGTCAAAAAACATACAAACATTTGAATTGGGAGAGTGGAAAACGTTAACTGCTGCAGTACGTTATGTTGTTAAAGTGTGATATGTATAGAAACGGTAGTGCGATGGGTTAGAGGAGTGAGAGAGTTTGGGGTGATATGGAAATCCTACGGAAATAGATTAGAGGAGCGAGAGAGTTTAGAGGAGTGAGAGGGTATAATTGATTAGGTAGGAGAGCATATGATAAATTTGAGAGACTCAGTTACAGTCTGTAATTAAGGAATATCAAGTACAACAAAAGTGGAAAATGAGATGTTGTTGAGATGGCGGAAAGTTTCGGCATATTAATGCTAAGTAATGTGATGAGTGGTTTTCCAGAAACATCAATGATACTTTGAAAAAAGACGAAAGTTTGGGGGGGGGGCCTGCTTGCCCCCCCCCCCCTCCGTCACTGGTTGAGTTTTACTGCTTGTTGCTGCTGTTACATATTTCTAGATATGTCTCCTTGCTCTGGGGCTCTGTGTTTTTCTATGTTGCCTTATGGTTTTGTCGCTTAATGCTCCCCTCTCACTTAGAGTGATGGTTGAGCTTCTCTCCTGAGTTTTTGAGGTTGAACTGCTATGAAGTTTTCTGCATAATCTGAAGATTCGTCAGTCTTGTTGGTTCTCCTGTTGCTGCCTCGTGCTGCTTCAAAACCAATTCAGTGGTTTGAGGCACGACTCATTCTATAGGTTTAATTTGATGTGGTTATGAATATAATGGGAACATCAAAATCCCTTAATGAAATAGTTGTGAAGATATTTTTCTTCTGTCCCTAAGTTTCGCTGTCATCTGAGAAGTTTCTGCTTTGTTTGCATCAAGGAGGTATGCAGATTTTGCTTGTGGCAAATAAATAGAAAAAGTGCATTGTTTGTTTACATCAACTTGCCTACTCATAGGTTATATCTCCTTCTAGGGGAATTAACTTGAATGATTGAGATATTGAATTATGTTTCATTTTCACTTAATTAGCAACTCAGCCTAAATCATTTTGCTTTCCCGTATGTGATGCAAAATTATGATATAAGCATGATGTATGTTGAGGATCTAGAAGAATCTTGCCCTTTTTTTTTTTGGGGGGGGGGGTGGGTTGCTGGTAGACAAGTCATGTACCTTTACTGAACAGGGCCATGCTTAGCGTATATGATTGTACCGTAGCCCTACTCCCTAGTTGCTAGGAGCTTCTTATACTTGCCAAGAACTTGCTAGGACTCTTCTTGTTGAATAAACACTTGCCAACAATCCCATATTAGTCTTGTTTGGTATAGAGTTAGGCATATGGGTAGGCAATGGTGAACAGAAACACAGTCACAGGTACTGGATGGCATGTTAGAAACTATTCTATGTCATCAAAGTTGCTGCCACACGTGTGCTTGTACTATTTTTAAGTCATAAGTGGTTGGCTTCCCTGCATTGACACCTTGATCTAGTTAGTATTGAGCATTCCATTTTGACACATGGCCTTGAAATATATTTTAAAGATTTTAAATAATAATATCTCTTCTGAATGAGAAGAGAGCTCAAAATAAAGCGGAGCGGAAATGAAGAAATCATGAGGTTGACCTCAATATGGTTGGCATTAAGGCTTAGCTGATGATGATGATGTGGTAAGATTCTCTAATCGTGATTTCTCACCATGTTTAATTAAGAGACACGGTCACAGACTCACAGGTGCTGGATGACATGTTAAAAACTGTTGTATGTCATCAAAGCTGCTGCCATACATGTGCTTGTACTATTTTTAAGTAATAAGTGGCTAGTTTCCCTGCATTGACACCTTAAGATGGAATACATGGAGAGCTACTTAAGATGGATGGTTAAGAGAAGAGGAGGGAAGATGTAGATGTAGAGAAGCAAGAAAAAGAGTAGACGTAGGGAGGGCAATATTCTGCTACCTTTATCTCGAAAAGCAAGAAGAAAAGTAGGGGAGGAGTGGTTAGATAAGCAGAAGGAGACACATGAAAAACCAACATGAAATAAGAGAAGGGAGATGAGAAGAAGACATGGAGCACGAAAAAGAGGAGGCGAACGAAAATTTTTGCAGCTACTGAAGCTTAACTAACTAATATTGGTAGGGCAAGAGCAGTGTAGAACATGAGGTAGGGATTTGGGCAAGGTTTGGGTTTTTTTCGTATGCTTAAGCTTAAGTGGGTAGGGATGGTGTGTGTTGGATGTGTCCATGGAGTGTCCAAGTCGTGTCCAACACTTCAATATTTTTTTTAAAAAAGTGGACATGTCAGAGGCGTGTCTGCCACGTGTCCAGGCATGTCCAAGGTGTGTCCATGTTGGACACGCGTTGGACACAGACACGGAAGCCTCTGGGAAGTGTTCGTGCTTCCTAGATCCACATGTATGAAATTATTCTGGGGCAGTTGAAACACACTTGACTCAGATTGGTTTTTGTTGGCTTTTGAAAACATTTTTCCATGAGTCACTCAATTGTTTGAGCTTCCTAAACTTTGCTTTTATACACAATCTATGAATCAATGATACTACATTCTAAACTTTTATCTTTTATTTTTCTCTTGTATGCAGATGGATTTCTTACGGGATAGAAATTGGATGTATATTTCTAATAGGATGCAAAGTGAAGTATTCCAGTCTGGTTTACAAAAGTTCATTGAATTTGCACGTACCCATCAAATACCACCCAGACCGGGAAATTTAATTTGCCCTTGTAAAACGTGCTCGAATAGATACATTAAATTAGAGGATGACGTATTCTTACATGTTTTACAAAAAGGATTTGTCCACAGCTATGATGTTTGGACATATCATGGGGATATGATTGGGAGGAATACAATAAGTGCAACATCTACTAGGCCTGCATCTAGAAGTATGCATCAAATGTTGGGAGATATATTCGGAATGGGAGATACAAGTCATGCCAGTGAGTTTGAACTCGAGGAGGAGCCTGCAAATCTTAACGCCCAATGCTTTTTCAAGCTTCTCAAAGAAGCTGATCAACCACTGTATGAAGGTTGTAAAACTCACTCCAAGTTGTCCTTTCTGGTACCTCTGTTATATCTCAAGGAGGAGTCTGGATGGTCAAATAATTCTTTTACAAAGTTGTTGAAGTTGATAATCTCAGCCTTTCCAAAAGAAGGTAGTCTGTTTCCTGAGACTTATTATGAAGCAAATAAAGTTGTAAAAGACCTTGGCCTCAAAAAAGTTAAAATTGATGTCTGTCGAAATGACTACATGCTCTTTCGTAAAGGTTCATCAAAGAAAGACACGTGTGATACTTGTGGTGAGTCTAGATGGAATGAAAAGACATATAGAACAAAAGGCAAGAAGGTAGCTGAAAAGGTGATGTATCACTTTCCTATTATCCCTCGTCTGGAGAGACTTTACATGTGCCCTTCAGTTGCAAAAGATATGATGTGGCCATTTAAAGAAAAAGGAAATGATGGTTGTATTCATCATCCCTCTGACACGGAAGAATGGATCTCAATAGATAGAGAATTTCCAGACTTTGCTGTTGAGCCACGAAATGTCAGACTTGCTCTAGCTACAGATGGATTCAATCCGTTTGGACTTATGAGTGCTTCAAATAGCACATGGCCTGTACTATTAACCCCTCTCAATCTCCCGCCTTGGCTTCTTCTAAAGGATCCATACATAATGATGTATTTGCTGATCCTAGGTCCTCATATGGTTGGGAATGATATTGATGTTTACTTAGAGCCATTAATTGATGAGCTTCAAAAACTTTGGGGGCAGGGAGTTAAAGTATATGATGCTTATAGCAAGAAAAACTTCACTATGCGGGCAATGATCTTATGGACCATAAATGATTTTCCGGCTTATGGTGACCTTTCTGGTTGGAGCACCAAAGGGAAAAAGGATTTAGGTTGCCCATCTTGTAATGTAGACACCTTATCCAAGTGGCTTCAATTTGGCAAGAAACAATGTTATGGTTTCCATCGACGTTTCTTGAAAAACAATCATATTTATAGGCGTGATAAAAAAAGTTTCAATGGAGAACAAGATTTCCGTCAACCGCCTAGGCGCTGGTCAGGTGATGATATACTACAAAAATTCCAGGGTTCCACAAACATCACATTCGGAAAAACTAATAAACGTAAAATCTCTACAAATGGACATCAGCCATTGCCGCCTGGATGGAATAAAATAAGCATTTTTTTCGACTCCCGTATTGGAAATATTTGTTGCTGAGACATAATTTGGATGTAATGCACATAGAAAAAAAATGTCTGTGAGAACATATTGAACACTTTGTTGGGCGACTCAAAGAAAAGTAAGGACAACTTACAAGCTCGTCAAGATCTAAAACAATGGGGTATCCGAAGGGATTTGTGGCCAGTCAATTCAGGGAGCCATTATTACTTACCTCCAGCATCTTTCACAATGAGTAGTATGGAGAAAGAGAAGTTTCTATCTGTTTTACAAACATTGAAGGTTCCTAATGGATATTCTTGTAACATATCTAGGTGTGTCAACATGAGAGAGAAAAAACTATTGGCATTGAAGAGCCATGATTGTCATGTTTTAATGCAACAACATCTTCCTGTTGCCTTGCGGAACTGCATAGGCCTAGATGTTTATAAACCTATTGCAAGCCTATGTTTATTTTTCAATAAACTTTGCTCAGATGCTATTGATGTAGAAGAATTTAAGAAGCTTGAAGAAGACATTGTTGTCACACTATGCCAGTTAGAGAGAGTATTTCCTCCAGCATTCTTTACCATTATGATGCATTTGCCTATCCATTTAGCTTATGAAGCAAGAGTTGCCGGTTCTGTACGGTATAGGTGGATGTACCCCATTGAGAGGTACTTGAAGAAACTCAAGAATTATGTCAGAAATAAAGCTCAGCCTACCGGTTCTATTGCTAGAGGCTATTTGGCAGAAGAATTTTTGACATTTTGTGCTAGATATCTACCTGATTTTGACACAAAATTCACTCGTACTCCTCGTAATGTTGATGACTCTCCTATTAGATTGGGAGTACTGAAACACTTCGATGTGCAAACTTTAGAACAAGCCCATCGAAATGTACTATTTAATACTGACATGTTTGATGATTACAGAAGGTAATCAAATTTTTTTTCAATGTTAAATTGTTTCTAATATAGACTAACCACAACTTTTGAATTTTTCCAATAACCAGTGAACACATGATAAAGCTTCAAGAGGCTGAACCAAATATCACACTACGTGCTTTAGAAAAAAAACACGTAACACAGTTTGCTAGGTGGTTGAGAGAGCATGTAAGTAATTTATAAAATTAATCAAAATTTTATTTTGAAAGAGTATTTAATCCCTTCTTATTTTTATGTTGATAAATTAGGTAATACGTATGCGAATTGATCATCCAAAGGATGTTAGTGAGGAGTTGAGATGGATATCGCAGGGTCCTTCTATAGATGGAATGTCATATGAAGGCTATTCAGTAAATGGATATCGATTCCGCTCAAAACATGTTGAAAGTACTTCTACTACACAAAATAGTGGGGTCTACTTGGTGGCAGATACATCTAGTTATGCAAGTGGGAGGGATAAAAATCCTATTACGGATACAATTACATATTATGGACAATTGGAGGAGGTCATTGAGCTATGTTATGGTCCAGAAATAAAAATACCATTGTTTCAGTGTGCTTGGTTTGATGAAAGTTCTTCTAACGGTTTGCGCATTGACAAATATGGTTTCACACAGCTCAATTTCTCAAGGAGACACAATCAAGATGAGCCATTCACTCTTGCATCACAAGCAATGCAATGCTTTTATGTAAAAGATCCTGATGATGATAATTGGTTCACTATTTTGAAACTTCCACCTCGAAATTATTCTAAAGTACCTATCGTTGAGGATTATATGAGTGGGACACAAGTTCATAGTGGTAACAACCACACAAGTGATGATATCTCCTGGTCAAGGAATGATATGCATGGATCATTTGTTGCTAGGGAGCCCGAGGAATAAAGTTGTTTTGATTAGTTGTTGCAAACCTTAGTGAATGATCGTGCTTGCAATATTTTTCTTTGTGGATTATTATGTTTTGGTGCAAGGATATTGCCTTTTCATTTGTCCCTTTTTTATCTTGTGTTGATGTAATATTTTTCTTTGTGGATTATTATGTATTGGTGCAAAGATATTGCATTGTCGTTTGTCCCTTTTTATTTTGTGGATTATTATGTGCTTACATTGTTGTACATTTATTCCATAAACTGCTGGACTAACCTCTTATGCATTGCTACACAGTTTGGCCCGATGAGTGTGTTTCCAAATCTGCCCCCTTCTGGAGTATTTCAATCTTCTGTTAGTACAACATCGTCAAATTTTAGAGCACAGGTACATATTCACAAATTTAAAGAATTTTAAATTTTTAGAAATAACAGAAGTTGAAAATGAGAATCTTGCTTTAAAGGCTCAAATGTTTTCAAATGAGGCTTCTCCTGGTGTGTTTTCTACTCAAGCTACCTCAAATGGTATCAATGGGCCAGGGCTTACATTTCAATCATATGTATGACATTACATACATTTTTTATAACGGCTTATCTGAAATAAACTCCTTCTCATGCTATCAATTTTTTTTGAAGCCACATTTTTTTCAAAATGGGCCTCCGACTGTTTTGTTTCCCGCTCAAGGTGGTGTGAGTGGATCCCAGGTATAAATATAAAATATATATATTACTGATATTTTCCTATTCATGTTCAACTTTATTGAAAAATTAAATTCTTTTCAAGCAGCAATATTTCCCAAATGGTCATCCTATTGGTGCGTTTCCCGCTCACGGTGGTACAAGTGGATCACATGTATTTATATAAATGTATTATCAAATGTGTGGTTATTTATGATCATCTAAAATTGAAATTTTAAATTCTTTGTCAGCATCAATATTTTCCAACTTCAACTCGTACTGGTGCGTTTCCGGCTCATGGTGGTACAAGTGGAGAAAATCATGCAAGGGATACTGCAACAGAAGACGTTCATAATGCTTGAAGAATTGTTATGAAGCCTCACAATTCCATGCATATAGATAGTATTTCGAAAATTTGTTTGAGATCCATAGGACATTAGATCATATGTTCCACCTTGTAGTTAACCATTGTCAATCTATCAGAATACTCATTCATCTCATTCTTTGTATTCTTCTTCTTTATCATATACTAAATTTTTCTTCTTACCATTCTTTTTTTTACTTACTCACATAGTTCGTTCTTAGTTTTTCATATTATTTGGTATTTTCTTGACATTTTAATTGATGTTTATCAACATGTGAAGCTTCCATGGATTCCATGAGATCCACATTTTAAATTTGTTTTCTAGATGTTCTTTCCATGTAATTGCTACTGCTATCATGACATGATATAGAAGAGAAGGACTGCTAAATTTATCTGGACCAGGAGATATCATTGAAGCACAACGCTTAATACTGTCATTATTTTATAGCGTACAGGTAATTAAACTGTCTGCGAAAGTATTTTGTATTACAACATTAATATGAATAGGGCAGCATTCATCGATTATTGTAAATATAAGGGTCCTCTAATCCATGTTTTGCTTTTCTGGTTTTTGTGTGTTCTTTCCATTTTTGATCATGCTTCAGTAGGATGTTGTCAGGCTGCAAACTATAAATTTGTTGTGTAAAAATACACATCGAAATCCACAGTTTTTCATCCCACTACACCCAATAAACAGGCCCTTAAAGTTGTCGTATAGTTGCAAAATTTGTTGGATATGGCTGTCTTTAATCTTGTGTACTGCAATTATTTTTAGGTTGGTCCTGGTTCTATTTTGCGCGGTCCATTGGTAAATGCATCAAGTGATGACATGTAAGTTCAAAGTAAGATTGCCCTGTTGCCTTCCGCTTCCTTTGATTGCATGTTAAATCAAAGAGAAATCTCAATTTACAATGTTTGTAGGGCACCTAGGCTAAACTGTGATGCCCAAGAATGCCCTTCTGAATTGCTACACCCTCTTGAGGATTGCAATGTGAACTCTTCATTATCTTTTACACTTTAGGTGCCTCCACTCGATTTTTTTTTCTCTCAGTTTATCATCCATTGTTTTGCAATTATATCATCTTTTGCGTCCAAACATGTATTCTTATTGAGTATGCCTTTTACTTCACATAAACTATTCTATGGACTGCCTTTTGCAGATTTGTCGTGTCGAAGACATTTATGTCTCTGTCTCTCTAGAAGGCAATGTTATTCATTTCAACAGGGCAAGGTCTGTTGTCGTGCATCCTTCTGGAGCTATTAGTGCCTCTGGATTGGGTATGTTGTTACTGTCGGGTGGGCTAAAATAGGTGTATTGGTTGTCATTCACTTTTGATGTGATCAGGGATCGGTAACTTTTGAAATGTTACTATTCATGCAGGTTGTAAAGGTGGGATTGGTCAAGGAATGATATCACCTAGTGGTTTGGGAGGTGGTGGTGGGCATGGTGGTAGAGGTGGAGATGGTATCTATAATGGCACTCATGTAGAAGGTGGAATGACTTATGGCAGTGCTACACTACCATGTGAACTTGGAAGCGGGAGTGGCAATGATAGTTTTGGTACTTCAACAGCTGGTGGAGGCGTTATAGGTATGACTATAACTGAATTAAGCAAAGAGTAGTGATCGACTAATTTGTTTCGGCACTGGTTTCATATTTCTTCTTTAGAGGGCTGGCCTAGATGTTTTTATTTGCTATCCGGCCACTTATGAGCTATGTCTGCGATTCTTTGTTTTTTTGTTATTACTTGCAAGTTTACATCATGGGCCCCAAAGCTTCTATAGAAAGTGCAAATAATTGTGATCGTATTTTTTTTGGAGATAAAAGAGTAGATTTTCTGTTTATTAGACAAAATCATTCCACTATTTTTTTTATAAGCAGCCTACTACTGTAAGAAACAAACACTGCAGTGCAAAATTGCCCTTGGCATACATCGTCTTTAAGCTATGTTTTCATGTTCCTTAGGTCTGAGCCAATGTATAATTCTTAATATTATTTAACGATTGAATAATTTCCTTTTTCTGTAGATCTGATTATAACTGCAGTATGAACTAATGAAGATTTAAAATTAACTAGAATTTTGTTAATCACAGTGATGGGTCCTTTGGAACATTCAGTCTCTGCCTTGACTGTTTATGGCTCGTTGAC
Source organism: Alisma plantago-aquatica (assembly GCA_963693085.1). Classification (NCBI taxonomy): domain Eukaryota; kingdom Viridiplantae; phylum Streptophyta; class Magnoliopsida; order Alismatales; family Alismataceae; genus Alisma; species Alisma plantago-aquatica. The sequence continues at coordinate 974,602,752 of OY856410.1, forward strand.
AGCAGATGGGGAAAGTTTTGGAACTGGAAGAAGTTTATTTCATTATACTGGAAATAGTTCATATGGTGGCCCTGGTGGTGGATCAGGAGGCACGATTCTTTTGTTTCTGAGGTCAATGTCACTTGCTGATACTTCTGTCATTTCAAGTATCGGAGGACATGGCAGCTATAATGGGGGTGGCGGCGGCGGTGGACGCATTCACTTTCATTGGTCTGATATATCAACTGGAGACGAGTATGTCCCAGTTGCAAATGTCAATGGAAGCTTAAATATTGGGTATGTATACATTGTAAACCATACATATATTTTACCCAAGTACATGCTTTTTAAATGCTGCAAGATTCAGTAAAATTTGGTACCTAGTTGTTATAAAAGGTAGCAGTTGTTAATACCTCTTATATAATAGATTTAGTAAAATTTGGAAGGCAAATACCTCTTGCACTCATCTGGACCTTATATAATAGTCATAATTTGCTTACAATCTTATAATTAAATTGCTATAGATGGTTATTTGTAAATCATGAAGTTAATATGTAATCTATTGTACTATAATAGATGAAGAACTTTTAAGTTTTTTAATTTAAAGCTTATGCAGACCAATCATTGACATCCTATATAAGTAAAATCTTATTTAAGGACTTCCATATACCATAGTGTGAATTAATCAATGCAATTTCAAAACAATGAGAGCTTATATTATATTTCATAAGTATTGCTGGATTAATTTCCAAACTTTTGTTTAAAGTTCATTGTTGATATTTAGAATAAGTAATGGCTTTAACTTAAAGGCCTTGTTCAAGTTTCAGCGAATGCTCTTGGGAACCATTTCAAAATTCTCATTTGAGTTATTATACAAAAACACACTCTGTTTGGATGCACATTGCATAGGATAAGTAATTTTCCCCAATTCAGAAATTGTTTCTACCCTACTCTGCTGATGTTCTGTTCCGTTTAGCCAACGTCCACAACAAAGTCTAGTTCCTGGATTGTCATGCCTGTTGTTACCTCCCTGTCATGATTCAAGGACAATTTTCTTTTGCATTCTTTTTTGGTCATCTTTTTCTTTCTTTTGCTTTCTTGAATAAACAACTTGAACGGAATCAAACGCTAGTACTTGAATCACATTCAACATCGTGGAGTGCTTGTATCAAGACAATGGATCCTATATACTTGTTTGAAATGATAGATCTGGATATTACTGCGATTGACAAATACGATGCAACTCGGTGAAGCTTCCACTTTATCCCTTTTTGCAATAGGTTTTGCAGCATGCCACTGTTGGCGCATGGTTTTGGAGTTAAAACAACTATGCATCTAGAGATGGGAGAAAAACAATATATGATTAGAAGGTGAAAAATTCGTTGATTTAAGTAGGAGATGAAAAGTGGTTGGAAGCAGAAGAAGTGTTCGGCATGGGAAGACCTAGAGGTGGAAGACGAATTTGCACCTAGAGAGATAACACACATGTAGTCACAGGTCGTGAATGGCCAATGCCATCTTAATACCTTGAGATTTGCATTTTCTGTTCTTGTTTTTACTTTGAACCAAGGTGTCTTTCTTTTCTCCAACAGTATAAATGCATTTTCTGTTCTTGTTTTTTCCTTTTGATTTGCTTTGTACTGACTTAGCCACTTTACTCAGGTTACTTGGGTTATTGAGTCCAAGTTAGTGGTCTTAGATAATTCTTCGTTGTAATTCTTGGTTTAGATTTTACACTGGTACGAAGATGTTTAGGTCGTTCTTAATATGTTTGTGTGATATTATATATAACCATTTTTTGGACATAATCTTTATCAACGAGTTAATTTTTTTGAGCTTTTCAAACCTGCCTTGGCGCTCCTGCTGTCTAAGCTACTATTGCTTCTCCCTTGAATTGTAACTTGTCCTGCAGATAGTCTAATAATTTAGTTATTGTTCTATTGACATTGACTTGTATGTTCTTCTATAGAAGTGAACTTTCTTATGTTTACACAGCCTGCTACTCATAGTTGTAGGCAATTGAAACATTCTAATTTTTCTTATTCAAAAGTTGGTTTCTGTTGTCATTAACAGGTTCAACAAAGGCTTCAAGGCTTTCCAGACGACAGAATCAAGGCATCTGTGACTTCTATTAGTCAAGTGAAACCGGTTCCAACTCCTCCTGTCGCATTAGTTGTTGCTCATAGTGATTCAATTAGCAACCAGAAGGTATGCAAACTCACCACTTTGTGAAATATGAAGTATAGCTCTGCCTCCACTCAGTATCTGATCGAATTCATCATTGAGCTAGGTTATTGTTTCACACTCACTTCCAACAACACCTTTGAATCATGCCTCTCATCCTGGTGTTTTGCGACCTCCACGGTCATTAACACCTGCAGGTAGTGGATTTAGAAATATTGTTATGAATATGGTGCACAGATATTTGTTTTTCTTTTGTAACTGGATTAAAATTATTGTCTTTTAGCAGTGCTTAGGCTTCCATTGTATAACACTAGTTTTGGGGCCACTCTAAATATCGAGACCCTCATTGCTACCACTGAAAGACGGGATGCTCCAATCGAGGTTCAAAAAATGAAATTCTTTCATGTGCTTTTGTTTCAGTTACCTTCTAGCTGAGCTCTGTGCATTTGCGCTGGTAGTTGATGATTCGTTTGTTACTTTCATCTCGTATACTAGATGTTTCCTGGTATTGATGATTCAAAGTCCCTTGAGGAGTTATATGATAGCCGGCCTTCTCATGACCTACACAGTGGAGTGGGTGCAAACAAGCCTGAACAGATGCATAAGTCTTCTAGGATTGCTGATTCTGTTGGATTACCAGACAACAGAAGTCAGTTTACCAACAAAAGGAACATCTCGGTCAGTCTTATTGTTTTCAAACTTCACTCACAGCACTCATATCTCATTGCTCGTAAGCATAATGGTAATCTCATTCATCCCCTGTAATAGATGTTGCCCGTGAATGATGCTTCAAAATGTCTCGAGGACCCTATACATGATGAATCAATAATGGAGATAGATGATAATAAAGGTCAGTTTCTTTTATTGCTTTGTGCTATAGTGGTGCTGTGATGTTCTTTGCAGCTCTTCATAGATTGTTCAGCCTACTGAATTGCTATTGATAATCTTCCATTGGTTGACATGTTTCTAATAATATTTGTTACAGAACCGGAAAAGTTATTCTCAGCTACCTCAAAGCAACAAAGTATCTGCAGTTAAGACGGCACCAGCTAGAGCCAGTGGCAGAGGGAGAGGGAGGGGCAGAGATGTTCGTGTTCTACCAAAAGATACCACAGCTGAAGCCAGCCTTAATAAAGAGAAAGATTTAACACCTCAAGATATATTGAAAACCTTTTCTACTCAATAGTAGTGGAGCATGAACTCTATGTTGGACAAGGCCTGATGTCCAAGCTTCCTCTCAACATTATCAAAGTTGGTCATTGGCTAAATGAGTGATAAAGTCAAAATGTCAATATATACTTACATTGAAATTTGTATCGATTAAGGGGAAAAGGCCGATGTCCTCCCCTATGTAATGAACAATTTTTCTATGTGAAATAAAAAGGAATGTTTCAAAAGAGTGATTTGTTTTGGTTGTTGTGTCTTATTAACTAAATTAGTTTATTAAAATATTCTTTGTGCCTGATAGAAGCCACAAAAATATTACTTAATGAAAAATAAGAAAGTTAAAACCTCATTGACAAATAGGAAAACATAGATCACAATTGTAATTCATGATAAAATAAGTATATTTATGAAGGCCCTAGAACCTCATTGAAAGTTGTGAAATTAGCCTTCACAAATGTATTTGGGAGGCCTGGGAATTGTTTTTGTGAAGGTCAAATAATCCTTCAATAAATGTATTTGTGAAGGCCCTAGAACCTCATTGAAAGTTGTGAAATTAGCCTTCACAAATGTATTTGGGAGGCCTGGGAAGTGTTTTTGTGAAGGTCAAATAGTCCTTCAAAATAGTATTTGTGAAGGCTAGAGTCTCTCATCAAAGTATTTGTGAAGAGGCTTTTAGAGTAGGACTTTTTTTGAAGGAATGACCTTCAACTGAATTTTTTATTGAAGGAATTAATGTACATTTGTGAAGGAATCATCCTTCACAAATAGCCAATTTTCTTGTAGTGGATTATGATTCTTAGACCTGAAATTACTGCTCATCACATGTCATTCAGTATGTTTTGACGTCATCAAACCTACTCTTGAAACATGGGTTGTGATAAAGGTGATGATTGGGTGACTGTAACACATGGGGACTGATTGTGAGTGATAGATATGGGATTTATCCCTCCTAATGGAGTTTGATATCCTGGCCACTTGATAAGTGAGATTGAGAATGGCATGCACATGCACATGTGAATCAATATATGATATTGAGGTCACATTTATCTCATAAATTCTTCTCTTGGATCAAGAAACATGGTTTGAACATTGACATGGTGACATTCTCATGCCTCGAGTTCATTCTGGATATCAGAGATAAAGGAATTGTACAATCATTGCAACACCTTACACAAATTGTAGGTCGAAGTGGTTGTCCAAATTTTAATTCACTTAGGTAGCACTGATGTGTGACTTGGTACCGCTTCTTACTTGTGATGTCATAAGCTAGTTATGGACATTCACTGTCAATGTGATATGGGACCTACAAGGTCACACACAAACAAACTCACCTAGAAGAGGAGTTTGATCTTGAATGATAATTAGATTGATTACTAAAGTGTTTACGTACTCAATTCATGCAACAAATCAGCTGATTGTACTTCCAACCCATCAACTCATAGGGTGAGACAGTCATTTGGAGTACTAAATGATCGACTCAAGTGTTGAGACAATTGTTTCGATCATCAAGTTGATTGGAATTGATTTGTCTAAAACTCTGCACGAATAACGCGCCAACTGATCATATCGGGTTGAGTGAGATGATCGGTTCACCTGGTGAACCGATTAGCTTGGTTGGGCCAAATGAAGGTTCTAGTAGCTTTCCCAAATTCATGAGAAAGAGTATTTGTTTCACTTGTTCAATTTGATTGGGACAATGAATTAATGTTTGCATTAATTAGAAACAATTTTGCTAAATTCATATGCAAATAAGAAATAAGTGAGATGATCATTCCATGCTACAAACTGATTGGCTCACATGTGAGACGACCGTCTTGTGTCCGATACGACCATTTGGCGTTTCGTAAGTTGCAAAAATTCAAGATCTTCTCATTCCTTCTGCTCCCGCAATGATTAGGAACCCTGAACCTAATTCCTCCTATAAATAGAGGGGTATTGGGTGTTACCCAACACACACAATTGAGAATCAGTTGCTCTGAAAATTTTTATCCTCTTTGGTTGTGGTAACCAAGAGAGCCCAAGAAAGTCCTACCTGACTAGGGAGAGATAGAGAAGGGAGAAAAAAACTGAGAATCTATTTGTGAGAGAGCAAGTTGGTGACTAGTACACCAACAGGATAGACAACTGCTTCTGTCTGTTCTAGTTGAATGCCAAGAGTTCAAGTTGGTTTGTGTTGACTACTCTAGAGGCAGGAGTCCTTTGGTTGCTGCTCATAGGGCAAAGTCAGTTTGCAATCTGTGGTGAGATCGCAGGAGCCACTATAGAAGTTGTCCTTTCTGTCTTCCATAGTGAATACCAGGAGTTGTACAACCATCGTCTAAGAGCAACTGGAAGACTGTTACACTGCAATGAGTTGTTGTTACTAGACTTGCTGCAGGACCAGGTATAAACTTGTTAAACCATCTTTCCTATTTCATAGTAGTTGATGCTATCTTACTGTTATGGGAATACGGATAGATTAAAATTTTATTTCCGTTGTTATTCTCTATGCTTGTATTTCCCAACACCAACTAGTCATTTCATCACATGAGCATATCAGTTGGTATTCTAGTCAGCTAATTTTTTCCTAAATTCAATACCTAAACACTTTAGTAGTCAATTCAATCATTATTCATGATTAGTCTCCTCTTCTAGGTGTATTCATATGTGTGTGACCCTATAGGTCCTATATCACATTGGGTAGTGAATGTCCATAGCCGTCTTATGACATCACAAGAAAAGAGTGGTTCCTAATCAAACATCATTGCTACCCTAGGGAATGGAAAGTTGGAGAACAACTTCAATCTACAATTTGTGTAAGGTGTTGCAATGATTGTATAATTCCTTTATCTCTGATATCTGTAATGAACTTGAGGCATGGAATCATCATCTTGTCCATGTTCCTTGAACCTAGAGTAGATTGTATGAGATATATGTGATCTCAATATCATATATTGATTTATATGTGCTTGCACATGCGTTTTTTCAATCTCACTTATCAAGTGTCTAGGGATATCAAACTCTAGTAGGAGGGATGAATCCTATCTACATCACTCACACTCAATCCTCATGTGTCACAGCTACCCAATCATCACCTTTATGGAAATCCTTATTCAGGGTTATGTTGGATGATGTCTTTGACTCCCAGTTCCACAACAAGTGAGATAACTCAAAACCAAACTACAGAATTAAAACTAAACATCCAGGTTAACATAAAACATAGGAAATTAAAACCAATTTCATCAAACCATAGGAGTCACAACATATTACACATGAGTCCACAAAAGCTACATGTATTATATATCACCTACCCAAAACATTATATAAGATATTGTTCACTGGCTCTCAAACCATATCCTATCACCCAAGGTAACATGTTCATATACATATATGCTATCTCTATACAACAATGGGAATAAAGCCAAAACCTCATATCTATTCATACAACAAGAACCTTCCCAAAAACCTGATTGTACAAGGATGACACGTAGGACTCTACTTCTATACACAAGCAACATGTCTAACCTTTCAGCAACTACTGGTTCTCTTGCTGCTCAGCACCAACAACATGATCTCTACTTCTTCATGCTCGATCACCTAAAAGATGTAGAAACCCCACGGGGTGAGACCAAACATCCCAGTGAGAGATATCTCTCCACCAACTTCTATCAAAAGCAAATATAAGAAAAGCAGATAAAACAATATACTAAGTAGGTAGAACAACATACTAAACAAGTAAAGTAGATTCAGGTAAATGATGTGTATTCAATAGATGAAATAGATTGAACATGACTAGCCAGGATACCATTAAATAGTAGATCAAGTTATATTCTCAAAAGGAATATGAAGAATATGTAAAACAATTGACTTCTCTTACCATCTTATAATTCAAGAAATCAGTAAAGAGGTAAGGAAAAAGGGCTCAACCAATGTTATTCGTATTTAACCCTAAGCATGATACACTATACAATTCTATTATGTCTTATATTATTGCCCCTAGGATTTGAGTCGTACCACCTAAATCGAACTGACCACTGCTAAGTCGAAATCAGTTCCATACCAAGTCAAATGGAAGAGTCAGAATCCATGCCCTCTCCACACCTCTTGATCAACACAAGAGAAACACCGCAGAGACATACCAGTCAACTACAAAAGATGACATATAGTCAACAGAGGGATTGGCTCACGCATGGCTATCCATATAAAACACCTAGCCCACCTTGGTACATGTAACAATATTAAAAGAACAAGCTCACACATGGTCATTCTTAAAAGAAGGAAAGTGGCTCACGCATGGCCATCCATATCACAAGGAGATTGGCTCACGCATGGCTATCTCACACAACCTGTAATTGTGGACGCAAGGAGATACCTTGACTTATACCCCCGCATATTACAAAATATGTGCTTTGATTTATACTCGTTTCACCAATCTAACAATTAGAGCTGACACTAGAAAGGAACTATGGCACAAGGCACCTACATGATTAGGGTTCCACTTGATTAGTTAGCCAATTGGGTGACTTTTAGCATCAATCAAGTTACAGCGTATAAGGCCAAAACAAACTTTACAAGAAGTAAGGGTACATTGAAACACCAAAAGATATAAAATGTAAAAGGTGTGAACTTGTCATACAATCACCACACGATACTCAAATCTTTGTCATTCACAAGGCCAACACCAATGTTACACATCACTGTGGGATATTAATCCCTTAATCACGTCACTTGAGGACATCACCTCTCAAGGCATCAAACCATCACCAGGTCATAAGACCTATCACATTAAACCATGCATGTGCTTCATCACATTATGCCCCATTAGTGTGCATGAGCACCACACTGTATCATATAATCACCACTATAGAATACTCAAGACATGGCATACATATCACCTATAAGGTTAGGGGCTTATAAACAAGAGAGAGAAAACATTATAGCAAGACAATTATCTCAAAGGGAGAAAGCAACCACATCACATAACTCATCACTAGGGTTAGGGCTCCATGCTCAGCCGATTTGGGTTTTGTAGATACGTCAAATCGTTAAACCCTAGATATGGCACCTCCCATATTCTTAGAACACTTCAAGGTTAAGGAAACAACTATCCACACAGCACACTACATGTGGCTTATACATTACTTATAGATGTGTATTGATTGAGTACTCAAACATGTATCTCAACCATGTATCAACCATGTGTCATGACCACCTGCCAACATGGGTCACGACCATCAACTATTGATGGTATCTCGACCACGACTAACACCATGATGTTGTAACGACAACACACTAGGGAGTAACATGTCTCGACTGAACCATTAACCATGTCGCAACCTCGACAAGCAAGATGTCTTGACCAACTAGGGTTAGGGTTTTGACCACCCAAAGCAAACATGTTGTGACCTCCAACCTCAAGGGGAGCAACCCGACCAAAACCAAGGTTGTCTCGACCTCAAACCATGCCATGGGTCACCACCAACAAAAGAGAGGTGGGATGTCATGACTGCGATAAGAGCCAAGGTCATCAACATCATTTGATGATATATCTCTTCCGAAATAGAAATAAGGTCCTAACTAATTCAGGGTAGGTATCTCGACCAAACAGCAAACCATCATCTTGACTGATACCACAAAAGATCAGGGTGTAATGACCACCAAGGGTCAAACCACCACCAAGACCAAGGATAATCATCAAACCAATGGTAACTAAGATCAAAATGGAGGTAATCCACAATGAAAACAAAAGAGAACAACATGGAACACGACCATCCTCAAAAAGGAAAAATGTCTCCCAAAATCAGTCATCAAAAACCCTAATACATGCATCATGAAACCACCATGAAAAGGGAACTCAAACAAGAGAGAACCAATTTAACCTACACCAAAATAGAACCAAAACTTCATGGAATGCCAAAACATCAATCATCATGCATGCAACCAAAACCAAAGTTCAAATATAGGGGAAAAACATCATTGCACCACAATCACCAAAATTGGGTACAAAACTAGGGTTTCATATTCCATCCAAACCAAGAATGATCTCAACATAAACCAAGTTATAGAGTCTACCATCATCTACCAGCATTTAAGGAAACATTTTAGAGATAGAAAACAATACCATGCATGTAGAAAAAGTATATTAATAGAGAAGGTTAAGAGTCATATAACCCACCTGAAAGAAGGTCACTCCAACGGTTGCTAGCTCAAAACACACAATCCCAAGGATGATGAAGCTCCACTAAAAGCTTCACCCTCAGCTATAAGAACACCTCAAGAAAGAGAAGACATTGTGATCAAAATTTGTCCAAGGAAAGAGAGTAAGAAGCTCAAGTATGAACCAAAAGAAAGAAGGGGAAAATAGAGAAGAAACTTCCTCTCACTTGGGTGTCTCCTTGTCAAAACATGGCATATGACCCCTTGTGAGGAGGAGTTTACTCTCAAGATCAACCACCATGTCAAAACATGTTCTAAGGTTGAGCAAAGGGAAGAATATGGGGTAGAAGATCCAAGTAAAACACCATAAAGGAAAGGTAAGCACTTACCAAGGTAGAAGATGATCAAGGGTCACCACAAGCACCACATTCAAGGTCGGTCCTCCTTCAAGGCACCAAGAACAACACCACCTTGCTCCACCAAGCTTCAAGGACGATGAAGAAAGAAAGGAGAAAGAAGATGGATGAAAAAGATCACTTGCATGGAGAGAAGAGGGTTTATATAGTAAAGGAGGAGAGAGGTAGGGCAAGAGATGAGGTGTCAACAAGATAGGGTTCCAAAGGGACACTTGTCCACCCTAGAAACTAACATGCAACCACTTAAAACCCATATGCATGAGATGGTGATACACTCCATGTTCGGTCTCTATCCACTTGGGTCACCCACATGGTCATGGTGCGACCCACCATGGAACACCATCCATGGTCATGACAACACCACCAAACACAACAAGGTCGCGACACAAGGCCACCAAACCCTTCCTAGGTCGAGACACTCTATATAAGTGTAGCTATCTTGGACCAAGATCACCCAAAACCATCTCGATAGAGACCACAACACCTATAGCGGTTTCTCGACCGTGACACCCACAAAACAACCCCTGGGTTATGACATAGGTCGCTACACCTACAAGGTACACAAACCCTAGAAACCCTAATCACCCAAGGTGATTCAACCACTCAACCAAAGCTCAAATAAGGTGCTCCAAAGAACCACAACCTCTCTCATGAAGATAAGAGAGAGAGGGACACTCTAAAGGTGACAAATTACAAGATAACCCCTCAACTTGGATAAATTACAATTTACACCAAAACTAGCGCGCAAAGCACAAACATCATCCAAATAAGCTCAAATTGGAGACTAAATCTCTCCATAAGTTCTAAGATTATCCCAAAGGATTAGAGCAAGGTTCTAAACATATCATCAAGCCAAAGCAAATAGGGTTAACCCAAAACACAGGTCAGGGGTCTTACAATGTCAAAGTATACCGAATGACATATGATGAGTGTAGTGACTTCTCATGTCTAAGAATCACAATCACAACCTTCACTATGAGAGATGACTATGACATCAAGTATGGTTTCCATATCGCTCTCAAGATGGGTATGTCTGATACACTATTCTTTAACATGTATCTATGTGCTTAGTTTTATATACCATATCATGACTAATGAGATTATGTCATTAACCAACACACACTCCAGTCTTATGTGTTATTGTTGTCTATCTATCTTCCACAATAACATTCGACCAGGGACATAATAAGAATGTACATACTCTTAACATCTGTATGATCTCATTGTTCAAGTCACATACTTGAAGACATACGTCATTGAGTAATTGTCATTCTTTAAACATTCATTACGTTTCCTCATTATCTCATAATTGAGTGAAACATAATGAATTAGAAGCTTGCTTTTATTATTATTAATCAAATCCTTTATGTATTATGCCTTCACAATCATCATATGATTGACTCTTTGGACATACATATCAATAGCTTCATCCATAGCCGATGAAGGTTCAAATTTAGTAGTGGGAGAGATGTGAGGAGCAAGTATTTCAGACTAGGCTAGACATGCTTATACCTAGTCCATGGATGGTAGGATCGCACCAACTAGAAGTAGTTATCGAATAAAAGCAAAATGAGGATTAATCTCGTTGAGGAAGCATCCACCTTTCTTTAGTGACCTCAGTAGATATCATTGGGGATCATTTGATTGGGTAGGGCCTTCATAGCATCATAGTACTTGGATAAGGGTCAACCCCCTTACTGTATGGAGAAATTTTTATTCATGGCATTGTAGATGTGCAAGCAGTTGTCTTCCAGAGTTAAGGACTGCTTCATTTTGTCCCACACAATTTTGGCAGACTTGACTGTAATGTCAGCTTCCATGCACTTGCAAAGTAACGAGATAACCTAGTTGTTGCCTACATTCTAGACAATATCTGGTATGGTAGGGGCTTCCTCAGTGATAAACTTGAGTTTTTCATGTGATTTGAAAAATGTCTGAACAACATTCACACAAAGAATAAAGTTTTCATGGTTAAGTTTAAAAGCATCTATGTGCAACATATCATTGTAAATTGTAATCTTTTTAGTAGCATCATCCATGGTGAGGTGAGTAAGATACCAGATAATCGTGCAGTACAAATAGACAAAAACATACGAGAATGTAGCATGATACAATAGAATAAAAAAAAATATTACCGGAATGAAAACTCGATAGGAGGAGTAACACTATCGGAATGAAACTCGGTTGACAACTTGGTACAAAGAGTAGTGCACTACCGAAATGTATATCAATAATAAAACAGAAGCACTATCATATTAATGACACGATGGAATAACGAACATAAAGTTCCTAACACTATACAATAGGCATAAACCCGACTATTCAAATATACTAACACTATATGGTTCAAGAGTTCAATGATGATATTTTATGTTTTCCATACTAAACACGGTACCTAGTCAACTTCTTTGCACACGAAATGAGGACCCCTCCGTCGTTTCCTTTTTTCATTGTCTCACAACAGGGACACTTTGTTTACATACACATTTTGGTATCGATAAAAGTAGAATCAAGATGGTCTTATATGCATCATCACCTACAAATTCAAAGGATTTTATTAGTTTTCTAGGTAAAGAAAATGTGAGAGAGTACCTTTATAGGTCAATTTTAATTACGTTACGAAACAACAGCTAAGAGTGAATGTGTCTGAATTCTAGTGCTATTCTCTCATACTAGGGTACCTTTTTTTATAAAATAAATTCTTTTGTGATTGGTGTGGTAACAAAACTTCTCTATGTATTGACATAGATTGTTTATCTATTCAGGTAAATTTCTACCATAAAGGCGATCAACAGGGCGGGCTCTAACTTGCATTTTGAATGTCATATGGGACCTAGACTCAACACGTGGTTCATTCAATTGCGGTAGGTCCAGGTCCAGTGGAACGCGACAAGAACTTGGCCCTATGTTCATCACTACCAACGTATATAACTCGAAAGAATCCGAAAATCTTACAGGTTTTCTGAAAAAGATGTAGGGCTTAAAGGAGATGACTGATCGCCCTCCCATGGGCCATGCAGATGGCTTCGTGGACGTAACTCGAAAGGAAGAATTCTCATGCATACACATCAAGACGCGGGCGTCGACGTGGTCGAGTGTAACTGCGGATGTGCGAAGAAGAGCATTTCTTTGCAGCAGAGAGACGGAGAGGGTTTATGACACTGAGGAGAGAGGAAGTGATGGCCCTACTGCATTTGCATCCGTAGCGATCCTTCCCAATGCGCCACTGCTGAGTAGTTATAGCCCTTAGATAGGAGGTGGCCCAGCTTCCCCCGGCCCACCACCGAGCTACCTCTGCCGCTGCCCTATGCCTGCCATCGTCAGACCAGATGAGTTGAGTTGAGTCGAGAGGAGATCGATCGACCGATCCGTTCGCTTCCTCTTCTCTTTCTTCTCAACCCTCCCCCACTAGAAGCTATAGCTATAAATCCCCTCAACTCCAACCTTCCATCGGTCCAGTGCCCGCACCACATTCAAGCACACAGATAAAAAGAAGAGAGCAGAGAAACTAGTGAGAGGAACCTCAAAAGCGTATATAGAGAGAGAGAGAGAACGAGAGCAGCACGGAGAGACGGCCATCCTGATCGACGACGTCCCGTCTTGTCCCTTCCGGCCAACATCTCCCTGATTGATCATCATGGTGTCGCTCCAAGCGGCCCTCTCACCTAGAGTTAGGACCGCAGGAAGCAGTAGTGGTGCTTTCCTTTCTTCCATGCCCGAATTCACCGAGCCGTCCAAGAAGCGGAAGTGCGGCGAGGAGGGCGGGTTGTGGGATGAAGCAGCTGAATCGCTGTCCGCTGGGGCGGCCGGCAGCAGAAACGGCGCTTCCAAGCAGGTGGCAGGTGGTGGGTCGTTCTTGGAGCTTCTGATGCGCAGCAAGAGCAGAAGACAGGCAGCAGTGGAGGAGTACACAGTGGATCAGGAAGAGACGTCTCGGGTTCCTCATCCGCTTCTGGACGTGGAGCTCCATCTCGGGGACAGACCGATGGTGCCTGAGGGGCGGCGTGTACACGATGCACGGGTGAGAGTTAGTTTATGCGGAGTACTGTGTACATATGATGCTACTTTCGTTCACTTATCATTTATGCTTCGATCTTAATTATTTCGGTTTAATTATTCACCTGAGCTTCCTTTAATTCATTCTAACAAGGATTTTTCTCTGTATCCGTGCACAGTCCGGCAGTACCCACTTCGTCAACTCTCGGACAAACTCATGGGCATGGAAGGACCAGCGCCGGAGCCCTCCTTCGCCGCAAAAGCCCATCGATTTCGACTGCCCATCGCCGGCAGGGATCGACCTTGAGCTCAACCTTAGCTGCGACTCGTCGTCGTCCGCCGGTAGCCAGCGCGAAGGCGATCTGAGCGGCTGCCAGCACACAGCCAAGAATAAGAACAAGATCACATCACAGACGAACAAATCAACTGCCTCTCGGGTTGCCGAGGTGGCAGCACCAACACCAGCACCAGCAGAACCAGCCGAGTCCTCCCCAGAGGAGATGGTGGCTGCGGTGTGCGCCCGTTGCCACATGCTGATCATGATGCGGAGGACTTCCCCGTCCTGCCCCAACTGCAAGTACCTGCACCCGCCGCCGCCCGAGCAACAGCAGCTGCACGGCGGACGGAGCTTCGTCCGGCCGACGACGGGGTTAAACCAGCTGCTGTGCTGCAAAGACTAGCTGCCACGCGCATCACTTTGATCATAGATAGCTTGATCAATTGCGTACCATGACGCGTCGATAGATAGTGCTAGGTAATTTGATCACAACAATATATATTTGTTTGTCAACACCGGAAGAACAACAAGTTAAAAGACACGGCGGTGTACGCTAGTCGCTAGCCAATTGCTCTCTCTACTTCTTCCTCTCCCTTCTCTCTCATCATAATGTAAATACATATTTATCAGGGAATTTAACTGCAATATTTATTGCTGCTTTTACCTATTTTGGAGTACTGCCGATCTGTGCGGTTACTGCTTCAATTGGCTTGGCTGCATGAATGCACATCTAACATCTATATCATTGTACCAATTCCGCTCCGATTCTATGTGTTGATAGTATACTCTCGTTGATATGAATAAAAATTGTTTTGTAGTAGGATTCAGACAGACGAAGAGTCCTTAGGATTTGCTGTTCCTAACTAAATAAGGAGTAGGCTGCACCTTGTGTTAGATATTGCCATCTGTTATGCGAACAAAATCCCAACCCTACCATTCAATAGGTAGGGACACGTATAAGTTGATGAGAGAAGGACTAGGTTGCTCCTATTAAAATAAAGAACAGAAAATCCAAACTCACGAAGAGGGGGCAGGAGAAGAACCAGAGACGCAGGCAATATGTAAGTCTAAAAGGAAAAAATTTCTATTGAAATGACGTGGAAAATGGATAATCCAAGGTTTATGGTAACAGAACCAATTTCAAATTAACACCATAGTACACAACATATCACATCAATGCTTTGTTAAAGGGGTGAAGATGAAGAAGATACGGTGGACGAGTTAGAACAATTCCTAGGCTGAACATTAAATCTCGAAGACGTTCATATATGATGGAAGGGGAGAAAACACGAGAAAAGGAAATTCAAACAATGAAAACAGTACTTATTCCTATACTAGGTAATTTTGGTCGTACAAACTAATTTGGGTGAGTTGGTGGTTTGTAATTAAGACGTGCAGAAGGATTTCTATGCCCACTGCCGGTCTTCAATATTTCCAACGATCCAATGGGTGTTCGGCTCAATTTGCTTTTCTCGGGTGGGACATTCCTCTAAAAAAGATATTAATTTGCATGACTGTTTTTCGTAGCCACTGTTGAGTTGCAACGTAGCTCACTACTACAAAACTTGCTAAAGCCAAAGGTCAAATCCCTGACCAAAACTGATGAATCCTTGACCAATACGTGATGGTCAGGGTCAATCCCTGACAAACGTACCTTGAGTAAAAGCTTGGTGACCAATACTAGTTAGTCAGGTCATATCCCTGACCAATAAATACTTAAGCTTTGAGCATTTAGTAAAATAGAACAAATTTAAATAATCCTAGTCAATATCTTGAATCCAAAGCCTATCTCTAGCTAGTATACGTGGAAGTCATATGTCTAAACTTTGAAGTCATGTAACATCATTATCA
Source organism: Alisma plantago-aquatica (assembly GCA_963693085.1). Classification (NCBI taxonomy): domain Eukaryota; kingdom Viridiplantae; phylum Streptophyta; class Magnoliopsida; order Alismatales; family Alismataceae; genus Alisma; species Alisma plantago-aquatica. The sequence goes on from OY856410.1 coordinate 974,618,757, forward strand.
TATATAAGATACTTGGCTTCAAAAGTTAATATCGAATGATGCTTTGAAAAAGTAGGTTAAATAAGTAATTTTATTAATAATTTTATGTCATTTACAATGGGAGGACTTTTTACCACGCCCCTAATTGAAACACAGAACATGTATAACATACAAGTTTACCACATCTATTTTATACAACTTTGTGTTTTCAAAATTCAAGACATTGCCTACATAATACATGAATTCTATCAATATATGGTTTTCCTCCTCCATAAAAGCAAGCTGGGAGACACTTTTAATAGTCATTGAGAAGCATTCATCCACCATCTCACAATAAAGCATCTGTAAAGCAAAAAAAACATTGATGAGTTAAGATATGACATGTATAATCAATGACCAAGTTAAGAAGATTTACCATTAGAATATCAAATAAACCATAATCGTGAGCATCTTGTGTAACATTTTGCACCAGCGGTGCCGGAAGAGCCACATGCGACGCCGGAAGAACCACCTGCGTCTCCAGAAGAGCCACCTGCGACGCCGGAAGAACCACCTGCGTCTCCAGAAGAGCCACATGCGATGTCGGAAGAACCACCTACGACACCGGAAGAACCACCTGCGTCTCCAGAAGAGCCACCTACAAAAGATCCACCTGCGTCTCCAGAAGTGCCACCTGCAACGTTGGAAGAACCACCTGCGGCACCAGAAGAGCTACCAGTAACGCCATCATCACCACCTAGAGGAGTTCGTAGTTCACCCCGGACAATCACGCCCGAAAAAGGAAATTATAACCCACCTCCGAAACCACCAACGCCTACTATATTTAACTTGCCACCACCTTCTACCTGGACTGAATCATCAATTCCTGTGATAGCTCACGAGGAGCCGGTTGTGCCATCTGATGTTGGCGGCCATTCAAAATCATCTAAGGTGCCTCTATTAGCTGGGGTGCCTACAACAGTCGTGGTGTGCATCATGTTGTTGGTGCTTCTAATAGTATACATCACAAAAAAGAAAGATAAGAAGCAGAAATCGTCGACAACGTCCGACGGTGAAGCATCATCTGGCTCCAAGCCTCCAATAGTCTCTGCGCTCCATTCGGCTGGTGTCAGATCAGGAATGGGAAGGGCGCCAGTAATCCGAATGGGAAGGGCGCCGCACTGGGTTGGCGGAAGATGAGGCGTCGGTAATCTGAATGGGAAGGGAGCGGCGTGAATCTTGGGATAAACTATCGGGGTGGGCTGGGTGGAGTGGGGGGATATGAACCGCTTTTGCTAACAAAACGGAAGGCTCACGGGGACTAGGGTTTGGTGAGGCTACCGTGAGAGGCTAAAAGGATTTTGGTCAGGGATTACAACCGTACTGACTAGGGATATGCCTTGGGGGAAAAAACAACTTAGTCAAGGATCTTAACCCTGACCATATAGCCCTGACCTATGTTGCATTTTGTTGTAGTGTTAGAATGGATATGAGGGTTGTCAACTAAGGCTCTTGGATCCATTTTTCGTGAATGGAGTAACTAAGCATCCTCACACCTAGCTCCCAAGCTAGACTGCAAGTTCTCATCAGTATTAGTTGGATACAGTAGCTATACATCCTCATACTTAGCTCTCAACCTATCATTAGCACCATAGTAGCATGAAAATCGGTAGCATCAAGTTGACAGAATTACATATACCTCTTCCAATAGTATACTTCTTTACCAATCCCGAACATGTTGGTGTTGGGTACCCTTTTAACAAACTGAACATTATGAGACTATCCCCCATCGGACCATATGTCCACATCTGTAGGACGCTCTAACTATGTCATCCTCGATTCTATCAGTCACTATGCACTTTTCATCCTCCATGGTATAAACCTATGTGGTAGCTGCTATAGTGTTCAAGGAATTTTAGTTTATTTATTAGATTCATCATCATTCAAATATCAATCAATGGCATGACATTTCTTGTCTTATTTTTGCATTTGAGAGATCTATGTTCATTGCTATATTCCATCTTATATGTGATCCTACTAGCCCAGGATTTAAAGCTTGGATAAAATGATCTTAAAAGAAATGATTGGATTACTCATTATCAAGGTACACCTCCTTTTCAGGAAGTCTATCATTAAGAACTCCAAAGTTAACTGTGCTCAACTTGGATTAGTACAAGGATGGGTGACCGGTCGGAAAGTTGATCATGTCTTGTACGTGAGTGAGGACAAAGTGCACAATTATTGTTCGAACAGTATCTACATTGTTCAACTGATCTTACGGTCTGTGGTTGTCTCTAAGGCCAGTCATCATTCCTAAAACTCTACTACAACCTTGACCAGTGGGCCCAAACATTACAGATAATTCATGAACTATTCAAATATTCACATGAAAATTTTTAAATTATATTAGAACAATCTTGAATGAAATGAAAAAAGTTACTTTAGATGTTATCATAGATATATTCTTTATTGGGGAACTACGGGAAACAAAATAAACATGTGCCATTGCATTCCGCCATTTTAGAGAAATCAAACACATAACAATTCATATTTTAATGTTGATTTCTTTCTTAACTTTATTTCATCCAGTTCACTTGTACTTTTTCAATTAGGAATCTCATATTCCAGCATTCATATTACAAAATAGATAGAGAAAGAATTATATTGCACTAAACAATTGGATTTTTATTAAAATATATATGGAGTATGATTTTCACTTAATATTGGTTGATTACGGTTATATAATAGTAATCAGACGGGTGAAAAACTAGTCTCTTTGTACATAGATTTTATTCAACATTTGCAATAAGAAGAAGAGGGAAACAAACGAGATGATTGTATCATGTTTCATGTTTCTAATTTGTGCATGAATCATGAAAAAACATGACATGATAAAATTGACTTAATAACTTACTTTATATGGAGCTAAACTTGGTTTATGGTTCCTCCTCTTATTGTTCTCCCTTTGCTTATCAATATCATCTTGTTAGCTACCAGAGATCTGTTTGAGGATTTAAGTGTTGTGTAACAAGATAAAAGCAACCCAACATTTGAGTATTCATATTTGCGTTTAATTTACATTTTGAAATATTATCAGTTTTTTGTTTTTTTTGTAAATTCATTGAAGACATCCCATTACTCATCTTGTTAATCAGTTAGTCAATCCACTAATGACTTCTAGTGCTCCATTAATAATTGTGACCTCAACTATTTTTTCAACTTTCTAGTTGCCACTGACTGGGATTCTATTATGTCAACTAGTGTGTATTAGTTGTCCGGACTAATAATCAGTTGGTTGGCTAATCCACCCCTCACTTGTGTCCTGGACTCACTACTAGTGGATAACGGATGCCCTTGCTGCCAACTGGCCTTCTACACTTACATTAGTTTACCAAGTAAGAACCAACTAAGGTCAAAACATGTTATCAACTGTCTCAGCCCCTACTAATGCACTATCCCCACCTCTAATGGTTATTTTAGTGACTAATCTTATTAGTCATCCAAATTAGCTAGACGGGTTGAGTAAGATATACAAGTGTAAATTGAACACTTCATCATATTAAACCCATGAACGGTACAAACATGATCTTCAAAATAGACTCTATGTTTTATGCTTTCCAATGATCCATGATTTTTCTTCTTCTATTTTTTTTAAATTAAAGCAACATCTCAGCATTATATTCGAACTCAATGTATGCATCAAACATATAAGTAAATTAACTAAATATTCATTTAGGTATGATATAACATTCTAGATTTATTGAAGAAAGAGTTATAAAGCTAGAATTGAAATTCAAATCATATATCATTAACTCATAAAATCTTATTTTGTTGATTTATTAGGAAGAATCATTAAGATTATTAATTTTAAAGTATGGAAAAAATGTAGGATTTATAGTAACCTTGCTTTACAAATAAAATTAGGACCAAGCTGTAAGAATCCACCCTTATAATAAAAATATTTTCTCAAAAATTCCAAAAGTGTAAAGACTTATTTCATAAATTTTTAACTCCAACTCCTAGGTAGCTTATTCTACTCCATAATTTTCCAGCAAAACATTTACTAGTAGCAGGTCCCTATTTTTAAGCTTTAATAAAATATGATCTAGGATCTATGATGAATCCTCAACTTTAAGATACATCTCCTATGAGATCAAATAAGTTTTGTCTTTGTGTCCTTTATATTCTCTAATATAGGGTGGCACTTCTTAAACATGGAGATAAGAAGCACATCATATAGATTTACCAAATATTCTCACAGAGACAAATCACATCCCATTGGTCAGTCATATTTCAAATTGGATATGTCATGTTCATTTCTTGGTGTTAGCTCTCATTGCTATCCCAACCATAGGGAACTCTTCCAAGATGCATCTTCAGATACTCAATCACCAACTTCATAATCAAGTGCTCTAATTTGTCTCTCTATGTTGCTCTTTTTTCTGTGTTATGCTACTTTTAGCTATTTTCAAATTACTTTAATAATTTGTTGTCATCTATTCCACCAGTATATGCCCCAATAACTTTCTTTCCATTGCTAGAAAATGAGTATTTTATACTTCTATTTATATAGAGCCTCAGATGGATCCATACCTACATTGGAGTAATAGTTTTTGTTGAATGAAAACTCCATGTAATTCATGTATTTGTCCCATATATGTTGAGTTCTCATAAAAATATCTTACTATATCTTCCAACGTCCTTTCAGTTGGTTTTGATTACCTATAAATTTGAGGGGGGAAGGAACTACTAGATCTCAGTTGTGTTACCAAAAAATAAATGTAGTTGATTCTGAAATCATGATGTGAACTTGAGATCTATGACTGGCATGATGGACACTATAATCTAGTATAATCTGATATCATCTATGTAGACCTTTATAAGGTTTAATGCTTCACATGATGACTTGAAAGGGAGAATCCAATAAGACTTAGTAATTCTATCAACAACCACTCATCTTGATTTAAAACCATTTGATGACCTAAGTAAGCTTGCCATGAAGTTAAAAATTATGTGTTCCCACTTCTGCTTTGATATAATTTGTGGTTGTAAGATCCTATTGGATTCTAATGCTTGGCTTTAACCTATTGACACACACCACACATGACAACATGCTCAAACATATACCACAACATTGGCTTCACCTAAATGGGAATCAATATTGACATCCTAACATTATCAACTCTAACAATCCCTATTGTCACAAGTTGAGATCTTTCTAGGTGAAGATGTACTTCAAGATTTTGTGTTCACTAAATCATTGACATGGATCATCGTATAGGTAATGATGCCATGTCTTCACGTAATGTACCTTTATTTCCATGTAGATATCATGTGTCAGATAGTTCTCCTCAATATTTTGAGATGCCTTATAACTCTAGGTGCATACAAGATAAACAAGAATACTGATTCATACATGGTAATTGAAATGACAGTCACCAAACTGACAAACAAATCGTTACTAATTAAGCGGAATTTCAACATAAACAACGGATTAACAAAAATCACTTAAAATTAAAACCATTTTGCAAAGAGATCCATTTCTAGGAAAACTGTTTAAGGCAGAACCAAAACTTTATATACATCATTGTTCACATTGTACATACACTGTACCATCTCTTCTCGAGGATAACATATAACAGTTGCTTTGTCAAAACATATACTAAAGCAAAATAAAACCTCGAGGCTTACAAGCCAAAAACCTCAGATCGTTCATGAGACCATAACGAACCAACTCCAAGGACAAAAGAGTGCAGAGACGACACATAGGACTTCTATCTACAAGACATGATAGACAGTACACTCAACCTGAGTTGTCATTGTTGTCCCTGCTGTTGTTGTACTTTTTCTGCAGAAAGGTCTTCACCTCCTCGTGCACGTACACCTAAAAATTTGGATCCCACGGGGGTGAGACAATTGAAAATTGCCCCAGCGAGAGATATAACTCTCCGCCAACAATGTTATTATCACAGTTAAATAGTATTAAACTAAGTAGACGATAAGCAGTTTAGAACATTCTCATATTTTAAAGCATTGAGATGTCTATGATAGAGTATTAATTCATCTATTCACTTTATAAGGAATATAGAGAACACGTATATCATTTACCCATCATACTATCTCAAGCTTATCCTGTGATGCTCATTATCATGGTATGTCATCCATTTATCATTCTCATTTCTATCTATTGGCCTCAGCCAATCTGCTAACCAGATATTGAATTCTACCAGTCATGTGAGTATACATCATCATATCATGCCCAAGAATTGGACTATGCCAATCATATGCGACCATTCCAGGCATTGGGATTTAACCAATCCTGTGTTATTATAGGCTTCACGCCTCTGCCAGGTATTGGTCCATAACCAAACTTGATTAAACCGCCAAGCAGTGGAATCTAACCACTCCTGATTACAGGCTTCACGCCTCTACCAGGTATTGGACCGTAACCAAACCTGATTACATCGCCAGGCAGTGCAATCTAACCACTCCTGATTACAGGCTTCACGCCTCTGCCAGGTATTGGTCCGTAACCAAACCTGATTACACCGCCAGGCAGTGGACTCTAACCACTCTTGATTACAGGTTTCATGCCTCTGCTAGGTATTGGTCTATAACCAAACCTGATTACACCGCCAGGCAGTGGACTCTAACCACTCCTGATTACACATTCGTTAAGGGATATCAATCCCTTAAATTCATCATTGGTTATCACATCCTTTTACTAGGCATTATACCCTGGGGCAAGCCATCATATCAATTCACATTCTTTACGTACTACAAGTGTTCCTCTTATCTCCTTTAAGCATATTCAAAACACTATAGCCCTTATTTGACTATAAGCATAAAGCATGTATGATCAAGATTTCATTATTATTATAACCATTTATTATTATTATGAAGTTATTGGTTTCCATTCCCCTTAGTTTATTTTGCACATTACCATTCCTTACCTTAGACTTTTATAAGCATCTTGTCACCTCTCATTAGGCAACAATTACTCACATGGCTCACCAGGCCCATTAATCATCTTGTCACCTTTCACTAGGCAACAACTATTCACATGGCACACAAGGCCCATTAATCATCTTGTCACCTCTCACTAGGCAACAACTATTAGGGTTAGGGTTTCCCTTTATAGCTGAATGGTGTTTCAAGTTCATATTATCAATCCAAACCCTAATTCATTGCTCCACACATCTAGGAGTATACATTAATATCATAAGTATTCAATCATACTTATTTATTCTCATCATTTATCATTAACTGAATCATCAACACAAGGTATGAGTTCCTCTCTCATCCTTATCAGGGTATGATTACATCATACTTTATTAACTTGGCTTAACCCTTTCTCAAGGTATGATAGCCTACACTTATCAAAGTACATTCCATCTCAATGTAACAATTGACATGACACACATCATGTTTACTCATCCAAGTATATTGGATTTAAGGTGCATCAAGGTGTAACAACCTTAAAGTGTTGGATGTGATATTTACCATGCCTTGGTGTATCACTTCCCTCATTACTTTTAACTTACTTAAGTTCCTCAACTTATCTTGTATTAGGGTATTCCCCATCCTAATACTTTATGCACTAGCCCATCACATTTATTCTGTAGTGTATTGATCATGAGCCATACATTTGAATTGTCCAACCATCATCAATTGATATGGACTCATCTCAGGTTGAGGCATTGTTGATATAGGATTTACCATTATCAAGCACTTTAGGTGTTTCACCTATCAAGGTATTAGTCATACCATTACTTGGTGTTACACTCATTACTCCTAAGTGTGTCTTACTCTCACCTTTACAAGGTGTCTTGGGTTGGAGGTGTATGAACACTCACCATATCGGGTTAGGATTTGTACTTGTCTCCATATCAGGCATGAGGTATCTTCTTGACCTCATATCGGGCACAAGATGTATGTATGTGTCACCCATGATACTTATGAGGTTTCAAACCATCACCATGTCAGGCTAGAAGTACATTCAATCACCCTATCGGGCTAGTCACCATCTAGGGTTAGCCATGACGGATTAGGGTTACCATATCATCTAGGGTTGTGAATCGTGCAACCCTATCGTGCAACCATGTCGTGCAACTATGTCATGCAACCATATCGTTCAACCATGTCATGCAACCATGTCGTGCAATAGCACTTGTTATACTTCACTTATATCGAGTTACCCAAATTAGGGTTTCATGTCAACTTTTAAGTATTCATTTAACCTTGTATCGTGTATGGAGTCTATACTTGACTCCCTATTGTGCAATAGAAGTATACTACACCCCCATATCGTGCAACAATGTATTCATTCATATCCATATCGTTCAAGTGAAGTAGGTGCATCATCATATCGGGTTAAAGGTGCTTTCTTGTGTGCTTGCACCCGATATCACTTTTATAAGGTGATACCATCATATTCAAGCTCTAGACCTTTGTTCTAACTGTTATAGTTCATGGAAACAGGTCTAAGCAATTAATAGAACTCATAATTTCATCCACTATTTCAGGAAATTTCGGAATTAAAAGTATTTCACTATTTATAACAATTTAGGTGAAGAATAATAACCAGGCCGGTGTGGCTTAGGTGGTTCGGTCCGGCTTGTCCTCCCAGGGGGACTCGGGTTCAAATCCCCCTGAGCGCACTGTAATTACCAACTCGTTGGGTCATTCGGGCTCTGGCACCTGTTTGAGGAGGAGGGGGAGTGGGGTCTCCCTAAGACTCAAAAAAATAGGTGAAGAATAATAAGATGGTTGAGTTCAAGTTATATAACCCGCCTTAAGAATGACTTCAAAGCTCCAAGCTCCAAATCTACACATTCCTAAGGTTGAATATGGACTTCACAACTCCTCTATATGCAAAGAATCACCGTGGATAAGCAATTGGTGAAGAAGAAAAGAAAGGAAGATCAAAACCCTAAATTCATGCTTCAATCCAAGGTTGAAGATGATCTTATCCTCACCTTAGGGTTAAGTATGAGCTCCTTCTTGCTCCTTAACACCTTTGCAAGATACACTAGTGTCCTTGCACGATATTCCACCCCTATTTCACGATATGGCACTCACTTGCATGATATAACACTCACTTGGAGTCAAAACTTCACTCTATGGCCGATATCACCCTATATGGCCAATATCACCTACTTGGGTGATATGCTCTTGCCATGGGCGATATCCCAAGGCCTATGCACGATACCACAGCATCCCTTCATGATATGGGAGCTCTATGCACGATACCTCAGGGTAGGAGGGTGGTAAGGGTCGTAAAATTGCACCAAGGGGTGAAACCAGGGGTATATATACTTGTTGTTCATGAAGGAAGGCAAAAATGAGGTGTCAACATTTTGAGCTAGTAGGTGCCACGTGTCATGCATGGATGACACGTGTACATGCATGCATCAAAATTTATTGAGTATCATATTGAGATGCAAATTCGTCCATTACTTATCCATTTGGATAAGTTATCTAGGTTTAATCACTATTTTAAGTCAAGACGATACACTTTTTCTAAGGAAACTTGTTGTCCGTCACACCTCACCTCCTTGAGGTGCTTTTCACGATATGGACTTTTCCAAGAGTTCACAAAATGATATGGGACACCTCCTTGGGTTCCTTGGCTGATAGTCACTCATATATAAGCTTTTCAACTTGAAACTACTCAAGTTAAGCTTTCATATTCAACCCTTTTCTTGGTCATTTCATCACCAAGATTACCATCATTCATGAATGATTCAAAAATGGTGTACCCTTCTTTATATCTCCTCTATATGATACTAGGAGGTAGGAGGGACACTCTAGAGGTGGTAATTTACATATCAACCCCACATCTAGGGTAAATTACAATTTCTACCAAAATTGGTACACAATGCACCAGCATTGTTCAAACAAGTTCAAACTTGGAATTTAGGCTTTACACAAGCCATCACCTTGAATAATTCTCTCTATAATGATGCTAAAACTCATGAGGCATGTTCAACATGTGACATTTTTCATTATAGCCCCTCAATTTGGGTAAATTACACTTTGGTCCAAAACAAAGGAAAATTGCTCAAACAACATTCAATCAGGACCAAACTTGAAACATAAGTGTGTCACATGATAACAAAGCACCTTAAAGGATTATATTAAAGTTCTAAGCAACTTTATTAGCCAAAACAAATAGGGTTACCTCATAACCCAGGTCAGGGTCGTTATAGTAATTAAGAGTGATGAGAGGAAAATATATTATCCAATGATCATGATAAAAAAATAACTAATTACCCTATTGGTATTACATCTCACAACTTTAACTTATTTCATTACATGGTCACGTTATTCAGACAGAGATGAATCAAGAACATCATGTCATCTGTAATATAACTAGATGCCAAAAACTCTACTCAACTTGTCCTATTAATGATTAGTGTTCACTCCAATGAGTTTTCCACCTATGTATAGTTTTTCATACCCATGTCATAGTGGAAAATCCATTTTATTAATGATAAGTGGACTTAAGAAATATCAGGTATTTAATATACATTGCTAAAATTAATAGCCTTAGAATAATAAAGAACATATCATCTGCTTAAATTACTAGAGAATATTCATATATCTTGAAGATATGATAGATTTTCTAATATGTCAATGAATAAAGCATATAAATAAGGTACATTAATAGCCTTTCTTACACAAAATTCTTTCATTTGTTCCTTATTTTATATTCTTTCATATGTTGTTAAATTTTTTGTTGTTCTAGAAAACCATCATATCATGAAGCATTTAATATTTAAAGGGCTTAAAACATGAAAGAATCTAACTTTTAAAATTCTTTCTTATTAATGATTATGTGCATGAGTTGCTTAATCAATTTTTGAGAACTTACATATGTGCAAAATATCCCAACTAGCTCAAACCATGTGTCATCCATGTCATAAAGGTAATGAAGACTCACACCATGGTACCTAAGACCCAATAGATCAGACCATGTAGTTCTTCTGCTACAACACAATGATATCACCCTTGTGCATGGTAGATTACACCTTTTCGTTCTTACTCTACCATTCTGATACAGAAAATAATTAAAAACTCTGGTTCCTTAACATGCATTTAGGAAAAATTCATTAAGAATATCATGAATTAAGAAATGTAATCTAAGCATGGATCAATATCGTTAAGCGCAAACATCACCACTTGATAATGCATGAGAACTACACTATTTATGTAGTATCATTGCAAATAATGTATCTCAGACTATGGATTTCTTATTTTAAAATGGATTAATGAATCATTCCCTAAATCATAATGAAAGATACGTAATCACAAATATTGGACCAATAATTACATATAAAATTTCATAAATCATTGTAAGTGTTCTAATATTATAAACAAAAAGAAACCTACCTATACAAAATAGCCATATTTACATTTACCTAGATAACAAATATTTAATGATATTAATTGTGATGCATAAGTAAAATAGCAAAAAATCCAATGTTTTTCTCAATGTTATAAACCACACAAGTGAAGAAAATCTCAAACACGACACTAGATCTTTTAAAGGTCTTATATTCATGAAACTATTCCTGAAAATAAACAAACACCAATTAACCTAATTCCTCCTTTCTTAAATCACATGTATTAATTTTAGGACTTTCTTATTCTCTACCTAAGTTTAGATAGAACTCTTATATTATACCAAGATATAAATACGTATCATTCCTTTTTGTGTTGTAAGAAAACTAAACATATGTACTAACTCATTTTATCATCATAGATATTTACCTTTATCGAGTTTGATCATAATAATTATATTTCAATCATAATTATCCAAAAATGATCTTACAATAGCTTACATTAAACATCATGGATCAAACTATGTTAAATAAGTCGCTACACTTATTTTAATAAATTGATTTTGGCATCATTTTTATAACTTACAATTTTAATAAATGATTTTTCATGTTTACAATTATCCTTAATATTTTTTTGGGATTTAGTTTATTATGAATCCCATATGTGGTTACATTTTTGTTTATGTAACACACTACAAAACCAAAAGTGATTTTTATTTTTATAAAATATTTTATGCTCCAAGGTTTTCTAGATATGAGGACATATATATCCCTACATATAAAACATTAAAATTATGCATGTCACACTTATATGGCTCATCTAATGGTGATTGAGTAACTCTGAACCATATGAACAATTTTCCACCCAACCCACACCCATTTTTTCTTTATATGATAGGATTATCCTAAAAAGGACTTATGATTTAAATTTTCACCAACGCATTACTTCTTTGACAAAAAAAATATTCCCAAAACAATCAATGTGTTTCAATGGCAATAAATATAGAAAAAGTATTGGTTTTTTATTTGACTATATAACTTCTCTATATTCTATCATGATGTCTTTCCTAACTTTGACTTCAATCCCTTGATTAAATTGTGTATGAAATCCCTAAAGAACTCTTCCATTTTATTTTAAGTTAAAAAAGAAAGCAATTTTAGTAGTATTGGACATAAAACTAAGTATGCCATTGAATCCAACCAAACCAAACCAAACCAAACCAAGGCAATTAATTTGATTCAGTTTTAAGGAGATAAGTGGTCTGGTTTGTTTTGAAAAAATCCAAGCCCATTAAACAACGGTTCAATTCCATTTGAGGGTGTATCTTGAATAAATTAAACAAACCAATTCATATAAACACGTATCTTGTATATGTGAAACATGTATAAACCAAGTTACATAGTAGTCAATCAGTTTTTAAATGATTAACATTGATATTTAAGAATATTCAGGGTACACTTTGAAATAGAGAAATTTTATTATTTACTCGAAGAAAGTTGTATTATCATATATATATATATGTGTGTGTGTATGCATGTATGAGGATACATTCCTTCACAACACAAATAATATAAACTAGTTTCACTATAATTCTAATTATAATAAAATATGTTATAACTTCATATTCCTGGTCACATTCAGAAGATGACTTTTTTGTCAGAAAATTATTTTTATTGCTTAAATCCACGCAATACCAAAAATTCATGTCTTAAATTTGTAATTTGGTACATTATATTACAAACGACACCCACATGCAAAAAAACTCTATTATACAAGCAGAAAACAAATGTTTGCTTACTCTCTTTAATTATGTATATATATATATGATGGCATAAATATATCTACTTTTTATTCATATCTTAAGAAGCTAGAACAAGATAATGATATGGGATATAATCAATAACCACCACTTGGTAATAGAAAAGATGTGCAATATCAATGGCCAAGACATGTGCCAATTTTTTTCCATGAAAAGGTTAAAATATAAGCATAGAGAAGATAAATAAATGACCTTAATTATAATGAAACCTTTGTAAGAAGCTACACAACATACATCTTTGCAAGCTTATGCCAAGATTGCATAGTCACTTTCAGTAATGATGGCTTGGAAAACTCCATTCACAACAATCTACAAGCCCCATTGTACTGCTAGTGCTTCTACCATTATTGGTGATGAGCACTTTGAGATGACCTTTTTGCAAGCATGGCCTAATATATCCTTTAAAGTCTTGGAATGCTACAACAAGGCCTAAACATTGGCTACTCCTAAATGTCAAACAAGAAGATCCCATGACAGAGGCGTACAAGTCTTAGATTGTGAGGTGGTTAGTCTATGCAGTTTCACCTTTTGGTTGTAGTTGTATGATTGACAATTCTCATGTAGATACTAGATAGGATTTTAACATCTGGTTAACAACCTAAAAATGGCTTTGATCTGCGGTCTAATTTCCTCTCTTGCAAACCTCTTAAGCACCCAATATCTATGGTGTAGGTGCAATGGAATAAATCATAATCACTGCTTTTTGTCACCTGATTGCAAATCATGCAGAAGTCATCATCACCAACTGGCTTCGCTGAATATGGGTGTCCATAGATAATTCTAAGGGAAAAAGTCTCCAAACAAAATGATTAAGCTTTGGGGCCATATTTGCATCTGTCTGCCTATTCCATCTCTCCAGCCACACCAGATATAGAAAACTTATATGCATTAGTATCACTAAGAACATACCTTCTGGGATTGGCTCCCAGAAAATTGAATTGGCTATCTAGTTCCCATGCAGCTGAGTTGATAGTATTTATGAGGCCACATGGAAAGAGAAGATGATCCTAATGAGGTCCTCATTCCACCTGAAATTCATTCTAGATCATAAATTCATTCACAAAACAAGGTGTAATACATAACAAGTCAGATCCCTTATAATATAACGTGTGAATATTCTCAATGATTCAATCTGGATATCAATGACAAAGGAACTATACAAACATTATAACACCAATGATAGATTGTATGCTAAAGTTATTCTCTAACTTTCTAATTACTAGGTAGTAATGATGTGTTACTAGGTACCTCTCATTGTTTGTGATTTCATAAACTAGTTATGAACATTCATTACCAGTGTAACTTTATACCTATAGGGTCACACACATAGGATACCCTTGGAATAGGAGTTTACTTATGAATGATGTTTAATTTGATTACTAAAGTGTTTAGGTATTCAATTCAAATTACAATTGACTGACCGAACTATGAACCGACCGGTTCAAGTATTTAACCAATCATTTGGAGTGTTAGGTTGATTGGAAATTATATTGATTAAATATTGGATGAACCATGACATGAACCGACTGATTCATTGAGTGAAACGATCGGTTAAAGGTCATGAAACAACCAGTTCATGGATCAATTTGAGTGGATCAATTATTAGTGTTGACATCATGTTATGTGTTAATTGAATATTAATTGCCAACACAATTGTGATTGAAAAACATGACAAAACGAGTAGTTCAAGGGTTGAACCGATCATCTCACATGCCAACCGATCAGTTCACTTGTGAACTGATTATTTTTTCACTCACAGGATGTGAAAATTCATGAAATCTTGTACCCTTTGACTCTCGCACAGACTGGGAACTTTGACCCTAATCCTCTTATAAACATAGCCACAATATACTCCGACTTTTTGAAAAAGTCGCGTTTAAAACGCGATTTTTTTCCTAGACATATATATATATATATTATGAATCCTTTGATCTTTTGCCGAATTTTTCCCGAATCGTTGACCGTATTTTTACCGTACGTTGACCACTTTTTACCCAAATTTCCCGCATAACTCCCGAATGCCGATTTTTTCAGCTCAGCCAAACGTATCCCGAATACTGAATTTGTGACTATGCTTATAAATAGAGATGTAATGGGGGTTTCCTAGACACATCATCAGTTGCTCTAAAAATTATTGTCTTTTCTAGTTTTGGTAACCAAGAGAACTCGAGTAAGTCCTACCCAATAAAGGGAGGGACATCAAGGGGGAACAATTGTGAAAGAACAAGCTGGTACTAGTACACCAACTAGAAGGAGACAATAGGAGTTCTGAGAGGTCCGTGTAGACTACTACAATAGGAGTTCTGAGAGGTCCGTGTAGACTACTACAAATGTGAGGAGGCCGTTGCATGTCGCTAAAAGGATAAAGTCAAGGTGTTGTTCGTGATCATCAGCCAGGAAATACTATAGACGATGTCGGGTGAAACTTGAAGAAAGCCACATATTGCATCGAGGGAATTGCCGCTAATCTTGCTCCAGGACCAAATATTGCCTCAAAACCATCCTTCTCATTATATTGTTGTTAACGCGATCTACTGTTATAAGGGAGATATGATAGTTAAATTTTTACTTCTACTTCCTGCTCTACAGCCATATTTCTCTACAATTCTTGTTATGTCTTTACTGGTAATGGCTTTGTCACAACTGGATGTTTACACTAAAACACTATGTGATATTGCTAGCTACAAAGGTTGAGTAGATATATCTCACTGAAATTGTCAAAGAAGAAATCAAGTTGAAATGACGTGTCGATGATCTTGGTCTTTGACAAGATCAAGCTATCAACATCTGCGTCTATTTGTTTTCATATGTCTGGAAAATGATCAAGTCCATGATAGCAAAACCAATCAAATTCAAAAAAATATGCCACTTCATCAGGATAGAGAAGAGGATTGAGGTGAAGGAAATAGACACATAGATTCTCCATTAAATATACTCACCAAGGAGGTTTTTAAGAGAAAAATTCTCACATTACTTGGATTCGTTCAACATTGATATGTGATAGTGTGCCCACTTATGAGGAACTTGATGGTGGCAAAGGTTACAATTGATTTTTCTAGTCTTGGGAGGTTCCAATGCAAAATAAAAATTATTAATTACGTCTTTAATTATATCAATTATGTGATTTCTGAACTTGAATATGGTCCTAATCACCAGTGTAGGACAGGGTGTCCGGTGCAAGTCTAGATGAGGCTACCCCTTGTGAGGGCGGTGCAGAACCCCTTTTGACACAAAATTTTTGATATTGGAATACTAATCTCTGTGCATATATAATTCTTTTTTGAGGTTTTACTCTACCTGAGAATATATTCTTTTTCAAACAAACAAAAAATCTTTTGTTGCCTACAAATAAGGTTTTCAGGCTATATGTTTTTATACAAGGGATATGTATAACTTTTCTTTCGTAAGGCCTAATTTGGTTGCACCGCAAATAAAAACATGCAGTTCCAACTCATAGTGTCTTCTAATTACAGATGTTTGGTTCCACATAGTTTCGGTTCATACCTGAAAAACAAACTCACTGCAATGTCCAGCAACGTACAAAAATCTGGAGAACTGACTGCGCCCAAAATGGGCGCAGTTCGTTTTCCATTTTCCGTTGTAGCAGCCGTAATGCCTCAATGGTCACATGGTATGCCTACCTTTTTCCTAACCACGGCGGTAACTACGACAATGAATATGATTTATCAGGTGGTATCTTCACCGCAAGCAATCATATCTCTAAAGTACCTGCAACCAAACGTAAGTTGCTGCCAACTAAACTATTACAGTTGTAGCTTTAACTACATGATTTTCATTTCTCGCTTTTATTTTCGTCGGTGTTCTACAACTACGGGCAACCAAATTAGTTGGTAATATGGTGTAATGACGAAATCGCTATCAACTACGAGGTAGTACATTTTAGATGAATGTAACACTGTGTTCGGGTACTGATTTTTCAAGTTCCGGAATTTAATACGTGAATAAAGTAGATGAGGTAGTTCAGCTCATCCGTCAATACGTACTTGTAGTAGCAGGTAGGTGCCAAATGAATGGTGCGGCGAAGCCATGCATCATTTTCAAATTCCGATAATATTGGCGCGATTCTGAATGACACTTTTTATTATCCATGCGTATTAATCCGGATGCAATAATTACAATAAAGAAATGCCGCATTTAAGAATCTTCTAGCCAAATTAGGCCTAAATGTTATATTTTGGTGTGGTGTGTTCTTTTCATATTCGCTGCTTCCACATCCAACCTCGGTTTTCCAGAACACCACGTTCTGCCGCCACTGGTTTTTCTTTATCCTCGTTTTGTTCTCCTTGCTTGCCACCACACTTCCGGTTACCAAATAGCATTGGAGATGCCGCAGTAGCAGTGCGTGGTGCTTCCCCAGTCCCCACTGCTATAAGCAAGCAGCACACGACCAAAGATATCTCCTCGTCTTCTTGGATCCTTCTATGCCAGCTCTTTAACTCCTCCGTCGCCGTTTGGGATTACAGGCTACATGCTGCCATGATCACTAGAGAGGCGTGGGAAACAAATAGCCACCAGCCGTTGCAGATCTCTCGTCGATTTCTGCCCCCACAAGGCCACAACGAGCGGGAGCCATTGTAAGTGAAATTTCTGATTGAAGGTTTCGGCCCAACAAGCATACAGTAAAACGTAAACAGAGTAGGACTGGTTGGGCCGACACGCTGAGTATTTCGGCAGGAGCGGGCTGACAGCCTGCTAACCGAACGCAAACAAAATTGAGTATGTGCCTACGCCGTTTAGTTGTTGCAGGAACTTATTTACAACGCCCACACAACAGGTGTGGTAGGGGATGTGTGTGACTAAGTGCGCACTGGGTTGTCCTTCAGCCTTTAATTGCAACAGTAAAGGAAAAGTAATGAAGTCAAAAAAAGGAACATCGAATGTTCGATGTGGGATGGACCCGTCGAGATGATATAATAAAGGAGAAAATGAAGTAAAAGAAAGAACATGATGATATTCTTGCGGGATACACCCCTCTAAATATATGCATAAATGAAAGCTTGAGGATTCTGAATCAAGGTTGTTCAAAACTGTAAAATTTATAGCAGCTTTCCACACAATAATCAACAACATAAAATCCTTGTAAGGAGTGTGGTTCGGTTAAAATATTAAAGCCGACATCTTATCAAGATGGAGTTATCAATTATAAGAGTATATAAATGCATATACTATATTCCTTATAGTATTATAAATATAGGGATAATTTATATTGTAAATATGTTTTGTAGAAAATAATATTTTAGAGATATCCTCTATGAAAAAGACTACTCTAGAGATGTCCCTTATAGAAAAATAATTATGTAAATATACATATGTAAAACTTGTATATAATAATTGTTGGATCAAATGGGCTCTAGACATGGGTTTTTGAATAGAGCTCAAATACTTAAACAAGATTTTAGACCATCAAATTACTTCAAGAGATAATATTGCAAATCTGGAATTTGATGTGCAACTAAACATACATAGCAAGGATGAAAGAGATTGAATGGGATCAATAACAAGCTATGTATAGTGGTTCTACCTAGAAAGTTCAACCTCTAAGATTTTTCAACCATTGCGTAATTATATTCCATTATAGACATGTAATAAGCCTTCCTTTTGTAGGGCAAAGATCATAACCTTCCCTTTTAAGGATCAAAAAGAGCCAATAAACCTTACAATGTCATACATATCCTTTGAGCAAGAGTCTTCAACCTCTACAAGGGCTTACACACTTTTACAACAAGTTGGATATCTTTACCAAAAAGATCTCTCTTGCAATAACTCTTCCACCTTGAAGGAATTGCCCACTCTTCTCAAAGATCTTCATCCTTCACCTTCTCCTTCTGCTTCACCAAAGAGATGCTTTCAATAACTTTTCTTGAAAAAAGGGATTGGGGAAAGAGAAGATTGAGAAATTCACAAGGATTACAATGAAGTAGCTCTCTCAAAAATAAGCTATCTCACTTATAATATCGATTTGATTAGTAAGAAAGAGAAAGAAAGGGGCTCTTATTAGACAAATCCACTCAACTATAGATAAGAGCATAAGAGGCACACTTGGGATGAAATATAAGGGTCCCTATTTATAGTTGGGGACGTCTACAATCCAGTAGAAGCATTTGGGAACAAGTTCTAGTCGTTTGGGATGTTGCAACAGATCTATTTTTGATATTTCCAACACTCCAATGGCTAGAAACATTTCTTTTGTACATTCCATACAGTGTAGCCGGTCGAGTTTCAATAAAGACAACTCGACCAATAGCACTATGAAACAAAGTAAATTTAAAGTGCCAGTCGAGTTTATCCTAGATGAAACTCGACTGGTAGCTCAAATTTGTTTTGGTTGTGCACGGATGTCGATCGAATTTGTCCTGGGGAAACTCAGCCAACCCTGGCAATTCCCAAAATCCAACAAGGGCGTCAATCGAGTCTATCAAGGATGAAACTCAACCAACAAAACTCCCTGTAATGAATTTTGAAAAATGTCATTAGAGTGATTAAACATTCATTTGAAGTGATCCTGATTTTTTTCTCATCTTAATTACAAGTCATGACATCAATACAAATAATTACAAAAACTGTCCTATAGATTTTAGGGATTTTTCCATAAAAGTTCATTTGCATTGACTTCGGCTTGTACTTGGTCAATCTTGGGCTTGATTGAATTGATCCTTTTCATGTACTTAATGCCCAAAATCAATCTCAAATAGACATTTTAGATACATATGACTAGAATGGTTAAGTCTTCATCAAAATATAGATAATGTATAACTTTTAGGTCAACATTGTCCCCCTTTTTGAAGATGACAAGCCATTCCTCAACATATTGAAGGACTTGGAATTTAAACTTTTACCTTGTCAATTGTAAGGGGATACATGAATGAATAATAGCAATTACTTCCCCTCAATTCATGATTATCTTTACAATGTAGGGTTAGTTTCTCCAAAAAGCATAACTATAGCACATATATACTATTGAGTCCTCTTACATAGTCACATGATACTTCAGAGAATGATATAGTAAAGGATCACAATTCAATATGTACTAAGCTTATTTCTCCCCCTTTTTCATATAAAAAAGGCAAGGGGCTAAAAGAACTAAAACACATGCCTTATCCAAAGGCACAAATGACACAAGAAACCACCATATGTAAGCACCAACCAACAAACCAAAGAAAACAAATATATTAGAGTCATAATCAAAATATGGAACCACATAGCCAGAATTCATGAGATATAACCAAGCATAGAGTTAAGGTACATATAAGTAGACATAAACAAATAAAATGTCATCTCCAAATGAAAAATATGAATCAACGAAGAAAATCAATGACATATGAAAAATAGTAAACCTTAGATACAATGCCCAAATGTTCAATACATGAAAGTCTACACATAGATATATAGATGAGAACTCTATAGACTAAGAACTGAACATCAAGGGAATCTATATTTAGTTCTTTTTGTATAATTTCATGTACTGAATAAGGGGGAAGAGCTAGTAATTGAGTGGCACTCGACTAAGGAGAAGATGTAAAGATAGGTCCACCAACAAAGGTAGGTGGTACAACAGAAGTAGTTGGCCAGTAGGCCAGGTGGAACTGACTATATGCATATGAGGCATAGTCATCAACTCGAAAGGACTCGTAGGTGGGATAAGGATGGGTGCAGAACAAGTTCATGTTTGACATTATTTGAACAAGGTTCTGGTGTAAGACCCATGACCCATATTTCTTGAAAATCTTGTTTGCTTTGCATAAGTAGATGCTTAAAACCTTAATCTAATCATATATGTGCTTGTTTCAGATATAATTGTAATTTATCTATGTGTAGGGTTTATCTTGCAATTTGTCATGTGCTTGAGGTGCTTTACATGTTTTGGCATCATGTTGGAGAGAGTGGAACCTTGTTTCACCTTGGTTTGATGTGGAGAGATGTGTGGCATCATGTGTTGATAGCTGGGGTTTGCTTGGATGCCCTAGCTTGATGTTGACCTTGAGTGTTGATCGATGGTGTTCCTTGGTTTTCAGCGACCACCTTGATGTTTCTTCGACCATGTTGTCTTCTTTCAATGAGTTTTGGGTGCACCTAGTAATCACGACGGTCGATGAGCCAAGATAACATGGGGTTGGAGTCTATGTGGTCACTAGGGTTTTGATTCCACTTTGGTCATCATAGCCTCTTCGACCAGTTGAGCTTTTGGGCTAAGTTTCCTTTAACTGATGGACTTCTATGGACCAGAGTGGTCGATGCTTTTCTTTGGTTTTAATGATCTTTTTTGCACGCATAGTCTTAGTGCTTACATGGCCTTGTTTTGAGGGACAAGTGGAACATGTCTGCATGACACCTAACCTCCCTTAAATCCCTCTACCCTTGGGTATATATACCCCTCTCTTTGCATGAAAGTGATCCCTTTACACCCTCTCCCTTCTCTCTTCTCTTTGGAGCTCGTCCCTTGTGTTGTTAGTGGTGGAGAAGAGCTCAACCTTAGAGAAAGGTGGTTGATCCCTTGCATGTGTGATCTAGGGTTGGGGTAACTCTTCTTTGATGATCCTTTGGTATTCCTTGATCTTGGTAAGTGATCTCTCTTATTTGATCTTGTTTCTTTGCAACCCTACCTCTCTTTCTTATTTTAGCCGAGCCCATGGTTCTCCATGGTGGTTCTTATTGAGGGACTTCTCTCTTCTTGGCCAAATCCCTAGTTTTCAATGGTAGTGCTCAAGTTGAGATGAAGAATCCCTACTTCTTCTTGTCTTTTTAGCCTAGGGTTTTACCCTCCTTCTTGTACTCCTTTAACCTAGGGTTGTTCTTCTTTATTTGAGGAGATACTATCTTGTCCATGAGGTGGTGATCAAACTTAGTTTTTCCTCTATTTCATTGGAGCATCTTGATTTTTGAGTTGTTCTTCACAATTAAGGTGAGTTATATAACTTTCTACTTGATTATTGTTGCACATAATCTTGCATTAAATTGATCCATCTATTAAATGTGGTTTTAAATAATACGATGATGATATCTTGAACTAGTGTTTTTGATCAAGTGGTGATCTTGAGTGGATAAATCCCTTTATCTAAACCGTAATCCTTGTACTCAAAATTTTGTTGATGTTGGAGGTGTTGGTTCTTGCATGCACAATTTAAACATTAGTTTTATATCTCTTAATCATTTTTTCTCTTTTCCTTGATGATGGAGGTTTTGGATATGTGCATGATGGTAGAAACATGGGTTTTCTCTCTCTAGTTGTAGTTTTGTTTCTCTCTTATGTTAACGGTCGAAATTAGGATTTTGGATATTGTTCTCCTTTGTGAGGTTTATCTCTTGATGTCTCAGTTTCATAGTGATGATCAATATATTTTGATCATGTGTGGAGGTGGTTTTCTCTCTCTCAACATCCATCATGGTATGGTCTAGGTGGTCAAAGATTTTTGATGGTTTTGGGTCACTGGACCTACTTGTGTAGTCTCTAAGGTGTTGTATTTCTCTTGGTCGATGAGTTTTTTATCATGGTCTTGGGTCACCAAGGTTCCCTTCTTGAAGTTGTTTGATGTTAAACTTCCTTCATTTGATGAACTATCTTGTTTCTCTTTAGTCATCATGGTTGATTCATGTGGTCGATGAGGGTGATCCACCTCTTCGACCGATGAAGATGGTGAGGTCTGCTCCTCTCCGGTTGATGAGTTTTCCTGGAGATGTGAACTCTTTATGTGGCTAACTTTGTGGTGATGGTAGTTGAATCTCTTATGTCTAAGAATGTTGGAGATCATGGTAAGTAAGGTTGATGTTAGTTTCTATTTTGAAACCCTAATTTGGTTTTCTATGTTAAAACATAACCTTATTGCAAGTACATAATGTTGCTACCTAGTTACTAGAGTAATTAGCATGTTGATAGGATGTGTTCTCTCTCCTAAACTATTGAAATCCTAGATTGTTATCTTGTGAACATCAGATGTGCATAATGTAAGAAGGTGTTGGAGCCTATGCAACACATGTGTAATGATTATGAGCCTTGATGAGGCATGGAAAGATAATGATGTTCTTACAGGGAATACTGTGAATGGTCTAATGACCTTGACAATGATTTTGTATCCTAATGGAGGTTATATCCTCTGGTGATGTGATAAGGGATTGATATCCCATGATAATGTGATACGTGGTGATGGACTTATGTATGGAATTTGAATAGTACCATGTGATGATGTGATAATTTCATACCTTATACATTTTATATCTCTTGAAGTTGCAACCTACCTTATCTTTTGTAGAATCTTTTTAGGGTTTGTTTATACCTTGATTGATATAGTTAAAAGACACTCAATTGGTTGTAACTAATCAAATGAAACCCTAATCATGTACTTGCCATGTCCATGGATCCATTCTAGTTTCAGGACTTGTTGGACGGTAAACAAGTACTCCTAAGGGAAACTTGGAGCACATAATGTTGAGTAAGTGGGGTGCTTGGAGAGTACATCCTTGTCGTCCAGACCCTAGATGTTTAGGGAGGATGATTGTGGTCATACCTAGCCCTCAATTTGAGAATGGTTGTAGCTGTGTCTCAGTGATTATGTATGTGATGTGAATGGAGGACAACTACAGTTACACCATAATGGTACGGTGTTTTGGCATACCTTGGTGGCTAGTTTTGTAACCTGTACCAAGGATGGACTTGATGTTTTCAGCTTGACTATATGTCACTGGTGGCAATTTGACTGATATGCCACTGCGGTTCAGACTCATACTGACCGAGTAGGGAGAAGATCTTGGATTTTGGATCTTCATAGATCTTATATGGCACCGATTTCGACTTATTGGTGATCAGTTGGATTTTGGAGGTACAAATCAATTCTTCAGGGCATTAATAAAAGATATAATACAACCATGTAGTGTAATAGTGTAGGGTTAAACACACTTCACAGTGGATGTTTACCCTTTCCTTGTTTTTATTAGTTCTTAGATGTTATATGATGCGGTAAGCGAAATCAACTGGTATACACACTCTTCATATTCCTTTTAAAATCATATGATGATCTACTTATCTACTAGAGATATTAAATCTGCCTAACTTGTGTACTCAATTTAAGTTATTTTATTTAGCTGAATCTACTCATCCTGCTTAATAATGATAATATCTTATTGTAGTAATAATCATTGGTTAAGAGTTATATCTCTCGTTAGGACATGGGTCTCACCCTCTTTGTTTGCCACATCTTTTTAGGTGGTCATCAATGATGTGAGAAGGATCATTCTGTTGAGGAAGAGCAACTTGGAGATCAATGGAAGTAGAAGGTTGGATAGCAGCTAGTGTTGTGTAGTAGAGTCCTATGTGTTATCCCTATACTCTTAGGTCTGGGAGGAAGTACATTGATATGTGCTTTTAGAAGTATTCTCTTGTTGTATATATGTGGCTTATATATGTGAACATGATCTTTTACAATAGGTGTGTGGTAGATGGCCATTGTACAGATGTAAATACCTGATACGGTATGTGATGTGATACAGGTTGATGGACCTTTTTGCAAAATGTTTCCACTTGGTGATGATTATATGAAATCAATTTTTAATTTACCTGTTCTTTTGGTAATGTGGTTGTTTAGATTTTGATTGCGTGTTTTGTTTGAGTTATCTTGTTCGTGTGGCATCGAGTTGTCATAAGGAAAGGTTGATATCAGAGCTCTAGGTTTGTTGAGTCTATAGGGACATAGGACTAGGGTTGTGTTTGTTATTGCATCCTCCAACATATCTATTTGTAGCTTCTACTTATGCATATATGTCTGGAGAACACGAAGGACATGCTGAGAGTAGTGTTGTTGCACCAGGAGGTGGTGTCAGGAGGCAAGGTAGAGTAGATGGAGTGTTTGAAGTGCTTGATTTTAGCCCAACAACCATGGCCAATCCCACGTTGCAGTCCATGTTTGCACAATGGATGACCATGATTTCACATATGGTGGATAGAGTGCATGTGCCTCAAGCGAGGGATGTTGTTCCCAATGCGGAATCCCAGGGTTTTGGGTAGACCTTTGAGAGGTTGAGGCATGTAGGATCCACAGAGTATGCTGGTACAAAAGACCCAACAGATGCAGACATGTGACTGACATAGTTGGAGAATGTGTTTAAGATCTTCAATATCCTAAAAGAGGACAAGGTGAATCATGCGGTGTACCTACTAAGGAGCAGTGCTAACCATTGGTGGGCCATTGAGGAGGAGAAGAGACATGGAGTGGTGAATAGTTGGGAGGAGTTTCAGTGAGAGTTTGTGACATGATGCTTCCTAGAGACGTATCTGGATGAGAATATCTCTTAGTTTGAGAAGATCCGTCAGGGAACGATGATGATCATCGAGTGTGAGGAAAAGTTCATGGAGTTGTTGAGGTTTTGTCCTCACATGGATGTGATGGATAAGGAGAGGATTTGATGGTTCAAAAAGGGTTTGAGTACAAAGTTGATGATGGTAGTGTCTACTTTGGATAACTGGGAGCGATTTGCAATGTTTCTGGAGTCGGTGAGACGGATAGAGCGGTCAAATATTAAGAAGCTAGATTCCAATGCTAAGAAGAGATCATCTTAGTTTTAGGGGCAGTTTTCTAGAGGCTTCAAGAATCCTATATTTTTTTCACCTCAGTCACAGTAGAGATCAGTGATACAGTCATAGTGTTCACCAAGAAAGGGTAGAGGCTATATTTTTTCACCAATAGGAGCTCACAACACATCGTCAGTATCGGTGACAGGACCGTCTAAGCCATGGTATGAGAGTAAGACTTGTTAAAAGTGTGGAAAGATTGGGTATATGAAGTGGTTTTTCCCTGTGAAGGATGAGGAGGTGACACAATGGTTGAGGCAGAGTCTGTAAGGTTCCTAGTGACAACAGTTTAGTAGTAGTGGTGGTAGAGGATGCAGTTAGGCATCACAAGAAGATTCTTCTGAGCAAGCCAGTAGAGGGTGGGGATGACAACAAGCGATGACTCAATTCTATGATATGAGTCAGTCGAAGGGAGTGGTCAGTCCATGATTTGTGACAGGTTAGATAGATCTTTTTCATTCTAATTTGTCTGCATCTTCTTTTGTATCTATTTTCGTTGACCCCAAAGAGATGCATTCTTTTATCACCATAGAGGTGATATATAGATGTTTCTTGTCTGTTAACCATTTATTTGATAGTCTCCTTGTAGAAACCCCTCTTGTTGGTTCCACCAAGTTGTGGGAGGTGTGTCCATCTTGGGTTCTTTCTATCTCAGGATGCGGCATTCAAGTGAACCTTATGCCACTTTACATGCATGGGTTTGATGTGATCCTTAGAATGGATACCTTGGAGAAGTAATGGGTGGTCTTGTACTGTAGTTTGAAGGTGATGACGTTCTATGACTGTGATAATTTGTAGGTCTTCCATGGATATAGGAAGATTCTTTTGACATGCTTAGTGTCAGCTATGACAACAAAGAGGCTGATGAGGTAGAGGTGTGAGGTTTTCTTGGCACATGTGGTGGATATTAAGGTGAGGAGTCCTAGTATCCAAGAGGTGTCTATGCTTAGAGAATTTGAGGATTTGTTTCTTGAAGAGTTTCCTAGTGTTCCCCCTCTTAGAGAGACTGACTCTAAGATCAGTCTTATTCCTAGTACACAGTCAATAGCACAGTCATCATACAGGATGACACCAATAGAGATGTAGAAGTTGAAGAAGCACTTGTAGGAACTGCTAGAAAGGGTTTTATCATACCAAGCATTTCCCATTGGGGTTCCCCTGTGTTGTTTTTGGAGAATTAAGATGGTTCCATGAGGTTGTGTATCAACTAATTACAATTGAACAAGGTCACGGTCAAGAACAAGTACTTGTTGCCAAGAATATAAGATATGTTTGATCAATTGAGATGTGTTGTAGTGTTCTCAAAGATATATCTGAGGTCAGGATACCATCCGTTGCAGAACAAGGTGGATAACAGATCCAAGTCATCTTTCAGGACAAGATATGGTCACTACAAGTTTGTGGTTATGTCGTTCGGGTTAAGAAACACACAAACAACATTCATGGATCTGATGAACACAATGTTTAGACCATATCTTGACCAGTTTGTGGTAGTGTTTATCGATGACATATTGATATAATCTAGAGAAAGATAGCATCTTGAACAACATCTACGATAAGCGTTGATGTTGTTGAGACAACACAAGTTATACGCCAAGTTCAACAAGTGTGAGTTCTGGCTGAAGGATGTGTCTTTTCTTGGGCACATGATATCTGTTAGAGGCGTTTGTTTGGATCCCAAGAAAGTGCAATCAATACTAGAGTGGGAGCTTCTAAGACCAATGGAGGTTTGTGGTTTCATAGGCTTGGCATGTTACTATAGGAGGTTCATTAAGAACTTTAGTGTTGTGATGTTACCCCTAACCAAGTTGACAAAGAATGGTGTACCATTTGTTTGGGATGACAAGTGTCGACATTCTTTCCAACTTTTGATGGAGAAGTTGACTAGTGCACCAGTGTTAGTGCTTCCAGACTAGGGAAAGGCTATATTGTCTTCTATGATGTGTCAAAGAATGGCTTAGGTTGTGTGTTGGTACAAGACAAGAATGTGATTTTATTTGTTTTATGATAGCTTAAGAAACATGAGGAGAGCTACCCAAAACATGATCATGTAATTGTGACCCATGATTTGAAAATATGGAGACACTAACTTTATGGTGAGAAGTGTCAGATCTTCACCGACCACAAGAGCCTTCAGTATATCTTCTTGACAAAGGAGTTGAACATGCATCAAAGATGATGGATGGACTTGATCAAGGACTATGATTGCACCATATACTACCATCTAGGGGAGGCAAACATAGTGGCAGATTTGCTTAGCAGGAAGGCTTCTTCGTCATCACATGCAGAGAAGGCATAATGATGATCCATGGTGTGCCATAAGCGAGACATGTTGGTGTCATTGTGTCAAATGAACATGTAGCTAGAAGTCTCCTTGTTGGCAGGATTGTTAGCACAGTTGTAGGTGAAGCCCACGTTGATACAATAGATCAGAGATTTGCAACAGGGTGATACTATGATATAACAAATTTGATCAGAGTTTGGCTACTATGGAAACAAACTTTCCCATCCTCTGTCCTAAAGGAGGTTCACTCTTCGATGTATGTGATGAACCCAAGTAGTACTAAGATGTACCATAACTTGAAGGAACTGTATTAGTGGCTAGGCTTGAAGTGTGATGTAGCAGAGTTTGTGGTGAGGTGTCTTGAGTGTTAGAAGGTCAAGGTTGAGCATCAGAAGCCTACATGAATTCTATAATTGTTTCCTATACCATAGTATAAATGGGGGGTTATATCACTATGTACTTGGTGGTTGGTCTTCCTAGCATAACCAAAGGTCATGATTCCATTTGGGTGATAGTTGATAGGTTGACCAAGTCAATGCACTTCCTTCCTATGAAGATGACTTATATAGAAGAAAAGTTTGCACAGATATATGTGGATGAGATAATGTGGTTGCACGGTATCCCAGTGATGATAGTGTCTGACAGAGGTCCTCAGTTTACCTTTCAATTTTGGGAGCGTCTACACATAGGAATGGGTACACAATTAAGGTTTAGTACAATGTTTCATCTGCATGCAAATGGACAATCTGAGAGGACCATTCAGAATTTGGAGGATCTGTTGAGAGCTTGTGTCTTGTAGTTTCTTAGAGGATGGGATGTGCACCTCAACTTGGTGGAGTTTTCTTACAACAATTGTTATCATAGAAACATAGACATGGCACCATCAGAAGCCTTGTATGGGAGGCATTGTAGGTCTCCACTTTGTTGGTATGAGACTGATGAGTATCAACTTTTGGGTCCTGAGCTTGTACAACAGACTACAGAGAAGATCAAAGTGATACGACATCAGCTAAAGGCATCCCTAGACAGGAAAAAGTCTTATGCTGATAATTATCACAAGCCTTTGGAGTTCCAAGTGGGAGACAATGTGTATCTCAAGGTATCTTCTTGGAAAGGTGTGTTGAGGTTTGGGAAAAGGGTAAGTTGGCTCCTAAGTATATGGGACCTTACCCTATAGTGGCTTGTGTTGGGAAAGTATCTTACAAGTTGGAGTTACTGCCAGAGTTGCATAGGCTGCATCCTGTGTTCCATGTTTCTATGTTGAGGAAGTGCCATCCAAATACAGAGCAAGTTTTGTAGCCTGTGGATGTGGAGTTGGAGGAGTACATGTCGTACATTGAGGGCCCTATATTGATCCTAGATAGGACGGTGAAGAAGATGAACAAGGATATAGTGTTGGTTAAGGTTCTATAACATCACCGTGGCATGGAGGAAACCACGTGGGAGTTAGAGGATGATATGCATAGGAAGTACCCTTCTCTTTTCATGTAGGATTTTAAGGGCAAAATCCTTGTTAGGGGTTTATTGTTGTAAGACCCCTGACCTAGATTTCATGCTAATATCTCTTGCTTTTCATAATTAGATGCTTAAAACCTTAATCTAATCATATATGTTCTTGTTTCAAACCTAATTGTAATTTACCCATGTTTAGGGTTTATCTTGCAATTTGTCACGTGCTTGAGGTGCCTCACATGTTTTGGCATCATGTTGAAGCAAGTAGAACCTTGTTGCACCTATATTTGATGTGGAGAGAAGTGTGACATCATGTGTAGATAGCTAGGGTTTGCTTGGATGCCCTAGCTTGATGTTGACCTTGAGTGTTGACTGATGGTGTTCCTTGGTTTTCTGTGACCACCTTGATGTTTATTCGACCATGGTGTCTTCGGTCGATGGGTTTGGGTCCACCTAGTTATCTTGGTGGTCGATGAGCCAAGATAACATTGGGTTGGATCCTATGCAACCACTAGGGTTTTGATTCCTCTTTAGTCATCATAGCCTCTTCGACCAATTGAGCTTTTGGTTGAGTTTCCTTTGACTGATGGGCTTCTATGGACCAGATTGGACAATGATTATTTTGGGTTTTAACGATCTTTGTTTCATGCATGGTCTTAGTACTTTCATGGCTGAGTTTTGAGGGAAAAGTGGCACATGTGTGCATGACACCTAACCTCCCTATACCCTTGGGTATATATAGCCCTCTCTTTACATGCAAGTGATCCTTTTGCATCCTCTCCCTTCTCTCTTATCCTTAGATCTTGTCCCTTGTGTTCTTGGTGGTGGAGAAGAGCTCAACCTTGGAGCAAGGTGTCTGATCCCTGGCATGTGTGATATAGGGTTGGGGAAACTCTTTTTGGTGATCCTTCGGTGTTCTTTGATCTTAGTAAGTGATATATCTTTCTTGATCTTGTTTCGTTTCAACCCTACCTCTCTTTCTTCTCTTGGTCGAACCCATGGTTCTCCATGGTGGTACTTCTTGAGGGACTTCTCTCTTCTTGGCTGAATCCACAGTTTTCCATGGCAGTTCTCAAGTTGAGATGAAGAACCCCTCCTTCTTCTTATCTTTACGGCCTAGGGTTTTACCCTCCTTCTGGTGCTCCTTTAAAATAGGATTGTGCTTATTTCTTTGAGGTGATGCTAGCTTGGATGTGAGGTGGTGATCAAACTTGGGTTTTTCTCTCTTTCCTTGGAGCATCTTGCTTTTGGTGTTGTTCTTCACAATCAAGGTGAGCTATATAACTTTTTCCTAGATTATTGTTGCACTAAATGTTGCATGCAATTGATCCATCTCTAAAAAGTGGTTCTAAATAATACAATGATTATATCTTGAACTAGGGTTTGGGATCATGTGGTGATCTTGAGTGGATAAATCCCTATATCCAAACCATTATCCTTGTACCAAAAATCTTGTTGACGATGGAGGTGTTGGTTCTTGCATGCACATGTTAAACATTGGTTTTATCTCTCTTGATCATGTTTTTCTCTCTTGATTGATGATGGAGGTTTTGGAGCCTGATGGTAGAAACATGGGTTTTCTCTCTCTAGTTGTGGTTTTGTTTCTCTCTTATGTTAATTGCCAAAATTAGGATTTTGGATATTATTATCCATTGTGAAGTTTATCCCTTGATGTTTCGATTTCATAGTGATGATCAATCTATTTTGATCATGTGTAGATGTGGTTTTCTCTCTCTTGATGTCCATCATGGTATGGTCTAGGTGGTCAAAGATTTTTTATGGTTTTGAGTAGCTAAGTTTGGACCTACTTGTGTAGTCGCTAAGGTGATGTATATCTCTTGGTCAATGAGTTTTTGATCATGGTCTTTAGTCGCCAAGGTTTCCTTCTCGAAGTTGTTTGTAGTTGAACTTCCTTTGATCAATGAGGTATCTTGTTTCTCTTCAATAATTATGGTTGATTCATGTGGTCGATGAGGGTGATCCACCTCCTGGACCGATGAATATGGTGAGGTATATTCCTCTCTGGTCGATGAGTTTTTTTTGGAGATGTGACCGCTTTACGTGGCTGACTTTCTGATGATTGCAGTTGACTCTCTTACGTCCAAGAATGTTGGAGATTGTGGTAATTAGGGTTGATGTTAATTGTTGTTTTGAAACCCTAATTTGGTTTGCTATGTTAAAGCCTAACCTTATTGCAAGTACATAATGTTGTTGCCTAGTTACTAGAGTAATTAGCATGTTTATAGAATGTTTTCTCTCTCCTAAACTATCAAAATCCTAGACTGTTATCTTGTGAACATGATTAGTGCATAATGTAAGAAGGTGTTGGAACCTATGTAACACAAGTGTAATGATTATGAGCCTTGATGAGGCATGGAAAGATAATGATGTTCTTGTAGGGAATACTGTGAATGGTCTTATGACCTTGACAATGATGTTGTATCCTAATGGAGGTGATATACTATGGTGATGTGATAAGGGATTGATATCCCATGATAATGTGATAATGTTGATGGCCTTATGTATGGTAGTGGAACAATATCATGTGATGATGTGACAAGTTCATAACTTATACATTTTATCCCTTTTGAAGTGGCAACCTACCTTATCTTTCGTAGAATCCTTTTAGGGTTTTCTTGTAACTTGATTGATGCAGTTAAAAGATACTCAATTGGCTTTAACTAATCAAGGAAACCCTAATCATGGTTTCCCTATCCACAGATCCATTCCAATGTCATGACTTGCTGGATGATGAAATGATTATTCCTGAGGGAAACTCGGAGTGCATACTGTTGAGTCCGTAGGGCGCTTGGAGAGTACATCCATGTCATTCAAATACTAGGTGTTAAGGGAGGATGGCTGTAGTCATAACTAGCCCTCGGGTTGAGAACGTTTGTGTTCGTGTCTCAGTGATTATGTATGTGATGTGAATGGAGGACAACTACAGTTGTACCCAGGTGGCAGGGTTTTTCCTGCATACACAGGTGGCTAGTGCCATGACCTGTACCAAGGGTGGACTAAGTATTTTTAGATTGACTGTATGTCACTAGTGGCAATATGATTGATATGTCACTACGGTGCAAACTTATACTAATTGAGTAGGGAGAAGATCTTGGATTCCAACTCTTCCTAGTTCTTGTATGGCATTGATTTTGACTTAGAAGTAGTCAGCTGGATTTGGGTGGCATGACTCAAATCCTTATGGCATTAATAAAAGACATAATACAGTCGTGTAGCATAACAGTGTGGGGTTAAACACACTTCACATGGGATGTTTACCATTTCCTTGATTTTATTACTATTTAGATCTTATGTAATGCATTGAGAGAAATCAACTGTTATACATGTTCTTCATATTCCTTCTAAAAGCATATGATAATATTCTTATCTGCAAGAGATATTAAATATTTCTAACTTGTATAATCAGTTTAAGTTATTTCATTTAGCTTAATCTTCTCATCCTGCTTAATAATGATAATATCATGTTGTAGTAATAATTGGTGGTTGAGAGTTATATCTCTCGTAGGGACATGGTCTCACCCTCGTGGTTTGCCACATATTTTTAGGTGGTCATCAGGGACAAGGGAAGGATCACGATGTTGAGAAAGAGAAGCTTTGAGATCAGTATACATAGAAGGTTTGATAGCTACTCGTGTTGTGTAGTAGAGTCTTATGTGTCATCCTTGTACTCTCAGGTTTGAAAGGGGTGTTTTTTGTAGATGATATTTACATTGATACGTTCTTTTAGCAATATGCCCTTATTTTATATATGTGGCTTGTACATGTGAACATGATTTTTTGTAACAGGTGTGTGGCAGATGGTTACTGTGTAGATGTAAATACTTGATATTGTATGTGATGTGATATAGGTTGATGGACCTTTTTGTAATATGTTTCTGCTTAGTGATGATTATATGAAATTAGTTTTTAATTTACCTGTTATGTTGGTAATGTGGTTGTTTAGATGTTTATCGCACATTTTGTTTGAATTATCTCATTCATGTGGCATCAGGTTGTCACACCTAGTGAAGGTGATCCTGAACATATAGTTTATATCCCATGAGGGTTTCATTTGACAGCGAAATGGAGGCATGGTCAGGTTGAGGAGGAGGTGGAGGTCAGAGCACCAGGGGTAAAATAGGAGGGTTGAAAGGATTTCCTAACTGTAGTGTTACTGATGTAGACTCCTTTCATGCTGTCTTTGTAACTTAGATCCTAGAAAAGGGATTTCTCTATGTGATCTTGAAAGACACTACAAATCAGGTTTGGGTAGGGCAGATAGGAGTCTTTAGTATCCTTCTCTATGTCAAAACAAGTCTTGTGGTGGATAATGTATCTTGCCCATTTGGCACAGATATTTTGTAAAAGATAATACATGATTACACTCGAGTTTTCTACAATATCCCTTTGATTCTTTTTCAGATGGATGTTGTAGTTAACTAGGAGACCAACCAATCATGTCTTGATATCCATAGAAGAAGACGAAAGGATGGCTTTCTTCCTATATGGAACCTCTATATTCTTAAGATATTTGTGCATATCAAAAAGAGATAACTTAGGGTTAAAGCTCTTGTAGAAGTCTTCTGGGTCAAGGAGGTTTGTGTAGGAGGGGTAGGAAGACATACAATTTGGGAATGAGAAAGATAGATAATAATTCAAAGAATGCTTAGAGATTTGAAATCCTACTCTGACAATCATGGACATCTAAACCACTTGGGTGTTAGGAGGAGGCACTAAGGTGGTGTAGTTCCAAGTAAGATTTGCATAAAACTCATGCACTACCTTCTTGCTTGATAGGAAGTCATTATAGGTCAAGCATTCATAGCAATGAGCATCAAGGTTTTGGTTAGAAATGAGTTTCTTAACCTCTTTCAGTAGCTCATTGCTAGGAATCAACAAAGGCCGAAAAGGATAAGGGTTCCTAGGAAACAACTCCTTATAAAGATTTATTGCTTGATTAGAGAAAAAGGAGTCACCATCATAGGAGATATGTCTAGGAGCTATGGAGGACGAAAGAACACCTAAAAGTCCAATTCTCTTTTGCCTATTTGATGCCATGGAGAGGAAATGAGAGAGGATGAGACCAAAAAGGAAGAAGAACAGTAGTTGCAGGCCACCCACACCTATAGTTGAGGTTGGGGAAGGTCAAAACGAGGCTGGATAGGGCTAGGAAGGGGAATCTATAGACCTAGGGTTCAAGGATGAACTCAAAGGGAGAGGAATTGGTCCAGTTTTCTCTAGTTGAGAGGGAGAATATTGGATGATTCTCTATATATTTTTCCATGCAATAGTGTTGTCGATCGAGTTTGAGATTCCAAAAACTCGGCTAACAATGTTGTGTGTTTAATCCTCGGGTTTGTTGTTGATCGTGTTCCCTAGAGAAAACTTGGCCAAC
The DNA here is from genome assembly GCA_963693085.1 of Alisma plantago-aquatica. Taxonomy (NCBI): domain Eukaryota; kingdom Viridiplantae; phylum Streptophyta; class Magnoliopsida; order Alismatales; family Alismataceae; genus Alisma; species Alisma plantago-aquatica. The sequence continues at coordinate 974,653,588 of OY856410.1, forward strand.
AAAAAAAGCTTGTCCAAAAGACATGAAATTTAATTCTACACCATTATAGTGCTATATAAATTTATTTTTCTAGCCTATCATGCATTTTGAACATACTCATCATTGGCTACTATTTTGTAGTGAAACAAGTGATTGTGAAAATGGCTCAAAACAAGAAATATAAGGCATTAAAACTAGGCATATGTAGCACTAAAAAGCATAAGGAGAGCAATATATGAGCAAGAACATATAGCTAAGAGAATATCTAGATAGAAGGCATATCATTATCATCAACATCAGTAATAAGAAATTTTGATCTAATGAAAGTAAATTGATCTCTAGCTAGAAGTCTAGTGAAAATGTCCGCAAGCTAGTTTTCCATGTTCACCAATGATCAATGTGGTCACGGAGGAAGTGATGTGAGACCTCTATATGTTTATCTATATTGTACAATATAGGATTGTAAGAAAGATTGATTATACTAGTATTATCACAAAAGATAGAAGAAGCATCCTATTGAACATTAAAGTCTTGGGTCATTTGCTTCATCAATAGGACTTGGGCACAACAATTCCCATTTGTGATGTACTCAACCTTGATAATTGAAAGAGCCACAGTGTTTTCTTTCTTAGAGAATCAAGAAACTAATCATGGTCCTAGAGGAATCAAGTATCACTTGTGCAATTTCTATCAATTAAGCACCTGACATAATCCACATTACTATAAGCAATAAGAGTAAATTTCCTTGACTTGGGATACCATAGTCCAAAATTTTGGGTTTTGGATAGATACCTTAGAATCCTCTTAACTGATATATTATGGAATTTTCTAGGTATTGATTGAAATCTAGCACACTAGCCAACAATAAACATAATATTAGGGCTAGAGGCAGTTAAATATAACAAGCTCCAATCATACTTCTGTAGAGATTTTCATCTACCTTCTCATCTTCCTCATCTCTATCAAGTTTGGCGGTGTTTGACATAGGAGTATCCATCAGTTTGGCATTCTCCATCCCAAAGCACTTCAAGAGTTCACTTGTATACGTGCCTTGGCTGATAAAGTTTCCTTCCTTTGTTTGCTTGATTTGGAATCCAAGGAAGAAAGTAAGCACCCCCATCATGCTCATCTCAAATTCACTCAGCGTAAGAGAACTTCCTATTGATTGTATCCTTGAGCAACTAACCTTGCTTTGTTCCTTACCACTTTTTCACCTTCATCTAGCTTGTTGGGGTAGACCCACATGGTGCCAATGATCTTCCTATCATTTGATCTTGGCACTAAGGTCCACATTTTGTTCTTATTGAACTACTATAGCTCCTATGGAATAGTTAGGATCCATTCATCATCTTTAAAATATTCTTTGGCATTCTTTGTCTCAAGTGTTGATATGAAGGCGTTGTCGGCTTGTTCTTTGTTAAATGTAGCCCACATCTTCACCCTTTCTAAAGGATTGCCTATGATGAGCTCTTTAGGATGATCTTTAGCAAACCGTGGAGTTGGATCCTTCTTTTCTTCTTCTTCATCTACTACCACCTCTTTTCCTTTATTAATGATGTTACACTCTTTTAATTTAGGAATCATCATTTACAATATTATTGGAAATAGAGGGGTTGGTTTCAACAAATTTAACATTGATAGATTCTTCTACTTTAAACAATTCAATGTTAAACACTCTATATGCTCTACTAGTAATACTATTGACAAGAAAGAAAGCCTTGTAATATTTCACATTAATTTTTTCAAGAGAATCCTTAGTTTTTAAAGAAAAACAAGGACAACAACAAACATGAGTGAAATTGATAGAGGGCTTTCTACCACGCCATAACTCATAGGGGCTTTTCTTTAAAGAAGGGTGAGTGAAGACCCAATTTTACACAAAATATGATAATCGCTTTAGTCCAAAAATTCTTTGAGTATCATACTCTAAAAGCATGGTCCTAGCCATTTGCTATAAAGACCTATTCTTTCTCTCTACAACCCTATTTTGTTGAAGTGTATGAGGGAATGAAAAGTTGTGTGCATAACCAGATTTCTCACAAAACCTTTCAAACATATCATTTTCAAATTCTCCCCCATGGTCACTACGAATAAATATGATTTGGCAAGAAGCTCCATTTTCAACCCACTTGCAAAGAGTAGAGACGACACCGAGAATATCACTTTTTGAAACTAGAAAAAAGGTCCAATTAAAGTGAGAGAAATCATTGACAATCACGAGGAAATACTTGCTATCACAAAACGATCAAGTTCTCAGTGGTACAATTGATCAATGTGAAGAAGTTTAAGAGCTCTCATGGCACTAATTACTCCTTTAGATGTAAAGGAGGATTTGGTTTTCTTTCCCTATATACAAGGTTCACATTCCTCCTCCTTCTCAAATTCCAATTTAGGAAGTCCTTTAACCAATTCCTTTTTGCTCAGCTTCTTCAAGTGATGCATATTTACATGACCAAGCCTACGGTGGCACAAATATATATCACTTTTATTAACAATAATACATTTACCAAGAATAGGCTTAAGAGAATTAAAAAAAGTATATAAAGATTTCCATTTCTAGTTCCCTTATATATGACATTGTAGGAGAGGGAATCTAGAAGCAATAATTCAAGGGAAGTAAATAACTCAAGAAATCCATTATCACATAATTGTCTAACACTAATTGAATTGTGATGTAGGCCATCCATAAGAAGTACATTCTTGATGCATAGTAAATCACCCACATCATTCTCACCTATACCTTTACCATTTTTGTTATCACCAAAAGTAACAGATCCTCCTTTTTGAAATTGTTGAAGTGGCTCATCTCACTTGTCATATGCTTGGATCAACCACTATCAACAATCCATTTTCCTTTTACCAACAAGAAAGGAAGACTTCGGTGCTGAATTCAAACCTTAAGATCAAGAATTAGCTTGGGGACCCATTTCATCTTTGGATTGGTCTCCTTCTCTTAATAAGAACAGTAAGTAGAATAATGGCCATCACTGCACAAACCATAGGGTTCTTAGATCCAGATGAATCTCCATGGAATATAGGAGGTTCCTTGCTCTTTTCTTGCCCTTATCCTTGCTTTTGGGTTCTCTCTTATATCCCAAACCACTTTTACCATTTATTTTGGTAGAGTGATCTAGGAGTTCATTGATGGAATTTTCCCCTTTGAGGAACTTTTGCAAGGAGTCTCTAAGCTTGTATTTATCATAACAAAGAGTAATAAGAGTAGAAGAAAACTAGCTAGATCATCTTGAGCATGAAGCAAGTCAGCCTCTAGATAGAGGGATTTGGTCAAGTAATAATCTATGTCAAGAGTTATACTAGCTACTTCATTATTTGGCAATAAGGTCTCGAAAAAAGATCATTGACTTTAACAAGCAATCTAGCATTTTCAAATCTAAGAAAAGTAAGATCATAAAGATAGATTCTATTTTTATCCTTAATGTTATCACAAGCATATTTAAGATCATTGAACTTGGCAACAAGTTTATCATTTTTAGTTTTAATTAAAAAAGACTCATTAAGGAAAGTTTGGTTTCATCTTTAAGACTATAGATGTTCTTAAGATATATACCATTATCCACCTCGAATCCATTGTATTGCAACTCAAGTTCAAGAAATTGAACTTGCAATGAATCTATACTATCAAGATGGGCTTTCTCATTTTGCTCAAGGAAATCAATTTTAGCATAGTTTTCCCTAACCTTTTCTTCTTAGATTTGAACTTGGAGTAACAATAATGAGAAACATTAAGCATTTTAATGAGTACTTCTTTAGATAAATCATTCAAGCTTACCGCACTTACATCACTTACCTCACATATGTCTTCACTAGTTGAGTCCATGAGAGCAAGGTAGCATTCTCCATCATTGGAGCTAGAATCACCTAAAGAAGACTCCTTCCATGTGTCATAGGTTACATCTTTGCTTCTTATTTCCTTCTTGTCCTTCCTCTCGAAATTTCTTTATTTCTTGTAGTCCTCCTTCTTCTTGGAGTTGCTCTTATGGTAGGATTTCTTTGCCTTGGGACAATCATGATTGTAGTGTCCTGTTTGACAACACTGATAGCACCTTGGTGTAGAAGAGGAGGATGGCTTTTCTTTGAAGTGCTACCCCTTAGAGTAGTTATCTTCATGATCACTAGGGGATTCTTCTTCACTTGAGGAGTGAGTATCAAGAAATATGTTATTAAAGAACAATGGCCTACACTTGAGATTTGAAGGAATTTCTTTCATCTTCTTTAATTCCTTCTCTTCAAGCTTTTCTTCTTCTTCTTGCTTGTCAAGTCTTGGTTCATAGGCTTGAAGATTCCCAATGATCTCTTTGGTATAAATCTCACCAATGATTCTTGTTCGTTCAATGGAGGTACCCTTGGATTTCCACCTCTTAGGAAGAGACCTAAGGATCTTGGAGTTGATGGTTCCTTGATCCATGGGTTGGCCCAAAGAAGCAAGTCCATTGATATGTTGAGCCTTGAGTACATATTAGACACTCTCTATTTCTTACCCATCTTGAAGTTCTCAAGGAGACCTTTGATCATGTAGACCTTGGACTCCTTGACTTTTTGGGTCCCTTCATAGGTGATGCATACTTTGTTTCATATCTCTAGGTAGTATCACAAGAAGATATCCGGTTGAATTCTAAAGGAGTGAGGGATGCATTAATGCTACTAATAGCCTATGCATTCTGTTGGGCCTTCTTCAATGTATCTACATCCCAAGTAGCCACATCTTCTTCAGGATCCTTGTATGGAAGAATGACTACTTTTCACATGATGTAGCTCATTCATTGCAAGTAGAACTCTAGCATTTGCTTACAATACAGGAAGTTTGTACTGTCAAAGATTGGAGGTCTCATGGAGAATCCACCCTCAAAGTTGAGAAACTTAAGAAGGTTGCCACCCATCTTTTCATCTTGTGGGATAACTTTTCAGAGAAGACTACAACTCTGATACCACTTGTTGGATCAAATGGTCTCTAGAAGGTGGGTGGGGTTGAATAGAGCTTAAACACTTAAACAAGATTCATTAGACATTTAAATTACTTCAAGAGATAATGATGCAAATATGGAATTTGATGTGGAACTAAGCATACATAGCAAGGATGAGAGAGACTGCATGAGATCAAGAACATTTTATGTATAGTGGTTCTAAACTCCAAACTAGGAGAGTGTACATCCACTACCTATAGAGGTCAACCTCTAGGATTTTGCAACCATTGCATACTTATATTCCATTATAAGGAGTACAATAAGACCTTCCTTTTGTAGGGAAAGGATGCCTAACCTTCCTTTTTAAGGATAAAAGGAGTTGATAAAACCTTACAATGTCTTATCTATCTTTTGAGAAAGAGTCTTCAACCTATAAAAGGGATTACCCACTTTTGCAACAAGCTGGACACCTTCACCATGGAGCTCCCCTCTTACAATAAGTCTTTTTCTTTGAAGGAACTACCCACTCTTCTCAAGTATCTTCTGCCTTCACCTTCTCCTTCACTAAGGAGATGCTTTCACCAACTTTGATTGAAGAAAGGGACTGGGGAAAGATAAGATTGAGAGCTTCACAAGGATTACAATGAAGTATCTCTCTCATAAATAACCTATATCACTCATAATGACATTTTGATTAGTAAGAAAGAGATATAAAGGGGCTCAGATGAATCCACTCAACTATAGCTAGGAGCATAAGAGGAAAACTTGGGATGAACCCAAGGGTCTGTGTTTATAGTTGGAGATGTCTACTAGCCAGTAGAAGCACTTGGGAATGAATTCTAGTCATTTTGTGTGTTACAACTGATCTATTTCTGATGTTTGCAACACTCCAATAGCTAGAAACACTTTCTCTACACATTCTCTGTAGTGCAGTCAGCTGAGTTTCAATAAAGCAAACTCGACCGATAGCACTATGCGACAAAGTAAACTTGAAGTGTCGATCGATTTTATCCTAGATGAAACTTGGCCAATGGTTTTAATTTTTTTTTTTTGGTTATGTAGGTGTGTCGTTCAATTTTGTCCTGGGGAAACTCAGCCAACCTTGGCAATTCCCAAAATCCATCAAGGGTGTCAGTCAAGTTTATCAAGGGTGAAACTCGACTGACAAAACTCCCTATAATGAATTTTGGAAAATTTCACTAGAGTGCTTAAACATTCATTTTAAGTGATTTTGATTTTTCTCATCTTAATTACAAGTCATAGAATCAATACAAATGATTGAAAAAACTGTCTTATGGGTTTTATGATATTTTCCACAAAAGTGAATTTGCATGGACTTTGGCTTGTATTTGGTCAAGCTAGGGCTAGATTGAATTGATCATTTTCTTATACCTAATACCATAAATCAATCTCAAGTAGACATATTAGATACATATGACTAGAATGGTTATGTCATCATCAAAATATGGACAATGTATAATTGTTAGGTAAACAATAATGATATTATATAAAGGGTGACGTTTTCTATTTTTCATATGATATAAGTTGCCTTTCTATAATATAACCATGTGTTTCCAACCTTCCTCTAAGGTAGATTCCACTGTCAACCCCTCCTCTAATCAAAGTTCCCTCATGCCCCGCCTCCCCCTCAATTTTCTCAATGGTCGATGAGCTGCCTCCCACCTCCACCAAATAAACCATTGCATCCTATCTTTATTGTTTCCAACATTCATAATCATGCTTGAATCATCCTAGAATGTAAGTAAATTTTGTACTCTTCATGGTGTTCCCTCTTGAAATTTCACACCACCACTTACCAAGTGTAAGAATATCACTACTGTTCTTATCCTCCTGAAGGCATTGATGCAGATTTATGGAAGCAACTTGATGCCTTTAATAAGTAATGAATTTATTCATCCATCTCAAATTATATTGTTATTGAAATTAATGAATTAGATTCTGGTTCAACTGCCCCTGATGCATGAAATCACATCACCAATAAGTTATTTGACAACAAAGGTGCCCAAACTACTCAACTTGAAAATGAATTCACCAACCCTAAACTCTCCAACTTTCCCTCCCTCAATGATTATTACAAACAATCAAATCTTATTACATACAAACTTTGCAACATTGATAGCATCGTTTGAGTGTAAAGACTTCTATATCAACTTATTAATGATCTTCCCACCGAATTTGACATTATATCATCCATCATTCAATAAAGTACACTACTCCCAATATGTGTCACTACACGCATCATATTGCACCATGACCAACGACGTCGTACCAGCACTGCTTCCACAGATTCCTTTGCTACTTTTATTGCACCCCAAGTATGTTATTTCCTTTGTCTCTTCACCAATAAAGCCAACAATGATAAAATCTTGGCAATTTCCTTGGTACACTGCATCTATAGAATGTGGGCATTACAATAATTCATGCAGTAGTTGTGGTGGCTGCAACAACCATCTGGGTGCTCAACCCTATGTCCTATCATGGTATTCAAAACAACAACTATGGTTTGACACGCCTTGGCAAGTACCTCCTTGCACCTATATGAAAATTTAGTAAACTACAAATAAAGTGAATTCTCCTCATATGCTAGGCATTTGAGGCTCCTCTGCACAACATTTCCTTCTTTGAACTTACAGTCACTACAATTGCAAAATATTGAAAGTTACTATAGCATTCTGACTCTTCAAAAACCCAATGAAAATTTGTATATGGACACTAGTGCAACCTCTCAGTTGATGCCAAATCAAACTATCATTATTAAGTCAATTCTTGCACTCCTCGTCATATTTTTGTCAAAAATGATAGCATATTTCAATCACAAACAAGCCACCAACAAATGCAAACATATGTCAAGGCTCTTTACCTTCAGACATCCCCTTACCCCTCAATTAACTAAAAAACTTATTTTCATGCAAAAAATCACCATTCATGATAACATTTGTATAGAATATGACCCTATCAATTTTCTAGGAAGGATCTTGGTATGGGGACACCTATTATGAGAGTAAATCATTCAAGAGATCTTTATCTAGTGATGTTTTCCCAACTCAGATCCTCCATGCCTACTATTTCTATTGTCATCACCCTTGTTGTGGGTCCATCCTCCTTATGGTGGAATCCCTTGGTCATCCTAGTGGACATGGAATAGATCACCTTATGTCTAATAAATCTATTTTTTAATAAGGATAGTCAATCCTATTTATGTTAAAAGTATGTCAAGTGGGAAAATATATTCAACTTCTCTTTTATGATTCACAAACGATTACAAATTCTATGCTCGATAATACTTCATAGTATTTTGTGGACCTGCCTTGTTGAAATTAATATGGTTATCGATATTACCTTGTGCTTTTATATGATAACACTCATTTTAATAGGTGTATCTATTATTATATAAGTATAAATCTTTATCCAAGTTCACTTAATTATGTTCCATTATCATTGTCCAATTCAAAAATGAGATAAAATCCTTTCAATGGACATGAATTTAGTAATTGCCAATTTTACAAATTTGTTGCCATTAATGACCTTCTATTTTCTTTTCTCATTCTCAAACAATTCACCAAAATGGAAACGTTGCATGTCAATCTTATCATGTAATGATATTGTCCACACACTCCTTTCCCTTACCTCTCTCCCTCCCACCTACTGGGTTGAGTCCCTTCACATGGCTTACTACCTTGAAAACATTCTTCATTCCAAAGTCTTAGCCTTACATACACCTACTTTTTCTCTTTATTTCCAAAATCCAACTGACATCACCTTCTTATCTTAGACCATCTTTGCTATCCTAACATTAGTTCTTTGAATCCTCACAAGTTGGCTCCATGCTCAAATTGATGTGTTTTCTTGGTTACTGCTTGGAATTAGCCACAAATAAAGTTATCATCTCCTTTCATGTCACTTTTGAGGAGAATATCTTTCACTTCACCAATCATACCACTTCTAGCCCATCCACATATAATTCTTTTGAGCATGATATCCTAGCTAGACTTGTTCTCCATTGTTTTCTCCATCCCCAATAACACCAAAATCCAACCATTGAAGTCACCACCCCACTCAGCCAACCATCATTGCCACCAATAGATATGCTCTCTCCACTGACACTAAAACCTCATGATCTTTTGTCCAAGACCCCCCGTGAATTCTATGAAAACCTACTCCCAACATGGGATTTACATACCACACACTACTATGAACCATTACATCTAAACCATTCCCCCAATACCACATCTCTCCTTTACCAAAATCTCCTACTATTTCTCTTTGCGATCTGAACTTGAATGTGTCCATGCATTATGAGTATTATGTGTTATTATAGGAAAATACATGGACCTTGGTTCCTCATCCTATTGATGTTAGTATTATTTAAAGCATGTGTCTTTTTTAATAAAAGTTCAACTCAAACAGTTCCTTTCAATGTTGTAAGGCACACTTGGTTGTCAATGTAAATCTCAATAGGTGGGGTAGATTATGATGAAACTTTTAGTCTTGTTGTTAAGCCTACTACCATAAAAATGTCTTATGTATTTCTATTTCCTATTCTTAGCCTATTCAATAGCTTGATGTTGAGAATTTATTCCAACATGGTAGTTTTCATGAGACAATCAACATGCACCAGTCGCCTGGATTTATAAATCCATCCAAACATCGACACGTCTACTTCTACACAAATAATTGTGTGGTCTGAAGCAAGCACCTCGTGCATGGTATCTAAAATTTTCTACCTAATTACATTTTTGAGGTTTCAAAGAAATATTAGTGATCCATCCCTCTTTATTTATCAATAGGGTGTAAATACAACTTATTTATCATCATATGTGGATGACATTACTTTAATTATTTTGTTAAATGCTCTCTAGTGACATACTATATATCTTCTTACACTAGAGTTTTCCATGATATATCTAGGTACTCTACATAATCTGTGGGGTATTTATTTTACTCATGATGCTCAACTTCTTATTTATTTCAGTGGAGCTACACCTTGGATACTCATGTAATCTAGTAGCTACTCTGGTGAATAACCAATTCAAGCTTAGTGTCATTTCTAGACTGTTTGTATCTGATCCTACTTTAGTCACAGTCTACATGTGCCCTCCACTATCTTGCATTTACTAGGCCCGTTATTCTTATGTCATCCAACAAATGCGCCTTTTTCTATGCTATCCACGTGAACCTCACTTAAATACTCTTAAGTGTATCCTATGCTGCCTTTAGAGAGCCTTGGATCACAGTCTATGCCTATCTGCAGCTCACATCAATAGTTGTACTGCTTATATTGATGCTAATTGGGGTGGTTGTCCTGATTCTCACCACTCTACTTTTTTTATTGTGTTTTTCTGGTCAATAATCTAGTCTTGATCCTCAAAATTCGATGTTAATGGCTCCCGTCCTAGCGTTGAAGTTGAGTATCATGGTGATGATAATATTGTTGTTTTCATTCTGGCTCTACAATCTTCTACATGAGCTTCACACCTCTTTCCTTTGACCCATTGTGGTTTATTGTAATAATGTCAATGCCAATTATTTATCTGGTAGCCTAGTACAACATCAACATTCCAAGCATTTTGAGCTTGACATTCACTTTGTACACGAGAATGTGCAGATTGGCCATGTTCGTGTGTTGCATGTGCCTAGAGAATTTTAGTATGCTAATATTTTTAGAGAAGACTTGCTTCACAATTCATTGCATCGTCTCAAAACCAATTTGAGCACTAGTCCTCCTCCTGCTACATCTATGAGGTGTATGAGTGTAACAAATGCATAAAGCATATTGAATGTAGAGACAATATATTGTATAAATATGCTTTGTAGAAATGAGTGATATATAGATATCCTCTATATAAAAGAGTACTCTATAAGTATCCTTTATAATAATAATATTTTGTAAATATTCATGTGCGGACTCCTTTTTAATAATGATATGATAATCATCTAAAGGAGATAGAGTTTATTTCCAAATGTCAACTTTATAGAAGCTTGCCATACAGTTGTCACTAACATAAAATCCTTGTAAAGAGTGCGGTTTAGTTAACAAATTAAAAGTTGACATCTTATCAAGATGAAATTATCATTCATCTTAGTTAATATTCTTTCTTTTATCCTACCTTTCCCATAGTCTTATTTTTGGTATATTTTGCTAAGACATTGGTGCCTTTTTTTAATAATCATTGTATGAGATATGTTGTTATGTATTTAGTTCCCCTTAAGAGTCAAAAGCGTGAGATATGAAGTTAAATAGAATTTCATATACCAATATGTTTACTTCTCCTCCTTATCAAACCAACATCTGTGATACTTTTCATTTCCTTATTCCTTACTTCTTTATTTTGAACCAAATCATTTGGTCAAATGGTCAATATTAGAAATGACATTAATTCCAAACTTTTTTAAGTTAAAACATCATTTCAACAAGATATAATTTTCTTAGTAACATTGATGTTGATATCTTATGAGAATGCTCCATCTAGTGCTAGACCTGACTTCTTCTATAATTGGACACTTTATTAATCGTTTATACTCTATATTTTGTTGTACTTGTATAATTTTATTGACAAAATCCCAAAATATATACTGATTTGTGCACGTGATTGAATATATTTCCATTTCCTCCTATCTTGTGTTCACACTAAATTATTACTCATTGTCACTGTTATGCAACAATATTCCTCATTCAACTATATTAAGTAATATTCATCCCATCTTGCATGCATATGAAATTTATGTATCCACACCAATAAATCATCGCACAAGTACTAGGATATATACTAGACCATAATTGTAGTTGAAAAATTAACTATGTTGTTATTTAATGATGTAAACTACTTATATCACTAAAATGTCAAAAACATATAAGAGAGGTGCAATTCTCACCCATATGAGATTCCTAGACACAAGCCTAGGGAAGCATTCATATAATACACAGGAAAATTTAACTAGGGAAACATCCTTAGATTTTTACCAAAACTAGTACAATAATCACCACCCACAAGTGGACAAATCTTATCATGGTATAGTTTGGGATCAAATCTAGAAGAAAATGTTTTGAAAATAACTCCTATTAAAATAACCAAGCAAGAACTAGTATCTAACATAAGTTTGGATTTGATTGATTAAACTAAGCTTGAGCTAGTGACAAGAGTTGGATTAAACCTAAATTTATCATATTATAGAGATACTAGAGTGGAATGCATTTTGTCACCTCTACCTAATATTCACTCTCTAAATCAGTCATATTAAGCAAGGATATACATGTTGTAAGGTGATGTTAGTCCTCTTTTGGTTTTCCAATTGAAACCCAAACATATATCAATCCAAGATTTCTATTGTGTTACTTATCAAACATGCATCTATTGACTCAAAAAACACATATCCAAAATTCTCACCAAGGTTTTAACAAGAACCAAGTAACATTTTAGATCTTGCACTCGAAGCTCTCTACACCCATGATATAATAAACATGTAAATTTTATGATTAGGAAATAATTGATTCTAAACTTATAATGGTTCATACAATAGTAGATGAAGTAAAGAGAACAAAATTGGGTAGCAGCGTTGCACACCGCACTCTAGCATGATGACTATTTGTTCATAGTGGTAGTACAAAGTACAATAAGGGAAGAGAGAAATAACATGATTATCACATTATAAGTTGAAATCAAAGATGTGGTGTGCCGAAGTGCGTTTTCAACTTGGTGATTAAGGTATCAAGCCAGCAACAAGAAGAACTCCTTGACATTCATCGGAGGTGAATTCAAAGTTGCCAATCTCTTTTCCTTGTGGTAGGGTTTGCTACTATGGAAGGGTAAAAGGTGTAGAAAATGATAGTTCCATGGTGGAGGATGCCCTGGATATAGATTTTTCAAAATTAGGGACTTGGAGCCCGAATGGAGGTTGGATCTCATTAGTTAGGCAACTAAAAAAAGTAACTTTTGGAAGTGGTCGACTGAAATTGTATATGGATGACTCATGACTGATTGTGGAAGCCTAGCAGTGTTGGAGTGGCCTTGTATCTATAGGCAGAGACTAAGGTCTGAAACCCTACCCAACCTCCTTGCATTTAAACCTTGAGTAGCGTTGGAGGTTAAGAGACAATGACAGGAAGTAAAGAAAGGGTCTGACAATGTTCAATATTTCTAATAGATAGATGAAAGGGTAGGAATCCATCAGAAGATGACACAAGGTCTCTATTGTTTGGGAATACGGAGACTCCATTAGAAGGTGTGATTATCATCGGTAGATAGGATCCTCCTTTCCATCAATAGATGAAAACCAGGGTTTTGTCAGTTCATGAACCAAGAGTTCCATGAAAAGGTCAATGCAAAAATTCTTTTGAGCAAGGCACACATGGATCCCTTCAGAAGACTGGTGCACTAGAATTCCTTCCAAAAACATCCATCATTAGGTGAGCATTTGACTTCCATGAGGAAGAGGGAGATTGTATGTTGTCGAGGCAAAATTCACATTGGAAGGAAATGAGAAGAAATTCCATTAGTTGATGGAATCTAGGGTTTTGTCGACAGAGGCACATGGGAGTTTCCTTAGTTGTTGAGAAGAAGAAAAGCATACTTTCAACAAATTGACGAGACATTAGTGCATGGAAAATCCAACCCCCGAGGGGATCTTGGCATGTATCATAGGGTTTGTTCCTATGAATCATCAACCAATGGAATCAAATCAACCAATGAAGGAACAAATAAATAGAAATTTAGTTTATTTATTAAATGTTTTTTGTTCCTATAGGTTGGTTAGTAGGTGCACCATCCCCTTACTCTAGTGCAAGAGATATGAAGCTCAAAACTACCACAAAAGCTAGGTATTTGGATGCAAATCCTACAAATTAATAAAAAATTATGAAAACCTAAACATTAGCTAGTTATAAAGTAAGAAGATGGAAACGAACACATAACTAAGTTGAAAATTAAACTATAACTAGGATGAATATGCATTCATACTATATCTTCAAACTTAAACTTTGCTTGTCCTCGAGTAACACAAAATCTAAAATAATCTCCAACTTATTTCAACCCATATGATTGCCTCACCTTCACATAATGCTCATTTTCCTACCACCTGATATGGCCAAGCTTCTCAACTTCTTGATATCACATAATACATATATCCATGTCTTTGTTTCCAATTTTACTTCCAAAACCACTTCCTCACCACATTGAATTCTTGCAGTTGTATATCTTGTCCTCTAGAACATGGTGGGTTTCAGTTGTGATCTCTTCTTCCCTCAGAAAGCGGCATGTGACCCTGACCTATCCCTAATATCAGACACATCTAATAATTACATGAAAGTTCAGAGAATCCCCTAGATTGACAAGTATGCATATAATATGACACTGGGTGTGTGGAAGGATATCAAAATGAAACCTTCATTGTGTCCCTGGGTGGAAAATATAGAGAATGGAGTGGAGAATGAAGATGTGAAACTCTCCTCCATTTGACTTGAGATTGCATTTATTTGTGCAAATACACATATTGTAATTTTTTTTCTTTTTTGTACATTAGCATCTTTTCTTTTTGGTGGTAAACCCCTATTCTATAGAGAGCAGTTTGGAAGAAAAGGATAGAGTGGGCAAGGGGTGTGAAATAGTAAACTTGGGAGTTTGGAATTTTATAGATTTTTATTTACTTTTTGGTAGATGGAAGATAAGAAGATGGAAGGAGAAGTGTAGAAGAGGGTCAGGTCAGCATGGAACATTATTTACAACTCAGTGTACAAGGTTGTTCTCCTAGTCCCTTTATGCTCTAATAGTGACATTATTAGGGCGAATAGTGATGATTCCATGAATTTATTTTTCTAGTCAGTTAGAAGAATGATGTGTTTGATCCCTCTCTATTCTTCAATACTTGCACTTTTTCTAGGGAAACATGATCTAGGGTTTCTAGGCCTCAAAGGTGATTTCTAGACATTTGTCTGTTCCAGAAACCAGCCAATTTCAGGTGTTTCCTTGAGTAAGGTAAGTCAAATTATGAAAATATGCATGGATGTAACCAAAAATATGAATCTAAGCCAGCTAGATAATGGATTTCTTACTCTTAAGAACTAAAATTTGAGAATTTCTAAGATAAATGTGATGCAGATTTTGAATGATGAGATCATAAGTTAAAAACAAATAGGTGTTGGAGGAGAGTAGAATACATACCACCCACCTTCCATGCTGAACTTAGATATTTTATCCTTGAGAAAACACAAAATCCATGAGGGAGGGAAATAATATTGCTTGTTGGACCACAATCTATGGTTTCTTTCCATTCATAAAAAGTCATTCACCTACTATGACACACCAGACACACCAAAGAAAAATAACTCAAAATCAAAGCACACAATTAACTTTTTAGAAACCATATTACCACAAAATAGGGTAAATTAAAACCGATCACTTATAACATTCTCAAGTGCAAACACATTAAATAAAGGTCCACAACCTATTCCATATTACATATCAGGACACATATGTACATCTATAAAGTGGCCAACTGCCATACACATATTATAAAAGATATATCCAATTTACATATAAGACCACATAATATATACATGCAATACACACAACCCAAGCATATTGTCAAAACACATGTCGATCCTACATCTACAAAACACCCCCAAGGACCTGAGAGTACATGGACAACACAATGGACTGTACTACAAAACACTAGCAACATATCCAACCTTCAACAACTACCACTCTCCTTGTTGCTCTTCCTCAACCACATGATTTCTCCCACACCGTGTACAACCACATAAAAATATGTGGCAAACCACATGAGTGAAACCCATGTCCCAACAAGAGATATAACTCTCTACCATCAACTATTGTAAACACCGATTATATATTAAGAAGGAAAGCAACATTATTAATAGGAAGAATAGATTTAGCAAAATGAATATTTAAAACTAGTACACATGTAAGGAAAATTAAGTAGCTACAATTGATCAGTAGAACATCTCATACTTTGAAAAGGAATATGAATAACATGTAGAACCATTATCATCTAAACAGTATAAAAAACAAGGCGAGGGTAAGAGCCATAAAAGTCATATTCAGCCCTAAGTAGATATATTACATGGCTATGTAACATCTTTTATCATGCCCTGAGGATTTGATTCATACCATCCAATTCCATTTGACAAATGTTAAGTTGAAATCATTTCCATACAAGATATATGGAATATTCGGAATCCACGATCTCACCACCACCTCTCAGTCAGTATGAGAGACACCATAGAGAGATAATAGTCAACTACCACCAACAACATATTGTCAAGATGAAAACACCTCGCCCGCCTTGGTATAGGTACGATGCTAGACACTAGGGGATGAAACCATGCCACTGAGGAACAACCACAATTGTCCCTCCAAAATCACATCACATAATATAATCACCTAGATGACTGCATCCATTCTCAAAACACTTGGGATCTGGATGACAAGGATATTGTACAAGCACCCCACATACTCAACAATATGCGCTCTGAGTTTCCCGAGGGAAGACTCGTTCCACCATGCAACAAGTTCTAACACTGGAATGTATCTATGGCATAGGGAAACTACATAATTAGGGTTCCACTTGATTATTTATTGCCAATTGGGTATCTTTTATATCATCAATCAAGTTACAACATACAACCCCTAAATAGATTGTACAAAGATAGGAGTAAATTACAACTCTAAAAGATATAAATACATTATGCACAAAGATAATCTCACCGCCACATGGTATTGTTTCACTTTCATACACAAGGCTATCACTATCATCACATCACTATGGGATAAAAACACATAACCAGAAGATATCACCTCCAATTAGCCATTAAGCCATCACTAAGGTCATCAGACCATTCTCAGAGTTCCTGTAAGAGAGCATTATCATTATATAACCATGCCTTATCAAGGCTCATAATTACCATACTTGTTCCTCACAAATGATACCAAATCAATCACTGGACATGATGCTCATTCAATCTACAATTTAGGTTTACAACAAATAGGGGAGAGAAAATACTTCAATACATGCTAATCACTCAAGCAAGTAAACATTAAGCGTCATGTACTCAGGATTATGTTTAAGTTTTCTCATACTTAGCCGATTAGGGTTCTCATAAAAATACCTAGAATCATTCCTTATTGATTACCACTTCCCACACTCTTAAAACTCATTAGGTTAAGCATCACTACCATAATAAAATGATCATCAGACCAGCAAAGTGTAGCGACCATATGAGAAAACATCACCTCTTGCAACCACTAGGCATCGACGGTGTAAGAAACCACTAGGGTTAGGGAAAACCATAGTGTCCCTAAAACCACACAAACACACACATGCGTAGCGACCAACACTTCTAGAAACCATACAAGATGAGCTATATGTAGTGACCATATTGGGTAGCACCTTGTTGTGTCTGCAACACATGCTGAATATAACGACCACATGACCCTTCAAAATGTAGAGACCATGTAGGTTAGCACTTATAGTGACCAGGGGAATTAGGGTTGTTGTGACCAAACCAAGATCATTTTGACCCCAAGGAAGCACATATAGTGTAGAGACCACAAAAGATATCTACTTGAAACAACACATAGCATTTATCAAAATAGGGAATGCACCATGACCGTCAAGGTTAGGGGAAATCATTACAACCATGATGAAAGGTATTTCGTTCAAGGGTGTTAGGGTTAGAGTTATGGTATCCAAACCAAAACCCAAGATCATCACCAATCATGGTCTAGTGACCTCAAGGAAACAAAGGTACATGGCGACCAATATAGAAGATCAACACTACAAAACTGATGAGTCACTAAGAAGGAAACCTCATAGAGATGATAACACCAATACCCTAAAACAAGCATCGCAAGGAGAAACATAGAAACCATGTTGTCATAGATTAAAAAACATCAAGAACATGCATGTGGGAAACAAGACCACCATCCTTAACAAGATAACCAAACCAAACATGGTGATAAAACAAATGTTAAAAATATATGTAGGAATTAAAAACTCCATCGTCACTTAGGTTTCAGGTGCAAGAATTAGG
Organism: Alisma plantago-aquatica; assembly: GCA_963693085.1. Taxonomy (NCBI): domain Eukaryota; kingdom Viridiplantae; phylum Streptophyta; class Magnoliopsida; order Alismatales; family Alismataceae; genus Alisma; species Alisma plantago-aquatica. Next base: position 974,671,555 of record OY856410.1, read on the forward strand.
GATAAGAGAAAGAGTCAATCTATGAAAAGATCACTACATAATCTTAACCCTGAGTTAAGATCTCATTACCAAGAAACTTAGATTCATGTTTTATAGATAAGATAACATGCATGAAAGAAAATGTGTAATAATACAAGAGGTGTGAGTTATATAACCCACCTTGATATGAAGATCGACTCCAAAGACATGAAGCTTCAAGCGAGAGAGGGAAAAGCCAATCTTGGATCAACTCCACAACCAAGAAGGATCACCTCAAGAGAAGAAGAACGAACCAAGGTCAAAGAATTCTCAAAGAAAAGAGGGTACAAAACCCTAAGCTGAAAAAGAAAGAGCAAAGCGGATATCTTCATCTAACTTAGGTACTACCATGGGACAACCATGTATTCAACCTCTATGGAGAGAAATTCCTCAAGAAAACCACCATGGAGAACCATGATTTGTCCAAGAGAAGAAAGAGAGGGGTAGGGCTCAAGAAAAAATGAGATCAAGAAAGATAAACCACTTACCAATATAAAGGATCACCATAGGATTAGACAAAGGGATATGATCAAACCCTAGATCACCACATGCAAGAGTTTGGCCTCCTTCTTCAAGCTCTAGCACCTTCAATTGCATTACCAAGCTCAAGGGCTGACTCCAAGCAGTGAAGAGAGAAAGAAGAGAGCTAAAGGGGTCACTTTCATCTAAAACAAGGGGTATAAGTACCCAAGGGTAGGAGAGAGATGAAAGAGCTAGGCCTCAAGATGTTAGAACCTCTAAGCACACATGTCCCTCCAAAGCTCATCCATGCAAGCACATTACATATGTATACAAGAAAGGACATTAAAGCCTAGGTAGTGTAGATACCACTTAGGTCCTCACCACCCATAGGTCAAAACAAAGCACCATCCTAGCGACCAATACACAATGTCAAGGAAAATAGTCACTACAACCAAAAGCACAACTCAAAATGTCTTCAAACTCAACAAACATGCCCCAAGGTTAACCACCTAGACACTACAAGCACAAGAAAAATGAAAACACATTATGTGCTACACTCAAGGATCAACATCCATCTCAAAGAGTTAAAGGTACAAGTAATAAGATTACAAGAATATATATGTCCACTCAAGATGAAAACTACAAAACAACAAAGAAAACTGACATAATATGAAAACAATAGTCCTCAGATACGATGCCCAATGTCTAATACATGGAATCATACAAAAAGATAAATGTATGAGCACTCTAGAATCCTAGTAACTAAACACCAAGAGAATCTATGTCAATGGTCTTGTCATCATCAGCCTAGTAGTCTTCATCACCATTGGAAGGTGCATCAGGGGCAACAGGTTTGTCCTCACCATCATCTTTATCATCATTAGAGCCATCATCACCATCCTCATCATCATCCACATACTCTTCACCATCACCCTCAATATCATCCTAAGCATCCTCATTCAGAACCTCTTCATCCTCAGGAGGTCCAAAGGAGTGAGTAGCAAGCCACTTGCTATGTTGCTACGCCCAAGACATATTACATCCATGTAGTGCATTTGCTTGCTCAAAGTTGGTTGTAAAAACCCCATCAAAACTAGCAAGTAGGGTGGAGGTAGGGCCAGGAGGAAGAGTAAATAGCTAAGAGGCACTCAATTCAGTAGAGGAATGTCCACCAACGTAGGTAAAGGATATAACTAAAGCAACATGCTGGTAGGATAGGTGGAAATGATTGTATGCATAAGAGGCATAGTCAGTAGCTGGGTAGGACTAGTAGGTGGGATAAGGATGGGAGTAGGACAAGTTCATGATAAACATTATCTGAACAAGGTTATGAGGGTTTCATTAGGCACAAAAAAGGAGGCACAATCGGGTCTAGGGGGTGGATGGGTAGAGGTTGATGAACCAAAGTTAGAGGAGGTGGGGTGAAGGGATTTCTTGACTGTGGTGTCATTAATGTAAAATCCTTTCCTACTATCTTTGTAGACAAGATCCTTAAAAAGGGATTGGTCAGTGTGATTGAGAAAGATGCCACAAATCAGGTTGGGGTAGGGTGGTGGGAGTCTCTATGTCAAAGTAAGTCATGTGATGAAAAATATATCTTTCCCATTTGACAAGGATATTTAGATGAAGACAATACATAATCACTATCAAGTTTTCTGCAACATCCGTATGATTCTTTTTCAGATGGATGTTGCAGTTAACTAGGAGAGAAACCAAGTGAGTCTTAATATCTAGAGAAGAAGACAGTCAGATGGTTTTCTTCCTGTATAGTACCTTAAGCTTCTTCAAGGTTTTAAGAACATCAAAGAGGGTCAACTTGGGGTCAAAATACTTGTAGAAGGCTTAAGGGTCAAGGAGGTCATGGTAGGAAGGATAGGAAGACATCTGATTTGACGATGAATAAGAAAAGTAAAAATTTAAAGAATGCTTAGGGATTTGAAATCTTATTCCAACAATCATGGATGTCAAAACCACTTGGGTATTGGGAGGAAGTACTAAGGTGGTATAGTTCCACGTAATGTTTGCATAGAACTCATGCACCACCTTCTTGATCGATATGAAGTGCTTATAGGTCATACATTCATAGCAAAGAACATCAAGGTGTTGGCTTTTGAAGATCTTCTTAACCTCTTTTAGTACCGCGTTGCTAGGGAAAAGCAAAGGCCTAAAGGGGTAAGGGTTCCTAGGCAACAACTCCTTGTAATGATTGACCACTTGATTTGAGATAAAAGAGGTAGCATCATAGGAGATGAGCCTAGAGGTTGTGGAGGACGATGAGACTCCAACATGGCTTGTTCTTTTCCACCTATTGGATGCAATGGAGAGGGAAAATAACTAAAGATCGAGCCAATTAAGGAAAAAAATGCAAGTAGTAGGCCTCCCAAGCTAGGGTTCAAGGTTGGGAAAGGTTAAATAGGGTAAACTAGGGCTAGGAAAGGGAATTGGGTGACGTAGGGTTCAAGGACAAACTGAGGGGGAGACGAGTCGGTCGAGTTTTCTCTAGTTGAGAGGGTGAAAACTAGATGACAACCTCTATATATTTCTGCACAACAGTGTTGTTGGTCGATTTTGAGATTTTGGGAAACTCGGTCGACACTACTGTGTGTTCAGTCCTTGGGCAGGTTGTCGATCGAGTTTCCCCAGAACAAACTCGACCGACAAGAAAGTCTATCAAAAAGATTTGATATTTAATTCTTGGCCATTGGAATGCTATATAAATATATTTCTCTAGCCTATCATGTATTATGAACATATTAAGGAACTTTCCACTCATCATTGAGTACTATTTTTCTATAAAACAAGCATTTGCAAAAAACAACCAAAACAAGAAAAATAAGGCATGAAAACTAGACATAAATAGCACCAACAAGCATAAGATGAGTAGTTTAGGAGCAAGAACATATAGAGAAGAGAACATCTAGCTAGATGGCATACCATTATCATTAAGAGCAATAATAAGAAATTTTGATATATTTAAAATAAATTTCTCTCTAGCTAGAGGTTTGGTGAAAATGTCTGAACGTTGATTTTTCTTGTCCAATGAGTGATATACATATATTTCTTAGCAATTTGGTCATGAAGGAAGTTATGGTGTACCTCTATATGTTTATATATACTATGCAATATATGATTGTAAGATATATTGATCACACCTTTATTATCACATTAGATAGGAGAAGCATCATAATGACCATTGAAGTCTTGGATCATTTGCTTCATCCATAGGACTTGGGCGCAACAACTCCCAGCTGAAGTGTACTCAGCCTCAATAGTTGAAAGAGCCACATTGCCTTATTTCTTAGGGAACCAAGAAACTATGCATGGTCCTAGGAGGAAGAAAGTGCCACTTGTGCACTTTCTATCAATTAATCACATGACATAATCCACATCACTATAAGTAGTAAGAGTAAAGTCCCTTGAATTGGGATACCATAGTCCAAAGATTTTGGGTTTTGGCTTGGTACCTTAGAACCTCTTAACATCTATAAGATGGGATTTTCTAGGGCTTGGTTGAAATCTAGCACATAAGCCGACACTAAACATAATATCAGATCTAGAGGAAGTTAAATATAATAAGCTACCAATCATACCTCTATAGATGTTCTCATCTACCTTCTCACCTTCTTCATCTCTATCAAGTTTGGCAGTGTTCGACATGGGAGTATATGTTGTGTTTGTGTTTTGTTTCCCAAAGTGCTTCAAGAGTTCATTTGTGTACTTGCTTTGGTTGATGAAATTTCCTTTCTTTATTTGTGTTATTTGGAAGCCAAGGAAGAATGTGAGCTCCCCCGTCATATCTCAAATTCACTCTACATAAGAAAACTAATCTCCTTACAAAGATAAAGATCAATTACACCAAATATGATATCATCAACATCTATTTGAATAATCAAAAAGTTTCTAGAGGTGTGTTTAAGAAAGAGTGTAGAATCAACTTTGCCCATGACATATCCGTTATCTAACAAAAAGCTTTTCAATTTCTCATACTAAGATCTAGGGGCTTATTTGAGACCATAAAAATATTTTTGAAACAAATAAACATAGTTAGGAAGCTTGTCATGTTCAAAGCAGAGAGGTTGAGTCACATAAAATTCCTCCTCTACTCTACCATACAAAAACACATTTTTAACATCCATTTGATATAACAAGAAATTCTTATGGCTAGCGAAGGAAAGTAACATTCTAATAGATTCAAGTCTAGTAAAAGGAGCATAAGTTTCATCAAAACAATACCTTCCTATTGGTTATAGCCTTGAGAAACTAACCTTACTTTATATCTTATTTCTTTTCTTCTTTCATCTAGCTTGTTGCGGTAGACCCACATGGTGTCCATGATCTTTCTATTACTTGATCTTGTCATTAAGGTCCACACTTTGTTATTCTTGAACTACTATAGCTCATCTTGCATTGCTAGATTCCATTCATCATCTTTAAGAGATTCTTTGTTGTTCTTTGGCTCAAGTTGTGAGATGAAGCTGTTGTCGGCTTGTTCTTTGTCGAATGCATCCTGCGTCTTCACCCTATCAAAAGAATTGCCTATGATGAGCTCTTTAGGATGATGTTTACCAAATCGTGGAGTTGGATCCTTCTTCTCTTTTTCTTTTGATTCTTCATCTACTACCACCTCTTTTCTTTTGTCATTGATGTTGAGTCCTTGTAATCTAGGAATCACCTCATCTACAACATCATCAATCACAATATCTTTGGAAATAGAGGGGTTAGTTTCAACAAATTTAACATTGATAGATTATTCTACTTTAAACAAATCAATGTTAAATACTCTATATGCTCTACTAGTAATTCTATAGCCAAGAAAGAAAGCCTTACAAGATTTTCATCAAACTTATTGAGAGAATCTTTGGTGTTTTTAAAAAAACAAGGAAAACCAAAGCCATGAAACAAATCGATAGAAGGCTTTCTACCATGCCCTAACTCATAAGGGGTTTTCTCTAAGAAAGGATGGGAGAAAACCCAATTTTGCAACAAACATGAGGTGTTAATGGCTTCGGCCCATTTGCTAAAAGTACAGAGAACACCAGAGTATCACTTTTTGAAATAAAAAAAAGAAGGTCCAAGTATAGAGAGAGAAATCATCGACAATCATGAGGGAATACTTGCTACCACAAAGCTATTGAGTTCTCATTGGTCCAAATAGATCAATGTGAAGAAGTTCAAGAGAACTTTTGGTAATAAGAACTCCTTGGGATTTAAAGGAGGATTTGGTTTGCTTTCCTTGTGTATAAGGTTGGCAATCCTCATCCTTCTCAAAGTCCAATTTAGGAAGTCCTTTGACCAACTTCATTTTGCTCAACTTCTCTAATTGATGCATATTTACATGTCCAAACCTACAGTGCCACAAAGATATATAAAATTTATCAACAATAAGGAATTCACCTAGAATAGGCTTAAGCTAATCAAGTATAATAACATAAATATTTCCATCTCTAGTTCCCTTATATATGATATTGTAGGAAAGGGAATCTAGAAGCAAACATTTAAGAGAGGTAAATAGAACAAGATAACCATTATCACGTAATGTTCTAACACTAATTAAATTGTGATGTAGGCCATTCACAAGAATTGCATTCTTGATACATAGTGAATCACCCACATCACCCTCGCTTATAACTTTACCTTTGTTGTTATCCCCAAAAGTCACTTACCCTCCTTTCTTTTTTGTGAAATTGTGAAGTGTCTCTTCTCACCTGTCATATACTTGGAGTAACTACTATCAACAATCCACATTCCTTTTATGTACAAGAAAGGAATATGTTGGTGCCCAATTCAAACCTTGGGATTCATAGTTAGCTTGGGGACCCATTTCATCTTTGGGTTGGTCCCCTTCTCTTTATAAGGACAATAAGTAGAATAATGATCATCAATCTTGCCATGTGCATAAACCATAGAAGACTTAGATCTTGAGGTCTCTCCATGGTATATTGGAAAAACCTTTCCCTTTTTCTTACCTTTTCCCTTCTATTAGGGACTTCCTCATATCCTAAACCACTTCTACCCATTTGTTTGGTAGAGTTCTCTAGGACATCATTTTGGGACTTATTCCCTTTGAGGAATTTTATAAGATATCTCTAAGTCTATGATTATCATCACTAAGAGTAATGATGGTAGAAGAGATACTAACAATATCATCTTAAGCATCTAAAAGATCATCCTCTAAACAAAGGGCTTTAGTCAAGTAAGAGTCCTTTTTAAGAGTAATACTAGGAACTTCATTACTAGGTAAGATAGGTCTAGATTCAATATCGTTAACTCTAGCAAGAAGTCTAGCATTTTTAGTTCTAAGAATAGTAAGCTCATCAAGATAGATTCTATTTAATCCTTAATACCATCACATAGATTCCTAAGATCATTACACTTGTCGACAAGCTTGTCATTTTCAGTTCTAATCAAAACAAGTTCAGTAAGGCAAGTTTCATTTTCATCTTTAAGATTATTGTTGTTCTTAAATACCATTTTCAACCTCAACTCTATTGTATTGTAATTCAATTTCAAGAAATTAACCTTGCAAGGAATCTATGCTATTAAGATGGACTTTTTTTATTTTTCTCAAGAAAAATAATTTTAGCATATAAGTCATCAATGATTTTCTCTAATCTTTTCTTCTTGGATTTGATTTTAGAATAAGAAGAACGGGAAACATTAATCATGTCAATGAGGGCTTCTTTAGATAATTCATTCAATCTTACCTCACTTACCTCACATACTTCCTTACTAGTTGAGGCCATGAGAGCAAGGTGACATTGTCCTTCATTGGAGCTGGAATCACTTGAGGAAGACTCCTCCCATGAGGCATGAGTTGAACCTTTGATTCTTCTTTCTTTCTTGTCCTTCTTCTTGAACTTGCTCTCCTTCTTATAGTCCTCCTTCTTCTTGGAGCTGGTCTTGTGGTAGGTACTTCTTTACCTTGAGGCAATCATTCTTGTTGTGTCCCTTTTTTACCACACTCATAGCACCTTGGAGTAGAGGAGGAGGAGGGCTTTCCTTTTAAGTGTTTCCCCTTGGAGTAGTTGGCTTCATGATCATTAGGTGCTTCATCTTCACTAGTTGGAGGAGTAGCCCTACAAACAAGTTGTTGTTGAAGAACGATGGCCTCCACTTGAGCTTTGAAGGAATTTCCTTCCATATTTTTGGACTCTTCTCTTCTAGCTTTTCTTCCTCTTCTTGCTTGTCAAGTCTAGCCTTATAGGCTTGGAGATATCCAATGAGCTCTTTGTTAGCAAGTTCGTCAAGGCTTCTAGTTTCTTCAATGGAGGTCACCTTGGATTGCCACCTCTTAGGAAGAGATCTAAGGATCTCGGAGTTAATAGTACCTTGATTTATGGAGTGGCCCAAAGAAGCAAGCCAATTCACAATGGTTTTAAGCCTAGAATACATCTCCGCCACTCCTTCTTTCTTACCCATCTTGAAGTTATCAAGGATGCCTTTGAGCATGTAGACCTTGAACTCCTTGACTTGTTTGGTCCCTTCATAGGTAATGCAAAGTTTGTTCCATGTCTCATGGAAGGTGACCCAAGAAGATATTCGGTTGAATTTAGAAGTGGTGAGGGTTTCATAGATGATGTTAGTTGCCTTTATATTTAGTTGTGCTTTCTTCAAGGTAGCTTTATCCCAAGTAGTCATATCTCCTCTCGGCTTGTTGTAGGGAAGGATGAGCACTTTCCACATGTCGTATCTCTTCCCTTGCAAGTAGAACTGCATCCTTCGCTTCCAATAGAGGAAGTTTGTATCGTCGAAGACTAGAGGTCTCATGAAGAATCCACCTTCCAAGTTCAGATAACCTAGAAGGTTGTCGCCCGTCTTCTCATCTCGTAGGAGATCTAGTCAGAGAACACCGTGGATCTGATACCACTTGTAGGATCAATAGGCTCTAGAAGGGGGTTTGAATAGAGCTACAACACTCAAACCAAATTGATTAGACCTTCAAGTTACTTCAAGATATAAGATTGTAAATACAGAATTTGACTGAAACTAAAACATAATAGCCAGGATGAGAGATATTGAATAAGATCAAGAACAAGCTATGTATAATGGCTCCAAACCCCAATATATGGAGTGTACATCCAATACCCAGAGAGATCAACCTCAAGGATTTTGCAACCATTACGCCTTCCTTATATTCCGTTATAAGAGATACATTCCTTTTCCAGGGCAAGGATATTTGGTCATCCTTTTTAAGGATCAAAAGGATCCAATAAACCTTACAAGATCTTACCTATCCTTAGAGCAAGAGTCTTCAACCTCTAAAAGGACTTACCCACTTTTGCAACGAGCTAGACACCTTCACCAAGGATCTCCTTTCTTGCAACAAGTTCACTCACTACTAAAAAAAAGTATCTACATTTAATTTAATTACATTTATACTATATGTAGCAGAAAAAGTTTTCTTTATATTTTAGTAAAAATGTAAGGAAAATATGTAGTCATTTTTCCACCCTGCATCCCGCTTTTCACAACCAAGTCTCCCTTCATTGACATTGTTTTGTATTTGGTACTGCTTCCGCCCTCCAGAAAATTGTTGCTCTCTACCTTTCCTAGCCTCAAAGACCCTATCAACCAACTTGTCTGTCTCCTCTTCTTCTTCCTCCACATTCTCCTCTACTACATCTTCCTCTTCCGCATGCACATCCACTTCCTTATCCTCAAATCCTTCCTCATCTACCCGAATCCTCACCTCCCGATCCTCTGTGGTGGAGCCACAATCGTCTGCCGTGGTGGCATGGGCGGGAGGCTCGACAGTCTAGATGAAGAAATATTCAAGCTCCATTCCACACAATTTTCTTTCTTCACCCAACTCTCAGAAAATGTCGATCAAGGACGGTATTGGTGGCTCTGAGTCCGCCTTTCGCAGGACCGACGGTAGAGTCTTTCTCGGTTTTGACGTTGTCCAATTCCTCCACTTTTACTTCTTGGCAATTGAAGCACTAGGTCTCTAAAGGATACTACTCGTGTGCCACCATTAACTGCACTATCGTCATCTATGGCGTACACCATCACTTCACCTTTTCTTGATCCAACTTTGTAAGGCCCGCCTGCACAAGCCTCACGCAACTTGTCAAGAAAAAGACCCTGGTTCGGTATGATTCAACTTGAATAGTAGTATCATATTCAGTAAACAAAAAGCGAGCATTCAATTTCTGAATGCACAATTTATGAGTCTTCCGATGCCACACTACTATTGTTTATCTTAACGCAATTTTTCTCGGAGATCTGTAACTGGTTGTCACTTGTTGAATATAATATAGCTACTGCCGCTATACTTTTCAATCTTGTCTGAGTATTGAACGTGATAGAGGATAATTGAAAGGGCATGTGACCAAAAGCATTATACTTGGTAGTACAACCCAGCCTAAGGTAATGTCACTACGGTAGTGGTAGTGTTACACATGATATTGTGCAGTTGAATGGAAATTAACTAAATATTGTTTTTCAAAGCATGAAAGTCGATACTTTTGACGTGCACTAGTGTGCTTTTAAGTGCTTAGAGTGTATCGAATGGAGTTAGTAACATGATAATTTGTTCCTTAATTATTACTTCAAGAAGTCAGGCTCAATCCTTTTGCAACTATTTCTATTGTACAAGGAGGGGTTAGATTTATAGTAGAGTCGTGAAGAGGTTCTTGCTTTGTTTATCCTCCTCTGAGATCCAGGGAATGTTGGAACATGCGACATGTGGTTGGCAAACCAACATGCTTAGTGTTGGACTAATTGATAGGCGCACCAGGTTTGATCTTTATTCCAACTCTTTATTATTGGAGGTGGCCTCCATTCTTACCATTTCTTAGGGTGGTTAAGTACAGAGCGAGAATACAACTGGATGCATCGTCTCTATTTGTAATTGCCTTTTTATGCCAGGTAACCTCTCCATGTACAATTTTGTGTGCCTAAGTATGTAACTAAAATAGTTGGTGTTGCTTCTTAATGACTATAACATCCACCATTTTTTACTTAAATCTTCACTGATAACATAGAAGTTGACTTAGTATAGCAGTCGGGTGATGCAAAAGATATTTACCAAAATGGCTCAATTCTATTAGTTTCTATATCTGATAATTTTACCAAATGGCTTGTCTGTTAATTTTTCTTCTTTAGTTTATAGATTTGCATGTTCAATACTTATTCTCTATCTTGAGGTGAATATTAAGATGTACACTATGTACATATTAAATGTGTAGTGTTTAGGCCCACACCATAATTGGTCTTTTGAACGCTTTGCAGAATAATTGAAATAATCGTGAGCTAGTCATCCTTTACAACTAATTGGGATTAGATAAAAGACTTGTCAGTACACTGCATGACAACAAGTCTAATAGCATCATCTACGGTCACAATGAGCTAAGTAATGTTGTGCATGCATTTATAGTTGTAGTCAGTGATGACAGTTTTTATTTCTAGATGATACAACCTTTACATCAAGTTGATCATTCAAGCCTCATCTTTAGTAAACCAGACATCCACATCTTGAACACCTTTGTCAAACAAAAATGACCATTGTTCTTTGTTGTCTTGTGGCCTTACAAATGGTTATGATTGGTTTACCACATGATTGGTAAGAGTCTTGTTGGTTATTTAGTAACTAAGGGGGAAGTAGTGACTCGTGTGCCTTGCGGACTTAAACCAGGTGCTACAAAAGTCTTCATCGGGTTGGATTGAAATCAAACTTCATTCAACTGGCTAGTTCTTGATGTTATGGGAGCTTGTAAGTTGCATTGCCTTTCTATGTTTTAAATGTGTTTCAATTACACACAATGGAAACTAGATTTTCCACATGTTACTATATTGTGTAACCTTCTCTTTCTTTTGTTTAGTTGTGATCAGAGCTAGGTCTACTTCCAACTAGATCTTTATTATGCTGAAACGACCATATGTACATGGGAAAGGGATATAGGGAATACAAAAAGAAGCATTGTTTAACAACTCTTGCCTTTGAATTCAGTAATCCTAATTAATAAGGTTAACATATCATTACAGAAGAAACTCAATTCAAAATCACTAAGGAAATTGCTTAGGTACCGATGCATGATAGATGTGTAAAAACTAGTGATGCAACTAAGCTTGGAAGTGATATCAAGATGGGATTTTTACCCCAATTTCTCACTCATCTTAAAAGGATAGTTTTTGAACCTATGTGGTTTTTTAGTCAAATTCCTTTTATTGGCACCTATGTTGTCCCATGTTCTGCAATTTTTTAAGAGGTCATTTTATCATAAGCCGCCTTCACCCAACTGTTGCAAATCATTACAAGAAGGTAAAGAAAGAGAGAGGGTATGAAGCATGCTAGATTTCATTTTTTTTGCAATCATAGTATCCAAATTTCTCTTTTTCTACCCACCAGCCACATAAATTGATTTGATGGGAGTATGATCATAGACTTATTATCTACATGATATGGCATAGTAGTCTGTGACACCTTCCAACGTCCACATAGACAAGCATTTCTATTCAGATCATGAAAGTCTTTGTTCGGATATAAGAAGGAATTTGAAGAGGTTTGGCCTAGCATTGCTATTTAGAGTGTAAATATTATGCCCTAGTCTTCAATAAATGGCCTTTTTATTTGGGTAAGAACAAAGTTGTGCTAAAATTACTATCTTTTTTAATTTTTATATGCTCATTTTAAGCCATGGAGCCAAAAAGTGATATTCATGATTAATGTTTTCCAAGAAATGATAATGGTGGGTGATTGTCATCCACTTCCTAGCTTATAAATTGTATGCTACATCTGGGCTCTATTTTTAACTACTTATGTGAGAGTCTTTCACTTTTATCTTACTTGTTAAGGCAATTGAGTTTCCAATACTCTATTTTTAACTACTTACATGAGTGATTCATGTGACTCTAACATTTTTGACTTATGTCATTTCAAGAGAATACAAGTGTATTACTAGGACTGAATGGGCACTTAAAAAGGATATAATAAGGTTTAATGAAGATGTATACATGGAGGAGACAAAGTCTGTCATTGGGTTGTGATAAAGCGGTGAACCTGACAGATAATGAGTACATTTTTAATACCACTGGTCTTTTTAATGAAATCGATATTGTTTGTATCCAAATATACTAGTTGTCCTTCTTTGTTTACTATCTTAATATTTTTTCTCTTACCATACTTTTGACCTATTGGGATGATTGTTGCTTCCAAGAATTGTCTAATTGATAGTCGTGTTTATCATTTTCATTCCAAAACAATAGGTATATAGATTTATCATTGATCTTAGAACTGAAGAAAGTGTAGGTGTCCATGCTTATTGGCAAGTGGGATGAAACTATGTATTACTTGCAAGGTGAACCCAGTGTGAAACCAAAGGGGTATGTATGATCCAATGTCAGATGGATGGTGGTCTAGTGATGGTTAGACGTGACTTGTACCCTCATCAACCAAGTCTTAAAGGATATATGGACTGTAAAAATCCTGTTGGAACCCGATGAGAGGGTGACTAAATCAAAAGCTAAACTTTTACCATATGTAATCAACTGAATTATCTTTTCTTTGTATAATATGTTACTGTTCAATATTCCTCTCATCAAGAATTACATGATTAAAGCCTCTAAAATTGATCTCCCTCATACATTAAACCATGCAACATAGTCCACACCATCTATAATACACCCACTATCTTTCCAGTGAATATTTGTTCTTCCTAGTCTCCATCTAAAAGAAGAATATCATCGAACCCTAGTTCTAGAATAATATGTTCCAGTCTAGAAAAATAGCTAGCTCTTCCAACTGCTCTCTATCATTAGAACAATCTTCCCTCCACAGTGTGTCCTATTTTCATGTAATTTTCTAAAACCATAACCTAAAGAAGCTTTGGATCCATCTCGTTACAATCAACATAGATTTTAGGTACACTCATATGGCAACATTTTTTCCCAGTAGAGTTTCTTTGTCTTCAACTGAATCAACAATTTAAGATCCTAATTTCTTCATGTCAACAATAGCCACAATTACACATTTGACATCTCTACTTACTAATCAAAATATAGAACCATTAACAACAGATCAGACATATTCTTTGTTGAATTTCAGGAAACTAGAAGGTGGTGGTAAGCATTTAAGTGTATGGGAAACCGATTACCAATTAAATATTAGATCACAAATTTAGATGCACAATTATGAGATAGTCTATAATAATTTTCCAAATCGCATGACCAATGGACCATAAATTTGGTCCCAAAAAATTATAAGTTGCATAGAGGGAAAATCATGTTTATCATCTTGCATGTTTTACAAGTGCAAGTTGGATCAAATTTCTACACTTGCATTTTTCTAAAGATTGTATGCATCTGATGTACAAATACTCCATGAAAACACACTTATATTTACTCATTCAGATACAAGTTCATCTGGTTACTTGCAGACATAAAATGTGAAGGATGTTGGACGTAGCTTAGAAGTTTTTCTGATCTTTTGAGCTAGCTATTAATAAAGGTTGGTGTAGAGGAGCTTGTCTAGTTCTCCATTGTTTTCTCAGCTTCTTACATTTGCAGGAACATGACATTGCATAATAAGTCAAATATACAGTTGATTATCATTCTGAAAGGTCTGAAAACACGGGTTGTTGACCACAACAAGATGATGGTAAGAAATTTGGTTTCTATAACCAACAAGATAGCTATGTGAAATGGGCAAAAGCATACTAAAGATTTAATCAAAAGTATATGACCCAAATAGGGATAATTACTTCTTATTAGCATATCTGAACATCAATAACTTATACATTTAATTTCCATCTCGGTATGGTCACTCCATATGACTTCTATTATTGAGCACCGAGTAGCATTCCATTATTTCTCCATTTAAACTTCAATTTGTGTAACTAGGTTTTTCTCAAAGATTTTAATGAAGAAGTCACGATTACAGAAGTCTCCTGTGGTACCAAAACCTCTACAACATGTTATCCAAATATTTAGCAAAGAAGGTAAATGTAAGTGCCACTCTAGAAATCTATAGTTGCATTTGTATTTATATATTGAAGAATTAACTAAATCTCAACTGGATATATAGGTTTTATTAATAGTTACATATATTTTCATAAGTGAACAAGGATAACAACCAAGTGGAATGTCTATATATACAAAGATGGAAACATCACTACTCGTTGCAGCATGACCTTTAAGAACTCCAAATAAATTTATAAGTCCAAATATTATCTGAACTACATATTTTCAGAAACATTGTAACTAAGATTGAAAATTTTTTCTCTCTAATGCACAATAAGTCTAAATCAGTATTCTAGTATATCTACAAATGTTCTTTTCGACTAGGAATTCAGATTCAATAAGGATTCGAGGTTCTTCAATTCAAGACTCCATGACTTTTGCCCTTGTCAAAATGATCTAGTTGACTTGTAACGCCTTAATCCCACAAATTTCTTCCTCGAGGTTTTCAATATGAGACTTGATTGTTTTCTGGTGACATGATTATGTTTTATAAGACTGGTGATGGATCATTGAATCATGAGGTACATTGCTTATGATATGATCTACAATTCTCTATAATCATTTGAATTCGACCCAAATTTATATGAAACTATAAGTGACAATTTCATTATAGTTGTTAAAAGTCAAATGGAATCTTGCTGAATTTCCTTAGCTAATACATATTTCCTAATTTATGTAGATGGATGGTTCTTTTTGCCCTCGCCTTTTTGCTTTTTGAATTGTGTAAGATCAAATCATTGGGATATTTTGCAGTGAAGATGGTTGATATGTGGCTTTATCTTGCCTTATGGGGGTTAGTGGGTTGTAAAATATTTATGATTATTCTAGAGTGATGTCTATGAAAGAAAAAGTGTCATTCATAGTAAGCTTCCTAGAGTATTTGAGTCCATTCGTTAATAGCATTTCATGTCAGCATTGCCTTATGTGTCACCATGCCACTCAACCCTCACAACCACCTCATTACTAAATCATCTGCTCCTACTCCCTCCACTCTCTTCTTCCTCCTGTTGCTTCTAGTGGAGATAGCAGTCCCTTTAGGGCACTTCCTCTTCTAATCATTCCATCACATTCTTCCTCTCCTATAGAATGGTCTGTCATTGTGCTAGTATAAGCAACAATTAACTTCAAAGATGTGACTAGTGCCCCTAGATGTAGCAGTAGGATATATCTAGAGAGAGGTTTGGTGGAGGACCATCTATCTACAATAGTTCCACAATTGCAAGTGGGAGGGGGACTTGAAACCCTTTAAGGATGTGATGTTTAGCATTCTTCCTTTTTGTTAAGAAAATTATAAACAAATGATTAGTAAATGATAATTAAATCATGCACATCAACACCATAACAGATGTTATCATTTAGAACTTAATGCCAGAACAACTCTAATTCATTTATCAATAATTTAGGTACTCCTTTGAATATTTGAAACCCTCGTGATAGGCTATTATTGTTGCTCAAGATAGTGGTTCTTGTAGTTTACCTCTATTGAAATGGTGGTAATGAGCATATTCACCATTATCATAAAATTTGTTCAAGCACCCATCCCAATTTCACTTCCTTGTATGGTAGATGCAAGATTTAGTAACCATGTTTAACAAGGAGCATGACTTCCCTGCACCCCGATTAATTGATTCTAAATTTAGACAATTGGTAGTCAACAGTCATGGTCTTATTACATGGATTTCTTCCCCTGGAATGTTATTGTAAGTACAAGCTTTAGGCATCTATAATATGTTGTATGTGTAGTATATTAACTCATAGTGGAATCTGTCTTTAGGCTTCTACATGAATCTGATCATTCTCAAATGTTCATTTTATTATAAAATTAATTTTATAATTCTAATGACATACCATTCATTTCAATTTGATAGGAAATTTGCCCCACAAAAATCCAAGTCCTAGTTGTTGTCTTGGATCAAGATCTTACAATGGCGGCAAAACTAGTATCCAAGTTGTGGGAAGCGAAGATACATGTTGAATTTAGCATCCATAAGAAGCCGATAAAACACATTGAGAGTGTTGGAGGCAGTGGCGTCCCTTGGGCTATCTTTATTGGTGAAATAGAGAGAAAAGAGGGCATTGTGAAGTTGAAAGACATAAAAGACAATGTGACAGAGGTAAGTCGAGAAAGAAAAAATTGTTGAGGTGCTTACCCACTGGTTAAATTTGACATCTCCTTTTCTCAATGGGCGATATGATTTGACATAGTAAAGGTTTATTGAGCATCCATTTTGATATTTTATATGCATTGTAGCTACTAAAATGAATCTTGAATTCCTCCCAATGTAGAATATAATATTATCAATATTAGTGACTTATATAGTGGGGCTTGAGAAACCATCAAGTTTTGGGTATGCACTTGTCAACATTATTTTATCTAGATAAATCTATTAGTATGTCATATGCTGATGTTATTATAGCTTCTAAATCTCATCCTTGTCACAAGAAAAAAGGAAGACCATGATTTCACACATAGTAGGTGTGCCCCAAGGATATAGTCTCAATGCAGAAACTAGAAGCATAATGAACCTTCAATTTCAGTTACAAGATGGTCCTTATAATACATGTAAGATGCATTGGATGTTAACTATCTTTTCAATTATGGGATAGTCCTAGACTTCTGGACTGTGACCTATTGTAGTCTACATTCTCAGTGGTACCTCAATCTTTCCAGTATACTAGGGAGTTTGATACTTTTTTATTTTATGCATTTATAGGCTGATCATTGTCAATGCTACCTCTATCTCTCCTTCTCTTTTCACCATTCTACGTGTTCTTCCTTGCATTCTCAGCATGAAAGTGGTCAAATATCTCTTGGAATATCTCAAGCATGAATATTTTATGTTTTTTCTGCCTGAGACAATAACATTCCTTGGTGAGCTGCTAGAGGACATGGATCTCAACATCAAATCCCTTTCACATAAATTTTTTAGAGATCTTTGAGGAATATGCTTGGGTACAAATGAATAATGGTATGTGTTTTCATAGAGGTGAACATGTTGGTGTAAGACCGATGAGGTTTGTATACATAATGCATCATTTATGTTTTTACGTTTATCTATTCTTTATATTATATGCAAATTGTAACCTCATTTTTCCTGATGTTGATAAGATATTAATTTAATGAATATTGTAGGTGGACTTACACTATTTTCTTCAATGTCTTGGGTCATTTGAACTTGTCAGTTTCCTATCTTCAGGTTGGTATGTTTGATGGATACATGTTCTCAATATGGTATACTTTAAGATGGCCTAAGATATTGCTCTCTAGCTTGAATATGTTTTAGCTTTTCTTTTTCCTTCGGTGATGATCTAGTCTGACGATATGAAATTAGAATATGAGCCTACATGTCCTAATCCAAGTGAAAAATTCATGATTATTTTTATTTCAAGCTTCTTAAAAAAGTTTTGAGAGCTAGAGTATGTGGGGTGAAACTTTGAGAGTGATGTAACCTTATATTCACATGGGGATCATTGTATACATATATCTTTTTTTCATGTTGCAAAATTGGGGCAAGGTTTATATCCTCCCCATGTATACTCATTGTTTCAATATAAATCAAAGTATGATTATTGACATCACAACCACAATTTGATCTGAATCAATGTTATTTTTTTCTTTTTTTTGAAAAATTCCTTTGAATTGACAATTCAATGACTGGATACATAATCTAACTAGATATGCATGCATGTGTAGTACATGATGTCTCTCACTATACACTAACTACAATTACAAGTGTAGTAAGTACCAATTTTGGCTACACATGAACTCATATACAATTGTAACAAATGTCATTTCCCCCTACATGTCATAGCTGCAAAATAATTGTAGTCATATATTTAACTACAATTGCAACTACATTTTTATGTGTAAGGGCAAGTTTTTACCTATAATTTGGGTTACATTTGAATTTGTAGCTAGATGACTATCTAACTACAATATTAAAAAATTTAGCAAAAACAATTAGCTACACGAGTATTAGCTTCACAATCTAAATGTAAGGATAAATATAGCTAAAGCTTTTAGCTACTTTGGAGTTTGTGCTGCAATTTTATTTGTAGTTAATGACCATTTTTTTGTAGTGACACTTCTCTTGGATCTTCATCCTTCAACTTCACCTTCACCAAGGAGAAGTTTTCACCATCACAACTTGAGAGAAGGGATTGGAAAAGGGAAGACTGAGAGCTTCACAAGGAGTATAATGAATTAGATCTCTCACAAATAACCTATCTCACTCGGATTGATGTTATTCTATAGTATGTAAGAGAGAGGAAGAGGCTCTTAGTAGATAAATCCACTCAACTATAGCTAGGAGCATAAGAAGCAAACTTGAGATGAAGTCGAAGGGTCCCTATTTATAGTTGGGGGTGTCTACTAGCCAGTAGAAGTACTAAGGAATGAATTCTAGTTGTTTGGGTGTTGCAATGGATCTATTTTTTAGTTTTACAACACTTTAACTACAAGAAAAACATTTTTTATACATTCTATATAGTGCAGTTGATCATGTTTCAATAAAGGTAACTCCACCGATATAATCATGCATCAAAGCAGATTTGAATTGTAGGTTGAGTTTATCTTGGATGAAACTCGGGCAATGGCTTAAATTTATTTTGTTTATGTAGAGTTATCGATCGAGTTTGTCTTGAGAAAACTCAGCCGACCCTGGCATTTCCCAAAATCCACCAAGGGTATCGGTCAAGTTTATCTAGGATGAAACTTGGCTGACAAAAGTCCTTATAATGAATTTTGGAAAATACCACTAGAGCTCTTAAATATTCATTTTAAGTTCTCCTATTTTTTTCTTAGCTCAATTACAAGTCATGACATCAACACAAATGATTACAAAAATTGTCCTAAAGGTTTTAGGGTATTTTGTACAAAAGTGCATTTGCATTGACTTTGGCTTGTATTTGGTCAAGCTAGGACTTGATTGAATTGATCCTTTTCATGTACCTAATACCTAAAATTAGTCTCAAATAGACATGTTAAATACATATGAATGGAATGGTTAAGTCATCATCAAAATATGGACAATGTATAACTGTTAGGTCAACACAAAGGTACAATAGAAGTGGAAACTGAAGTACACACCTAGAATAAGAAGGATTGAAGGATAGCTTTCAATTATCAAGATGCTTACTCAAGTGATAAATATTTCCAAAGTGAATAAGATGTTTTGATCTCCAAGGTGAGATCCTAGAAAGGCAACTTTTCTTCCACCTCCCATTGTTATAAGTGTAGATCAAGGGGTCACTATACAAGAATCACTAACCAAGAGTCAAAAAGTCCCATGACTACAAGTGGTGCAAGAAAAGGGAAGAGAAGAATTAGAAGAATAAAAAGATATAGAAAAGTCACAAAGTCACCAAGGAATCCACCAACACGTGAAATTTCTTATGGAAGTGAAAGTTGTAGTAGGTGTGGAAGTTTTAGGGGAAGTGAATATGGTGAATTCCATTATTCTCTAATAATAAGACCAAGTGAAGACAAAAATTGAGGTAGATCTCCCCTCTTTGTCTAAATATGCCTTGTTACATATGTTGAATTATTATGAAGTCTAAAAAACTTTCTAGCATTATTGATTCTTCCTATGGTATACTGATGTTCTTTAGATCAAAAATGATGTTTGGATAATATCTCATGCAAGTGGAATGTTGATTGTTTGTCTAGTTAATTATTCATCTTTGCATCACCATACCATACATCCAACTAGCTATGTTTATCTAGTCTTATTCTCTACTTTCTATGGTTGTATCTTGCTTCATATGTTTTTTTTAAATAAACTCAATATCATTAAAAGCAAGCCATGCGACATCTATAAGATAGAGATCTCACAACGAAGAACCTAACAACTACTCCCTTTGAGGACCAACATAGCACAAGACTCAGACTGTGATGCGATAGGTAAATTTCAGTACCGACCAACTCTTGTAGTGGCTATCTAAAACAACTATCTAGGATGGAAGCCTTCAATTTGCATGAGCCTTTGAGTATACCAGATTGGGAGTTTGCATAGTTGTCAACAGAGATCATCATCATGAAGAGGCCAAAAGACCACCTGAAAGAAAGAGAGCTTGACCGAACCAAAGACACAACATGACGCCAACAGAAAAACACACTACAACCACATAGCTTGACCCCTACTACAACCCTCATCAAGATAGCAAAAAGGAACAAGGCTAGAAAGGGACCAAACCAAACCCCAAACAACACACACAAACAAAGCAGCGATAAGAAAAGGAGCACCACCTATATGAAGACACTACATAACAGACAGACAAAACACTCATAAAAACAAAGCACCTGACAACTCACAGAGGCAAAACAATAAACAGGTAAGCAACATTCTAGAAGTTGGGCAGGCAGGAGGCAAAAATCCCCAGCAGAAACAACCGCAAGGGAAGGAGGACCAAGACGTTTGAGCTGGTGGGGTGTAGGGAAGGCAGGGAACCCCACCACCCCTCCACACCACACTGACACACCCCTCCACCCACAAGCTACAACTTGGGATGGAAGAAGGTGACGGAGGATAGGAGCACCCACCAGAGATCATACCCCACTTAACTCCTCCCTACAATATGTTCGAGGATGCCAACACCGGCCCATGACCAAAAGAGGGCATCCCGACATACACGACCACACAGAAAATAAAAACCAAAGGAAAGGTAGGGAAAGGTGCTCATCTTCCAGATTCTGACGAACGACACCAGGCATCCCTCACTCCGCCCGCCACCAGCTTCGCATGAAAAAACGCAGGGCCGCCAGTCGCAGATGAGACGGGGGAGAAGCGCCACCCAAGGATGGCCCACAACCCATAGACGACACAAAACCCCAGAGAGAAGCATGCGTGGAGAAGATGCCCAGGGGGAGAAAGGAGTAGCCAGCCAGCCGCCGACCTCCCCCTCCCCCATGCGGGATGAAGCTCACCGAGTCGCTCAGAGAATTGCTAGAGCATAGTGAATGACCTAGCTACGGGTCATTTTTTGTTGGATTATCTATTGGTTATTATGGTCGTGCTTCATATGTATTCTATCCTTGAATGAATATTCTATTAGTTGGATTATCTTAGTTATTATGGTACTTCCTAAAATTACAACCTGAGTTGTTCGACTACATGTATTGATTTGCTTTTTCTTCATCTAGACAAGACATTTTTGTTTTCTCTTCTACCTTCCTACCAGTCTTTGATATGACAAAGTGGGAGAAGACATATTTCAATAAATGTATGTACACAAAGCTACCTGGCTTGTGTTATTGTGAAACCTAATCTAACAAGAGATACATCATACATCAAGGTGGAGCAATGAACTCATTTCTTTGAAACCTATTAAATTCTCCAAAGGTAAGATTTTAGTTGAAATCTTTCAATACATTTATGGAATAGTTTGTCATCTTTAAAAAGGAAATAATGGTGACCTGATATGGTACAAGCCTAATCCCATGTTTTGAAGATGAATAAACAATTCCAATTATTTGTGTGTATTGCTTCCACTTGGAGTGATTTAATGAAAGATTGACACACTCCCCAAATGGAAAAAAATTCAAATCCTAATTAGCAGAATTGAAATAATTCATGTAAAAAACTCAAGATTAAAGAACAGATAGGAAGATCCTTAGATCTTTGGTGTAAATCACGTGGAATGATTGTATGACTTATAATTAAGCTCACAATGGTTATTGTACTTTGAAATGAATTATAACACACTTTGAGGGATTGTTTTTTTATCCAAAATAGATCCCTCCACTAGGAATTTTTTCCTACGTGAAACTGACAAAAGAGAAAAAAGCTAGTTTGAGGATGTTCCATTGTCTGAGTTTCCTCTGTCATTGACAACATTTCCTTAGTCATCGTTTGGATTTCTACAGCTTTGCACAAGTATAAATTTAGCTATTTGAGGGGGGAAATGTTAATATGTTTGTTTGACATCAACCAAGACCCCTCTCCAAAAAAACAAAATGGATGGAATTAATTCTGATCATTACTATTGGCTAGTAGGCATCTTCAACTAAAAATAGTAAGTATATTTGAGCTTACTAATGTTACTATCTATTCTCTTATGCTAAAGTTGAAAGAAAGTGCCTCTAGATCCCCTTATCACCCCTTGAGCTTAATCACCTAATGTATTCATTAGATTAAACTTTTTATTTGTAAGAGAGCTAGCCATATTTGTTCTTTGTGAAGCCATTCTCTCTCTACCTAGAGATGATGGATGGAAGTTCTTGTTTGACTAAGGAAGGTGAAGGTAAATGGCAGTTGTTCCAAGGGAAGGGAACGTAAGTCCCTTGCAACGTTGTTGATACATTTGCCTGAAAAAGGTGACCTAGTTCGTACTTCTAAATGGGGTGTCTCTTAGTGTAACTTTTGTGGTGGAATACATGGTGATACTCCAGGGTAACGATCTTAGAGATTGGCCTCTCTAGCTAATGGAGCTACATCCTTTAAGACATGACCATTCTAAG
The DNA here is from genome assembly GCA_963693085.1 of Alisma plantago-aquatica. Taxonomy (NCBI): domain Eukaryota; kingdom Viridiplantae; phylum Streptophyta; class Magnoliopsida; order Alismatales; family Alismataceae; genus Alisma; species Alisma plantago-aquatica. The sequence goes on from OY856410.1 coordinate 974,694,452, forward strand.
TTACTTTCCTTCAACATCTGAATTGTTCAATCTCTCTCCCCCTTTCTTTCACCATATGCAATACTTACTTCGAGATAAATTTGAAGGTCTACATGTTTAAGACTTTGGTAACCCAATTCACCCCTCTACTGAGCCCATAGATCCAACAACCTTTATTATTGGACTGCTCCTACGATAAATTGGCAAGAGTGAATACGTTTTTGTTATAGTGCATAATCATGATTTCTCTCTCTTTCTTTTTAAAAAGGCTAGATTTGGTAGAAGAAATGCTCCATTTCATTGACTCTTCTACGAAAAAGTATTAGTCACCCTTACAATTTTCCTTCATTAAGTTTGAGGTTTGAGATGGTGAAACGAAATGGGATGTTAGTGGTTGTGTAGGTGGTCTTGGTAGGACAATTTCTTAACGTAGGTTAGGAGACTGCATTGATGTTGATTTTCGAATCATAGCATTCTATACTTCGGCCTCCACCACTACTTTTCTGCATGAATTACTGGACCATACATCTTTTGTCATTGGATTTATTTTTCAACCGTTGCGGTGTGTAGATTTCTATATACAATTAAAAAGAACGTACAATAAATTACATAAATGTTCTCACAGAAGCGTGAGTAATAAATTGGGCTGCCAATCCTTTTTGGATGGCAAAACCCAACGAGATTCATGCGAACATCATAACTCGGTTTTACAGCGAGGATTCAACATTAACCCCGGTCAAACCCAATGCATTGTGGCATGGAAATCAATTACTAGGACAATAAAGCATATTTATAAGTAGAATCTATATTATAATTGAACCCTCCAAAGAAACAGAAATTGAACCCTTTCAACTACCATTGTGTCCACCGCTACTTCACCGCTGCACCTTTCCAATGAAGGTACTTGCTTATAAGTTGTAATTTATTCTAGATACGTGGTATATATGATAATGTACGGTGCCAAAAGCCGATTGGGGCGTCCTCCACACGGGACGTATTTAAGACCAGTGTATTAAGTTCGTTCCCCCTTGCCAACACCGCTCGGCAGTCGTCTTGAATCGAAGGCCTGGACAGGCAATTACCATTCTACCTGAATTGACAGGCCAGCAAGATCATTTCATTTGGCGAGTTGGCCCCAGTCTCACCAGTGCTTGAATGCTTTAAAATTTATACGTCGGCTACCTAGTTTTTTCGGGATATCATCCGGATTTCCGGCTTGTCTTCTTGTGCCACATGTGCGCCACATCAACACTATTAAGTGTGGGTTGGCAAATGTGTGTTTGGTTAAACATCCTGAAACGGCTCCGTTTCGGGTTCCGTTGTCCTAATATCCGGATTAAGTCGGTCTTACTAACAGCAGGATTTCGGAAACTCAGTCCAGATTTCGCTCTGTCTTTTGTGTATTTTGTTTTATATGCCAGACTCGAAAAACACAAGTGACGAGACCAATCTAATTTAATGATAGAATTGGTTTGCCAAGTACACATAGGATTGACTCTAGTCCGGATAATCTCGATGACTGGACTAACCTGGTCTAATCCAATCCAGATTTCGTAATCTCCATCTGGAACCAAATAGGGAGTTAGTGACTTCACTCTCATTTACTTGAACCCACCATCTCCTCTGCACACTGCTGCCTAACTCTCTATACATCAATGCACACCAAGGCCTGGCAGCTCCCCTCAACTTATTTGAAACCCACTTGATCTCTTAGCTATAATGAAGAACCCAACTCCCATCAAGTCAGAAACCCAGAACGTAAATGCCTTCAATCAATCTAGCTTCAGGGGCGGAGTGAATTGCTCCACGCCAGAAGTCAACTAGGGTTAGTGAAGCGCCTGACTGCAGACTTAAACGGGCGCGCGGAGGTGGGTGGGTGTGTAATTTCTCACTGCAGCTGACGTCTCGATCGGTTGTGATATGAGTACTGGTAGCTCTTAACAGCAGAGCTGAAGTAATGGCGCGCCCTCATCAGAAGCTTGCGCCTGTGATGGGCCGGGGCCGTTGTAGTAGTAGTAGTCTGTCACTCGAATGAAGCGGTGGGGGAGTTAATGGATCTGAATCAGCTGCCTAATATAATGAGCTGTGCTCTGATGTGTTCCCTGCTGCATCAGCTTCTCATGGATTTGTCAATTGTCATGGTTCGTGGGGTTACTGTTTTCTCGCACGTAGTTCGGCCCGATCTTTGCTTGGCCTGCACGAAATCTATTTGTCTTGCTCGCGTTTGCCTGGGCAAGATCTGGACTGGTTGCTGTTGAGATAATCATTACATTGATACTACTAACAGTTGTATACTATGATGTAGCGTTGCTGATGTTACACATCAAGGATCATGGATTCATGATAGCGCCGAACTCGTACTCACGTACACAGATTGACCTGTATGTTGCTGTTTACGTAGGAGTCCTGTCAGAGTGAGAAATTCAGTTTGTCTAATGAGGTCGGGCCAAGCTATATATCTACCTACATGGGCTACGAGATGATCGTCACCCATTTCATATATATAGTAGTTAGAATAGTCTTACACTTCTCAGTTATGAGTTGGTTCCTGACAGTGGCGGAGCTACATATAAAGGTTGGGTGGGCACGTGTTCCACCCAGATTTCTGAATTGTGCACAAATCTGTATAACTTACGGTCAAATTTAGATGAAAATATGTTATCTTGCCCAACCTAACTCTTTTCGACCAGAGAGGGGATGTTAGAATAGTCTCATACTTTTGAATTTTGAATCGACTCCTGGACTTATAAGGTGTGTGGTCCCTTCTTGTCAATTAATTTTGTGTTAAATACTACACATTCTAATAATTGTTTCTTTTAGACTGGGGACACACTTTTAAGAATGGCAGGGCAAGTCCCTACTTTACTGTTCTTCCAAACTCTGGGTTCTGAAACACGGTCGAACGAGAAAACCTGACAGTCACGAAATTGAAAAAAATCTAGTTCTAACTAAATTGACCCATATGTTCTTGCCCCAGATGATATATCAGTTGCAAGAGCGCTTGGCAAAAACGCAAAATATACCAAGAAACTACATGATAAAATGAACCAACCCAGCCAGTTCCATATATCTTGAAGGTGAATTGTTTGTTTCGTAATTTCTACATGAATGGGTAGCAACTTGTTTCATCATAAGGGTACAGTTAAATTAGGTTGAAGCGAAACAGTGCCTATGTACAATAATTACTTACAGCTTTTATTTATTAAATTTAATATGTCATATATTACATATTATATATAAATAGTATTTTTTTCAGTGTTGTATATAAGCATGACGTAATTGTCTATTCTTTATCACATGGATCTCATAATCTATATACATTGTTCACTGCAACAGAACACCTAAACTGTGATGGGTATAACCGTAACACAAAAAGGATGCATGATAATGAAACCCGTCACAGGTTAGGGGCCCGTCATGCCAAACGCATCACGCAAAAGAGGGTCGCGCAATCCAACTGTGATGGTCATGAGCATCACAGATTGGTGTTGATGCTTTCAAGGACCAACTCAATCTGTAACGGTTATAACCATTACAGTGCTGCTGCTATGGACTTATAATATAACCAAGTATTATGAAATACAATATAAATGATCATTTTATAGAAAAATCAATACAGATTTTTAGTACCGCTAAAAGTATATGATTTTTTCATGACCACTCAACACCGAATATGAATGATAATAAAATGTTTTCATAAAACATGTAACAAGAAATTTCCAAACATGTAGTTCCAAATAAACATTTCTTCTCCATTCATATCATGTATTCGTTTCTTCACAAAATGTTACAAACATCATATAGGCTTGTGCTTACAGAAACAAGTTGTATCATTCAAGCATTTCCACAAAATGTTACTAGTTGACTTGTGTGACTCTTAATATTTGTATAAGAGAGAAACAATGGCATCCATATGGACACAAAATATCTAAAACAGCCATATATCATCGTTTTGTATACAAAAAGTATCCATGACAAATCATCCTCTAATCTGGAGTGCCCACTGGAGTGCACCATGCATGAGAATCCATCCCATTGTTACTATCCATGTGTTGAGTGTGAGACTCGGATCCCACATTACTATTTGAGTGTTGACCTTGAGAAGAAACAAATCCATCCTGTTCATATGAAAATGAAAGATTTCAGTATAAAATAAGTCAATAACACAGTCCAATACCAGCCATGAACATGATAAGAATAATGATCTATTTGAGATTCACTTAATGTGGGATATGTCTACTAGAAGCAAGGAGAAAGAGAAAGTTGATAAGAAAGAAAAGAACATATATAACTAGGTGGTTCTATGTTTTCATTTCTTGGATATCATTGAATGTTGGCAAAAAGTAACTATGATTCATAGTATCCTTGGTAACCAACAATCTAAATAAAAATTAAATTATTTTAGCTGCAATTTTCAGCAAAATAGTGCACTTGATTTCTTTCATAACCTACACTAGAATGCTCAAATTAAACTTTAAGATGAACTCAATGGAGAATATTAGTGAAGTATCTAACCTGACCCATCATTTGTGCTATCTTCATATTAGCATCAGCAAGTTTTTGAGCATAGAATGCAGCTTCTTTTTCAAGATCTTCACAAGCTTTGTTAGCAATGGTCATATTGGGGCCCTCCTTCAGCAACTGTCTTGTCACTCCATTACCAAAACCTCTTTGGTAGCCTCCGTGATGATTACCATAGACATGATCATATACAGGTAGTACATCAAGTGGGTCATGACTATATTGTACATTCCGACGTTCTGCTTCATCTTGGACCTCCTCCTATTAAGACAATAGATATCATTGAAAAAAGGTGTAAAACACATATGATGGATGTATATTTTGTTTAATAAGTAGCCTTATATCTATTATATATAACTTACCATCCTTTGCCTAGTGTATTCATTAGGAGACATCCCATCTTCATACGTGTGGCATGCAAAATAGGTAGATAGTTGAGTAGGGTTTTTTCCTTCTTGAATCTAACAAAGAGAAATATTAGAAGAAATATGACATTATAAGATAATGGCATAGCAATCATCGACTAAAACATAGACCATTAATGCTATAATCATCAATTAAAATATAGAATATTACCATCTCAAATTTTTTCCGTATGATGGATTTACTCCCTAATGTATATGTAGGTCGTGTCATTGAACGATTAGTTACATTTTGTTTTGCTTCAGCCTACACATAATGATAATAATATAACAATTCAAATGACCATGCAAAAATAATTCTTTTTGAGACATATAAGAAGATCATATTACCTTTGCCTCCTCCTTATTCCAATAAATTAATAGTAGTTCCCATTGCTCTTGACTAACCCTTGATTCTGGAGATCGAAGAACCTTTTCTGGTGGTAATGAATCAAACTGCGACTTCAGGCGATGTCGATGTGTTCTAACACAGTTCTTCACCTTTCTAGTACACCAGTTCCTAACCAAATACATAACTGGAAGCAAGTGTGTTTCATGGCTTTTGAATTTGAACAATTTCTAACAAAAAATATAGTAAGATAGAGTGTTAATTAAGAGTATCATACATAAATAGAATTTTGATATAACTTTCAAAAAGGAATACCTGAACTTCTTCCCATACACCATTAAAGCTTTTCCTTTGCAAAACCCCCCATTTCAAATGTAATGGAAAAGCATCAGTATCTCTAGCTTTCAAGCCTAAGAAGCTCACCAAAGTTCCTCCTTGTTTACCGACCGGTTGATTGTCGAGTGTCCAACACTCATGGTGAGTTTGCCCAAGTGGTGGTTTCATGGTAGCATAGCCAGCCCATCCACGTCCTTTTCTTTCCACAATGTCATCAAAGCATGCATCTACATATTATAACAATTGTAAGAAACAAATAACATATTTATGAATTGTTTATTTGATATAATGATACATACTTGTGGTGTTAGGTTCGACATTGTTACCACCTTTAGCTTTACGTTTAGATCTCCTCATCCGATGAGTTTGCTTATTCATAGTAGGAACACCAAACCTCTCCCTCTTTATTTCCATGAACAAAGCATATGAGGAAACACTTAATAAACAAATATGGATCTAACATATAGTAACTCACCAACTTCAAGATTTGTAACAAAAAAAGCATCTTGATCAAGAACATCAAAGGGATTGGGTGCTTGGAAACTAGGTCCATGTATGTTATCTCCACCGGCTTCTTCCATCCCTATAAAAGAACAATCATGTAACCACCAAAAAAGGTAGATGTGTAATATCCAAAAAAAAATAGCAATGGCTGCAAAAGTAGAGTCTCTCACCAACATTATGATTTCCCTTAAAGGAAGTTGCTTGACTTTGAAACTCAATAGGGTTGGGAATATGAGAACTAGATCTATGAATGTTATCTACAAAAGCACAATCATGTCACAACCAAGAAAAAGTATTCCCACAATGTTTGAACTTACTTAACATGGTACCAACCAATGCTTCGATGTTCAGCCACTCTAACACCTCCATTTTTACTTGTTGAATTGTGAAAATCTGAAATTATATGTATATACAAAGAATTCAGCCACAATTTAGATTCATCACATAATCAAAATATATATTCACCTGCTTGAGGTACTACATGGTTAGATTTGGTGGTTTTTGCATTTCCTTGAGCCGTTCCCACAAAGGAAGTTGCTTGACTTTGAACCTCAACAGGGTTGGGAATATGGGAACTAGATCCATGAATGTTATCAACACCAACTTTAGCCATCCCTACAAAAGCACAATCATGTCACAACCAAGAAAAATTATTCCCACGATGTTTGAACTTACTTAACATGGTACCAACCAATGCTGCGATGTTCAACCACTCTAACACCTCCATTTTTACTTGTTGAATTGTGAAAATCTGAAATTATATGTATATACAAAGAATTCAGCCACAATTTAGATTCATCACATAATCAAAATATGTATTTACCTGCTTGAGGTACTACATGGTTAGATTTGGTGGTTTTTGCATTTCCTCGAGCCGTTCCCACAAAGGATGTTGCTTGACTTTGAACCTCAACAAGGTTGGGAATATGGGAACTAGATCCATGAATGTTATCAACACCAACTTTAGCCATCCCTACAAAAGCACAATTATGTCACAACCAAGAAAAAGTATTCCCACAATGTTTGAACTTACTTAACATGGTACCAACCAATGCTTCGATGTTCAACCACTCTAACACCTCCATTTTTACTTGTTGAATTGTGAAAATCTGAAATTATATGTATATACAAAGAATTCAGCCACAATTTAGATTCATCAAATAATCAAAATATGTATTCACCTTCTTGAGGTACTACATGGTTAGATTTGGTGGTTTTTGCATTTCCTCGAGCCGTTCCCACAAAGGAAGTTGCTTGACTTTGAACCTCAACAGGGTTGGGAATATGAGAACTAGATCCATGAATGTTATATACACCAACTTCAGCCATCCCTACAAAAGAAAAACCATGTCACAACCAAGGAAAAGGCACCCCACAATGTTTGAACTTATTTAACATGGTACTGACCAATGCTTCGATGCTCAACCACTCTAACACCTCCACTTTTACTTGACAAATTGTGAAAATCTGAAATTATATATATATACAAAGAATTCAGCCACAATTTGGATTCATCATATAATCAAACTATGTAATCACCTGCTTGAGGTACGAAATGGTTAGATTTGGTGGTTTTTGCATTTCCTCCAGCCATGCCTACAATATGCAAAACAAGTTGTTGTAGATAATATTTTTGGAATAAGGAATCCATAAATAAGTATATATGTAATATCTACATCAAGAACGATAGATCTAATATTTGGGTGGCTCACCAAATTTATGATTTCCCACAAACAAAGTTGCTTGACTTTGAACCTCAATAGGATAGGGAATATGGGAATTAGATCCATGAATGTTATCTACACCGACTTCAGCCATCCCTACAAAAGCACAATCATATCATAAATAAGAAAAAGCATTCCCACAATGTTTGAACTTATTTAACAAGGTACCAACCAATACTTTGATGCTCAACCACTCTAACACCTCCACTTTTACATGTTGAATTGTGAAAATCTAAAATTATATGTATATATGGAGAATTTAGCCACAATTTGGATTCATTATATAATTTAACTATGTATTTACCTGCTTGAGGTACTATATGGTTCAATTTGGTGGTTTTTTTCTTTCCTTGAGCCATGCCTACAATATGAAAAACAAGTGGTTGTAGATAACATTTTCAGAATAAGGTATTCACATATAAGTAGATGTGTAATATCAACATAAAGAACAATAGCTTCAAAAGTTGAGTGGCTCACCAAATTTATAATTTCCCACAAAGGAAGTTGCTTGACTTTGAACCTCAATAGGGTAGGGAATATGGGAACTAGATCCATGAATGTTATCAACACCAACTTTAGCCATCCCTACAAAAGCATAATCATGTCACAACCAAGAAAAAGTATTCCCACAATGTTTGAACTTACTTAACATGGTACCTACCAATGCTTCGATGCTCAACCACTCTAACACCTCCACTTTTACTTTCAGAATTTTGAAAATCTCAAATTATATATATAAAGGATTCAACAACAATTTGGATTCATTATATAATCAAACTATGTATTCACCTGCTTGAGGTCCTACATGGTTCAATTTGGTGGTTTTTGTCTTTCCTCGAGCCATGCCTACAATATGCAAAACAAGTGGTTTGTAGATAACATTTTTGGATTAAGGTATTCACAACCAAGAGATTATATATTGTTTGGATTCAAAATTTAATCAAATAATATATTATTTCAAAATAGAAGATTACTTTACCTTCTTGAGGAGTCAAAGAATTTACTTTAATCATTTTTGCCTTTTCCCGAGCCTTTCCTACAAGATGAAGATTTTTTTCTATATGAAATATTTGAAAATGGATGTTAGTCACAAGATAATTTAGACCACTTACTTGCTATAGAAGATAACAATTGATCATGAGTTGTTGAGGAAGTATCTTTAGAAGGTGTGGAATTATGAGAGAGGGTGGTGAACTGGTCCTTCATAGACACATGTGCACAACTTTTATTCTTTTCTTCTAGAACATCATTTATTGACCTTAACTTTTTCTTTGGAGGCATACTTTCAAGTCAATTATGTACTCTACAAGAAAACATATAGGTAAGAATGGAAGAATAAACAAACAATATCTTAAAACATATAATCATGAATATAAGTGATACTCCTTTATAAAAGAACTACCTTGTCACACAAATAAATTTTGATCAACATGTATAGGCATATCTATATCAGAACGAACCCATGTCATTTCATGCTCTTCCCCTATACCATCATCTACTTGGTTGATGTTCTCTATGTCATTCTCCTCACCATCTTGATCAATAGGTATGGCATCAATAGGTAAATCATAAGTGTCACGTGGTCTCCAATGACAAGCAACAGACCAGTTTTTTTCTTCTACATCAACTGAATAGAAGACTTGATTTGCTTGATCAGGATAAATGAAGGGTTCATCATCAAAACTTGTTCTTGAAGTGTCTACTAATGTGAAACCAAATTCATCAACATAAGAACCTATGCAATCATCCATATCATACCACTTACACTTGAAAAGATACATTGGGGGAATAGAATCATATTGAAGCTCCAGTATGTCAATTAAGACCCCATAAAATATAGTGTCTTGAGTGCCTTTTGTTGAGATTCCACAATTTTGAGTGACACGGCTACTATCTACTACTTCAACTTCAAATTTATAGCCATTCACAAAGTATCCTTTATAGGAACGTACTCCAAGAATAGGCCCCCTAGAAAGGCATCTCACAACATCAGGAATAATTGTTTCTTGTGATAAAGAACGTACCTGATCAAAATATATATGTTATATTATATACCAAAATGTTATAACTATGTTCTTTGAAAATGTTCACTTACATAATTTGAGAACCACATAACAAACTTATTATGTTGTTCCTTTTGTATTTCTGTCTCATTCCAAGATGGATTTTGAAGCCTTATCTCATTACCATGCATCCTAAAAATATTTTTAAGTAGTAAGAATGACAAACAATTATGAAAGAAGAGATTTAATTTATAGAAAAAAGTATATGTGAAGTACTTACAATATGTATGGCTCAATTTCTGATGTATTAAATAATATGAATCGACGAGCTTGATTTAGTTCCTCATATGAGAGAGTAACAAACAAACCAGCACCAATAGGCCCATCAACATACCTTAATGGCTTATTTAAGTTAGATTCCACACTTTCCAAATAATGTTGGCAAAAAATAGTTGCTTCTTGTAAAAGATATCCCTCTGCAATAGATCCCTCTGGTCTACTCCTATTGCGTACAAATTGTTTCAAGGAATAAAGAAATCTCTCAACTGGATACATCCATCTATACTCTACAGAACCTGCAACTCTAGCCTCATATGCAAGATGGACAGTTAGATGGATCATAACGTCAAAAAATGCTGGTGGAAAAATTCTTTCAAGCTTGCAAAGAAGAATTGCCATTGACTTTTCAAGTTTTTCCATCTTTTGACATGTGTTTTTTTTTGCACATAAGGATTTGAAAAATTGACAATATTCTATTAGCACTTTTGCAACTGGTTTTGAAATAGTTCTCCTCAAACATAAAGGTAAGAGATGTTGGATCAAGATGTGGTGATCATGGCTTTTCAAACCAACCATCTTTTTTGCTTCAACTTGTACTTTATTTGATATATTTGAAGAGAATCCTTCAGGCAACTTTAAGTCTTTTAGAACTGACAAGAAGACTTCCTTTTCTTTACTTGTCATACTATATGATGAATGGGGCAGTGAAAATTGATTGTTTTGTTTTCTTTTTTTGGGCCATAATGCTTTTCTTATATTCAACTTTTGCATGTCCAAGCATGCATTAATGTTCTCTTTGCTACGACCATCTTTGTGTAACAACCAACTAAGGATGTTTTCACTTACATTCTTCTCAATGTGCATTACATCCAAGTTGTGCCGAATTAATAAAGTAGACCAGTAAGGAAGTTCAAAGAAAACACTCTTATTTTTTCAACCATCGGGTAATTCAGAACTAGGATTATCATAGAACTCCCACATTTTGAGTATATCTGAACCTAAAAAATGTTGTGGTGCACCTTCATTTTCCTCCATTCCATTGAAATTATTTTTATCTACACGCCATGGATGATCTACATCTAGAAACTGACGATGTCTCATGTAGACACATTTTCGGCTATGTGGAAGATAAATAGAACCATGATTAGCAGCGCAATATGGACATGCCTTGTATCCTTTTGTGCTCCAACCTGACAACATGCCATATGCAGGAAAATCATTGATTGTCCATAAGAGTGCTACTCTCATATTAAAAAATTCTCCTCTATTTGCATCATATGTCAACACACCATCTAACCATAATGTTTTCAGCTCATCAATTAGTGGTTGCAAATATGTATCAATTTTATTTCCAGGAGATTTCGGACCTTCAATAAGAAGAGACAACATAAATAGTGACTGTTTCATCACTAACCAAAGTGGAAAGTTGTAACAAATTAAAATGACAGGCCAAGTACTCCAACTACTTCCCACTGTCATATTGAAAGGACTAAACCCATCACTTGCAAGAGCAAGCCTTATGTTACGAGGATCCGAACTAAATGAGGGATTCTTTAAATCAAAATCTTTCCATGCTAATGAATCTCTTGGATGATTCATCTCATCATTTTCACTATTTGAGAAAGTGTGGTGGCCAATCATAAGCGGGGCTAACTTTTTTGACATAAAAAGCCTCTTCAATCGTGGTGTTAAAGGAAAGTAACGAAGTAATTTTACAGGTACTTTCTGCAATCTCCACACCCTATTCTTTCTTCTACATTTTTTCCATCTAGATAGACCACAAATGGGGCATGCATTCAATTTTGCATGCTCACCACGAAATAGGACACAATCATTTCGACAAGCATGAATTCTTTCATAGTCCAATCCTAAAGAAGACATTATCTTTTGGAATTCATACCAACTACTTGGTAAAGTGTTATCTTTCGGAAGAAAGTCATTTAGCATCATAAAAAGGGTTGATAGTGCAATATTGGTCAACTTGTGTCTACATTTGTATTCAAACACCCGAATAATGCAAGATAATTTTGTATATTTCAAGCATCCATGATATAGAGGTTGGCTAGCATCATCTATAAGTTTTTGAAATTGATGTATGTCTTCATCAAGATTTTCATTCGAAGTATTTTGTGCATGATTAGAATCTACATACTCAGATTGTCCCATTGCATCAAATATGAGCCCATCCATATCATCTCTATTTTCAGTTTGTTGAGCACTTCTACATTTAGTTATCTCTCCATGTCTTGTCCAAGTTGTATAATCTTGTAGAAATCCATTCATTATGATATGACTTTTTATGGTATATTTGTCCCCGAAACATTTGTTCTCACACTTTTTACATGGACATCTGACTTCTTTTTTAAAGTCTTTTTCAAATGCAAATTTTAGAAAATCATTCACCCCTTCCTGAAATATATGATCTCGACATCTATCATAACCAGTCTTTCCACGAGAAATCCAACTTTTATCATTTATGAATTCCTCCATATGAAAATTCCTAATAAAAAGACAACAACAATGTGACTTAAATTCAAAATTTAAGTTGTATAATGTAATATTTTTACTTATTTATACATCACTAATACTATTAGTCAACTTGTCAACTTATTTTGATCATTCTGATTGTATGCTACTCTTTGTTATTGTATTACATAGCTGACTAAAATAATTAATCATCAAACATTAGGAATTCATTTGATCAATTTCATAAACAATGATACACATAATATAATTAAAGAGAGACTCACAAGTGATAAAATCAAGAAGCATAAAAAAGCTACAGCAGTAAAGTTCTTTTAGGAGCCGTTTGGCTGCCAACAATGCAAATCTTGGTATTTATATGCAAAATATAAGTTGATCTAGATGGTAATATGATTCTGTATTTGAGTTAGTATTTGTTGTAACAAATAGACAAACTATAGAAGCGCGCCATGCGTGGAGTTGCTTTGGGTGTAGGATTATCTATTTTTGCACTATCAGTTACTACACGAACAACTCAATTTCTCTGCTCAAGCCTCACTAGTTTGAAAAAGTAAATGTTGTTACTGTGTAAAAATACTAGTATTTCGAACGCTGCTAGTTGAATTGTCTAGGGGTGAGTAAAGAATGGTCCAGACCGTAAAACCGGACCGGACTACTCAATTTGGTTCGGTCCGGTCCGGTCCATTTTGAGTTTGGTCTGGTCCGCGGTCCGGGAATTTTGATAAGTTCGGTCTTCGGTCCAGCTGGTCCGGTTCGGACCGCAGAGTGACTTTTATATAAAGTTCATATATATTTGAAGGTGTATTCTATAATAATTATAAATAAAGTACATATATAAGCACTACTAGTATAAATATTTGATACTAAAGTAATATAATTGTTAGAAATGACTAAGATTATCAACTTTGTACAATTAAATAAGTTATAAAACATGTAAAAAAAGGCTGATTATGGTCTAAATGGTCTGGTCCAGTCTTAGTACAAAACGGACCGGTCCCGGTCTGGTCCTACCTCGAAACGGTCCGATCTGCGGTCCATATATTGTTGAAATTCGGTCCGCGGTCCGATCCGATTCGGTCTGATTTTGGACCGATGTGCATCCCTAGAATTGTCCCTTATAGTAATCAAATTGGACCTTACAAGCATTGCAAATGTTGTTCTGGATGAGATTTTAACAGGAAAAACGTATTGTTAATGTTAACGTGAAAATCATTTTATTTCAAGAATCGAAAGATATTTAACAGCAAAGTTGCTCTTTTTATTAAAGAAAATGAACAGCTGCGTTTTTACATTTTGATTGAGCTTGGAAATCACATTATAAATACCGGAGAATGGGGACACGAGAACAGTAGATAAATACAAATCATCTGATAAGCTTTAAGATTGGACAAATCTCTTACCTGTGAGCTCGTGCGATTGATGGTTGCAAACAATGGTACAATGTTCTTTGCTGCAACTTACTGGAGGCTTCTCCTTCGTTTGTCTCCTAGCTAGCAGCAACACCGTTAAACCTCCACGGCGGCGAACAACCTTTAGGAATGATGTACACCTTGTTGATGAGAGGTCTGAGGAGGAGTCGGGAGTAGTAGTCGTAGGACCTCCAGGAAAATAAATCCGCAGGTTTCACGACGACCTAGTGCACATGCTGTCGGTTGCAATACATAGCGGAAAGAAATCGGCAGTTGCGGCGGCCATGAGTCGATTAAATGAGAGAGGGGTTCTAGGTATTAACCCGGAAGGACTTTTACCCCTTCTAAAATATAACCACAACCGTTGATTTTACAGGAGAATCCAAAGCCGTTGATTCTCTTTTTCCTGGGGCCCATAGCTGGTTGCGGGATGTAATTTTTGTCATTTGGCGTCTATGACATCCTTCTGTGATGCGCAGTATCGTAACGAAGTATGTGCCACGGCCATGACCGTAAGACTTTACCGGCACCAGCCCGTCACGGAAAATTGACTTTCTAGTAGTGGTTATTTATAATACTCCTTTTCATCTATTTCGAAGGTGACATTCCATGTGCCTATACACCGTCTCCTTTTGCCGTGGGAACGGGATTCGTGCACTACAATGTTGAGGAAACCAACAGTACATTTGTAGACTGACCTGTTAATATATATTCGTATACATACATTGTATCCGACCTTGTTACCCTTTTCTTTCAAGATGATGAAAATGGCTGCGTTGTATGTGAGAGTCAATGCGGTCATTCCCCGTGTGCAGGTCAAGCAGTTGATAGCGTCGTTGTCTAACAAGACCTAAAGAAAAATACATCAGGATGAGAAAGTATACACGAGCCTCTAGGAGCTGTCGATGCTGAATAATAGAAGATCAAATTCTTCTCCTATGAAAATGAACCCCGCTGACCACTACGAATGCCAATATGAGTGATTGCAGTTCTACCAGGAACAGTGATGTTGGTTTCGACTTCTACAAGAATCTAACATAATACGAGGAATATTTTTCTCCTCGTTCAGTTTTCCCATTTTGATCGTTCTCTCTTTCCTTGGATGTTTTTCTTTGTTTGAAATTAGTGTTGGGGTTAATATCTTTAGAAGTACTCGAATCCATGCCATGATAGTTCCTTTACCATGCTTTATTGTCCCCAAAGCAGTAATCTACATCTTGCTTCAGACATTGACCAATGAAAATGCATGCAATGTTCGCGGTTGGTTGATGTATAACCTAACTTAATAAACACACTTACATGACACCAGATTGTAGCTTCTTTACTTGTGTAATTTTTTTTTTATCACTACCATTTCTTACTATAAAGTAGTGGTGCAACATGTAGGGTATGTTGCTACTATGAGCATAATACTATATGTAGCCACTTGTACTAGCAGCAATGACTAGGGATATATAGCCGCTTTCTTGAATAACTTATTGAAACCATATGCATGCTCGTTTACTCATGGATACAGAGTAAGTGTATTTTGGAATGCATGTAATCGCACCTTCCAAATGGACATTTTGGATGGAAATTTGTTGATGAAGAGGGTGATATCAAAAAGGGTAGATCGTCACATTTTATAAAATATATTGATCAATTTACTACATATAATATTTCATGCATTAAATATATAATATAATATATATTATACAACATCTAGTGCAATATAAAATATATCAATTAAATATTTATATAGGGTTTTTTTTACTTAAGTGTCCCTCAAAATTGAATAGACTATTAATCATTCATCCAAAAATTAGACATATTGAGACAAACGATTCTCATTATTCAAATTAACCAAATTGTTTTCTTTTGTTTGGTCAAACTTTTTGATAGCCTTAAAAATAATACTACCATAGATAAAAAATCACTCCACACTAAGAGAGCATGCATAACTAGTTTGGGTAAGTATGGTGAAACAATCTCCATCAAGATGACCAAATAATATTCTCCATTCTAAATTACCTTCAATGGTAAGTTGATATGATGATGAGGTTGGTTTATGTGGTAACTTGGATCTTTAACGGTTGACGACTAGATTAATCATGAACTAATGGATTTTACGAGACAATAATTAGATTTCTAACAAAATTTTCAATGTTTGATAATAAAATTAGATACAAATCACTCCCCATCTAATATTTAAGTAAAACAACATGCACTACTAGTTTGGATAAGTATGGTGTAATAGAGTGCGTGAAGATGACTAGATAACATTTTTCAAACTAAATTCAATGGTAGTTAAAGTTTTCATGATGATGTGGTTATTTAATGTGGTATTTTAATGTTATGATAATAAAAATTATAATAAAGATGACCATATAATCTTTTCCATTCTATTACCTTCATATATACAATATGAACTGTAACACTCAGCAAATACATTATGTTCTTTTTGCTCAATCAACACTATTTCTCCTTCCTTTGTATTTTTTATAAAGGGAATGTACATGTAAAAAGAGCCAAAGTTATTATGTATACCTACCCATCTATAAAAGTGGTGCATTATAAAAGAAATAAAATAGAGCTAGTAGGCCCAAAAACCAGGAAAAGAATATAAGATACCATAATCTTTTTGCCAAATAATATCATAAATTGAGCTAATATAGTATGCCTTGATGGATATCTAGATCTTTTAGGGAGTTCTTTCTCTATCTTCATGAACCATTCAGTTTCTCTCCCACTAAATATTATAGTTGACACACACGCATAAAACATCCTCTTCAGCTGCAAATGATGAACCATCCTCCCATGATGTAAGGAAAATACTATGATTTGTATCTTCACACGCATTCATCCAAATAAATATGGAATTGGAACAAATTGATATGAGATTATTTGTGTCTTCATAATATTTTATACAAAGGAAACACACAGAAGATACTTGAATCCCTATCCTCCTCAGGTAGTTAGTAGTAGAAAGTTTGTTTGAGTTGCCTTCCACATATGAACAAGGTAATGTTTGGGGACTGAGATTTTCCAAATCCAAGTAAATATGTCAGAATTGTTACAATAATTCTAATGGAATTATAGACTAACTTCAACTTTGGAATGTTCTCATCATATAAAGTAATGGTCTTAATAATAAGAAGGTTGGGGGATGGATTACAGAAATGTAGTCAACTTCCCATTGGTTCTATTTTTAGGGACATTTCAGTTATTGTTATAGATGACAATGCTTTCACCAAAATCCAAAGAAATTCCTAGCTTCATAATTGAAGTAGAACTAAGAACATCTTGAAGAAACTTTTACTTAGGCAGCCACAAGCCCGAACATAATTTTGTCCTATGAGCCACTACCCAAATAAAAATTTATTAAGTTTACAAAAAAAAATTGTTGCTTATAGGTAATTTTCAAATAACCTTAACATTTATGAAGAAATCACAATAGACTAGAGAATGATTTGTTGAGATACTTTTCATTTATCCATTTGACCTGTAGTGTATCTTTCTTTCTTGCTAGATTCCATCTATTTAGTAATGGGAATACATAAGATACATCTTTGACTCTTCCAATACCTACTCCTCCTTCCTACCTGGGAGTACTCACTTTCTCCAATTTAACTAAGTGAAATAAGGGCTTCTCTTCAAAGGGCTTCTCTTTGGACTTACCCCATAAGAAATCATTACATATCTTTTCAATTTCCTTCATTGTTGAACTAGGAATAGGGGAAGATTATATCCAACATAGATGGATCATATTTAAAGTATACTAAAATTGAGATGATCGTCAACCATTTCATATCTAAATTTCTTTTAAGTTGGGGGAATATTTTGAAGCCTTGAAATGGAGCAAGTCTTTGTCGTACTGCACTTCCCAAGTTTGGATTTTGAAATGCATATAAAGGTTACAAAATCAAAAAATTATAGTTTAAAAAAGAAATGATCGATATATTTTTGCCCCAGATGATATATCATTTGCAAGAGGGCTTGGCAAAAGTCAGAATTGTACCGAGAAATTCCCTGACGAAATGAACCAGCACAACCACCTCAATTCAGTTCGCACAAGGTGAATCATTTATTCAGCTTTGCGTAATTTTTTTAAAGCACCTTTTAATGAAATTGAAGCAAAAGATTAGTTATGCATAAACAATATATGCATCATTCTTTTATTTAATATATAGTACCATATATTATATATTTCATATAAATAGTAGTATATTTTCAATGTTGTATATATGGTCGATGTATTTCCACACTTTGTAATCTATGATACTATTTGAGAAGGAAATGGTCTGGTTGAACTCAAATGGATAAATCAACATAACTCCAAAACTCTGTTGTTGATGCTCTGGCGGAGTAGTACTTCAAAACAAAACTCCCTGATTGATACTATATTCAATATCCTTTGAAGATTATTAGCACAATAGATTTCAATTCATGCGACTATAGGAATACTTCTTCCAACTATAGTCACTTTAAGTTGTAGTATGATACATCTTGTGAGACAAAGTACCATCTTTTTCTTCATTTATCTTTGATATCTTTTTAAGCATCAACATTTCCTCTACTTACTTTTGATGTCTTCGTGGTGTTGGATGATGAGGTTATTTCTCTTTTATGCACATTCAACAAATCACAAACAAGAATGTGTGTTATCATCAATTTAATTTCTTCTTATTTTATTTTAGGTCCTTAAGATTTTTCAAACAAAAAATAAGATTAGCAACCTGATATATAGCTTGGGCTTCTATAAAAGAATTTGTGTAAGCCTAAAATTTGTATTATGTTGTGAATAGAAGATGTTTGACTTAGAAAAACTCTAGCACTTCAAATTCTATAAGTAGTGATTCGTATTCAGAGCAAGCTAAATAAGGCCGACATACCATGTACTTATGTATTGTTTCTCTCTATCAGTGTGAACTATCGTGTAACTTCAATTTTGAATAAGCAAAGATTACAATTGTAATCGACCTATTTATGCTACCATGATTGTATTTGTCCACAGTTAGATGTGTCACTGTAAAGATTTCATGTCGTATGAAAATTGAGACTATCCACTACTAGTAATCGCAACAATAATAACTGAGTTAGGCTCCCACAAACCACTTTTCATCACCTACCCGGTTGTTAGAAGTCGGGATGATTGTTTGTGTGCAGAAAAATATACACATTATGAAAGAGAAAAGAAGAAGAGAGACAAATTATTTTTCTCATAACTTTCAGTCCTAAATGAAATTTTGTTCAAATAAAAAATATTAGATTCATCAAGAAAATAATTTCTAATAAAACCAATGTTAACATATTTTAGAGAAAAATAACATGAAACTATAGAAAGAGATGAGCGAAGTATAAAATATAGTATCCCAAAACACGGGTATTACATCCCAAAATGGGAGTAACATTACTATTGTAACCCGAAAAAAGAGTAATGCACCCTAAAACATAGGCATTATAACCCTAACATTAGTACCATACTCGTGCAAATAAAGAAGATGGGTATAATGCATGTGTCTTAGGGTACAATAGTTCCATTTTTAGGGTCTGATACGAATGTCTATTTGCTGATGTATTGTACTCAAAGATAGGTGTTGTACCCTCAAACATGAAGTATTGTACTCTAAAACACAAACAATATATATTTCTCTCATAAAATTATTTTTCCAAAATATGTCAACATTAACCTTTTTAGAAAGTATTGTTGCATGGAATGTAATAGTTTTTATTTCATCAAAAATTCATTACATATTGAAGGTAATGATAATTTTTTATCCTTTTTATTACTTCCGTTTATAATAAAAAAAAGTGTTTTCCACAAAGGATTGGGCAACCGAGTGGAGGGTGGGGCAGTCGAGTTTTTCATAATAATATGAAAACCGTCGTGACCGGTGTTTGAATTTAGCAATGTGTTTTGGGCTGCTCGTGAACAATTAACATTGTTTGGTCTCCAAGAAATGGGTTGCCAAACATTACTTAAGAAAGATCAAAAGTGTTATCTTAGGTATATAACCCTGACATGCAAAGTGACTACTCGATGCCAACGAGTGATTGTGATTTGACAAAGTACAATGATTTTAGTGGATGGTTGACGGCTAACCTTGATTAGAGAAGACACACCTATAAAACAACTGAGTGTGAGTTCTTTACTTAGGCTCCGATTGGTTTGTCGTAAATGGTCCGTAAAACTTATGAACTAGAGTTCCTTAAGTAATTTTTCATGATTGGTTTGAAGTATTGGAACTTGAACTAGTCCCGTGACTTCTAGTGAGTTATAAACTTACATACACAATCCAACTATTGAGTTTCCTCTTAAAAAGAGCGGAAAACGAGTTCTGGGACAACTAACAACTAACAACATTTCTTATACAATTCTATTCTTCATTTTTCATAAGTACCACATGTAAAATATTTATGACTAAAAATATTACCGGTGTGGATATAGTTCATTGCTAAAGCCATAACATAATATTACAAAATATCATATACTATAATTGTACTTTATAAAATATTTTACGCTATAACCACCATTATCAGTGCGATTTATAAAATAAAAGATACAAACATCATAAAAAAAACAGACGAAACCATGTGAAAATAATGTGATTTTCTTAACATATTTTTATTCTTCATGCTTAAACAATATTATGTGAAAATGATAATTGAATATAACCATACGTAGATAATATAGTAATAAATTTCTTACAAAAATAATGTAAAAATTAATATCCAACATTGTGTTAAACAATGATGAACCAAAAAATATATCTAAAAGCACATGAAATGTGGTACAGTAGTTGTATACACAAAGCAAAATAAAAATATTTTCAAGTGATTTTAATCATAATATTTTTATTAAGATTATAATTGTACTATAATAAAATATATTTTCAAAGAACAATATATGCACCATAACTATTTATTAAGGTTATTATGATTTAAGAATATTATGATTCTTTTTTTATGTTTTTGCTATCCTTACTTATTTATATGACAGTAAAAATTAATACTTTTTGAATGATTTTCATATTTACACTTACAACAAACCAATCACATAGAAGTGAATGGAACTTAAGTTCCAAAAACTGAACTAGATCTCCCAGAAAATTAGTTCCATAGAACTCATGACTTACACCAAACCAATAGGAGCCTTAAGAAAATTAGTTTTTTGTTCATCGCTTAACTATTTCTTAATTAAAAATAGGGTGCAAAAATGTAGGGTACGTACATATCTAGTATCAACATAACTACAAGTGTACCAATTAGCAAGCTATGATTATGGTTGCATATCATCATACAAATACCATTAAGATGTCCGACTGCTCATGAATATGAAGAAATTATATGCAAGTATGCATGTATTCACACCTCCCAAATAGATAATATTGGTGGTGATATGTAGATGAAGAGGGTGAGATCAAAATCGGTAGATGCCCACGTTGAATAAAATGTATTGGCCAATGCATTATATATAATATATCATAAATTGTTTTTGAAATAATTGATATATGTTCCATTGATTTCAACTATTGCATTGAAAGGATAGATGGTGTGACAAGGATGGAATTTGGAGTGATAAACATGCATGGTTGGACCATTGAGGTTGTTAGAGCCAGCAGCTCATATAAGGAACTAGTTGGGAAATGGTTGTTCTTAACCCTTGCATCCACATTACTATGTGTATGGAAGAGTGGTGAACCTAATAACAACTCTTTGTTGTCGCCTTGTACATTTTATGGTTGTGAATATCTATTGTAGGAATGAAGGAGTGTTTTCGCATGATAGGATAAGTGAAACCAATTCAAAACCATTCCAATTTGAAATAATTTCCTTACCCTCACAGACTCTTTTGTTTGCCTCTTTATAATTGATATTGCAATATCCCATTGAGATTGGTTGGTTCCTTTTCCTCCAAGGATATCAATGTTACCAAATTCTTGCAACACCACTTTGCAATGGGAATTATTACCTCCAATAATCTACATGTTACCCTCTTAAAGCTCCTCTACTATTCTCTTCCTACATACTATATCCATTGCCACTCAAAAACACCCTTTTTGTTTGTTCTTATTAAGAATCTTGATCATAAACACCAATTCAACTAAAAGGATAAAGAGGCAAAACAAAAGTCGACAGTGTCTCTGTGTACACCCAATGATATTCCTAAAGCATTTTTTATCCATAAATGATATCATAAAAATATTTTGCATCTTAATGTTTGTTTGCTCTTTCTTTATGATCATTATGATCCATGTTCTCTATTTATCAATTCATCCTCTTGGATTTTCTACCACATAGTTTAAATATACATGGAGCAATCAGTTGTCTTCTGGATGAAAAAATGGGAGATAATGGTGAGTAACTTTAAGAAACCTCTCTGATTCTAGGGTCATTTGGTTTTTTTGTTGGGTGATGATCTATGTGATGAAATCAATTGTGAGTCATTCAGTGGTTAAGCACTAATGTTGTGGTTGAGAGATTGCTAGGTTGGGTTCATTGTATGTTATATTGGATTGGACACACAGTTTCACATATGGGTAAATAGACTTGTGACTAGTTAACCCACAGATCTAGTGTTGACGATCAAGGCCAATCAATCCAACTTGGGAACCAAGGATACTAGGTATAGATCGACTACAGTCTATTATGTGAGTAGTAGACCATTATTGTTTGTTTACGCATAAAATGTTACCTTAGTTGGGTCATAACATTGGATTGAATGACTGTGGAAACTTGATTGTTTTTATTTTTTTACCCTATTATTGACAAAAGCAAGGATAGCTAGTCATCACTGGGAAATCCCACTTGCAGTGAATTGATGGAGCGCTATTTTGTAATAAGTTTTTGCCAAAATAGATTGGGTCTTTATGGTGGAAAAATGTGTACTTGATAATTGAGATCAGAATAAAATAGCAAGCTATTACAAATGCGACATATACAGCAACAAGGGAGGATCTTCTTGGCATTGATCCAACCTCTTGTAGGATATGGTCTTGGAGTTCATGGGTCTAGTTATGAGAGGAAACATAGGAGAAGCTATTGGCACCATGGGATAAATTGATGTCCAAACATGTGAGGTACATTGGAAGCATGGTCAAGAGCCACTGTAGAACAACAAAGCCAGTTCTATCATCAACCATCATGCATGCTAAAAAATAAAAAATCTCACAATCAAAATCATCCAATACAAATCCAATAGAAGCAGAGGGTGTTGTTCTAAGAGAAAACAACATCTTGGGCATCTCAGCACATGATTGAGAAGAAGAAGCTTACACTATGGGTCTTGAAATAAAACCAAGTGATGCATCATTGAAAGAGTTTTTATTACACATTCCTAAAGAAGATCCATGACAAAACTATGATATGTATAAACATGACCCCTTAAAATCTTCACTCCACACCTAGGATGAGATATGTTAGTAGGGAATATCTCAAACTCATAATCTGGACCAGAGTAATCTAAAGGACAAAAGATTTCTGTCTTCTGAATATTGATATGGAGACTAAAGTTTGGATATCATGCTCCTATAATAGAAATAGTCTTAGAGACTTTGATAATGTCACCAATGAGGGTGCCATCATCAAGATATAAAGAAAGAAGGTTGATGTTGTTGTGAAATATGGCTACATAACAAGCATCAGAAATAAAAATAAAAGATGTTCGCGTCAACAACTATTTAATATGAAGGATGGTTTGCAAGGTCATATCTGGTCCTAGAGAAACTCCATCGACTATACCCTCACAGCATTGTACACATTTCTTCAAGTCATACCCTGACAACAGTAACTCCTCGTTGATCACCATGAACAACAGTTGACCTTGTCCTCTGAATGATGATGCACTATTTATTTTTCATTTTTCATAGGCTATTTTGTACTGATTTTTGTGCACTTTATGTCAAATCTCATAATAATTATGCATGATTTATTAATACTATCATGTATTACTCAATTGCATCAAATTTGCATAATTTTAATGTTTTCTAGTGATTTAATAATTTTCCAGTGCTTATGTTCAAATTTTGTGCATTTCAAGAATGTTCAAGAATCTACACAGCTCAGTACTATCAACTTTGGAGTCAGTACTACCGACACTTTCTCAGTATTGATGAGGAACTAAATCGAGAAGACTTAGTAGTATTGACGGGACTGTCGATACTAACGACAATGTTACAACATTTTTGTTAAAGAAATTTGAAGCAACTCGGTACTATCGACAAATTGTTGGTAGTACCAACAACTTGATAGGTGGCCACAAAATTAAAGAAGTCAGTAGTTCTAACACCTCATTGGTAGTATAGACAGATTGGGATTAGGCAGATCTAAAAGTAGCATTTAGTCCAATGGTTGAGGTTCTAACTCGCCCTAAGTCATGTCTATGACTAAGGGGAGTTACGACCAGACCTAATAATCCAATCTTTTTCCATTGCACGACAAGGGAGAGCAAGGAGAGGAGATAGTGAAGAATAAGGAAGTAAACCAAATGATGCATGCACTTTTGGGAGACAAAATTGTAGCTGGAAGGTAGCAAATCAGCACGTGTGTGACAAGGGAGCGTTTGAACCATCTACTTTAGGGGTTCTTCATCTTCTCCACATTTTTTCTTTCTCCTTTTATGTTTTTCACTATGGAAACTATCAGGAGCTAATCCCCACATTCCTTAGGACACGGGAGTATCCTGGTTATCAACTATATTTGAATCTTATGCATTAATCAGTCAATTTCTCTTAATTTTTGGATTTCTTTCTATGCAAATGAATGAACTTTTTGTGCTTGATCACCATGGATAGTATTTGGACTGTTAACTACTTTGAAGAAGGAAATTAATAGTCAAAACTCATAGAAATATACATTTCATAAAACCCTTTGGGAAAGGTGGTTTAACATCGTGAGGAGATACCCAGAGAATTCAATAAGGAACCTGTCTAATAACACAACCGACATGATAATGGGGTCGGTATTAGGTGAGTTAGTGATTTATACCATGAGAGTGGGTAATTATTGTTACAAGCTCTTAATCTAGATTTAGGAGAAGTTTTTATTAATGTACTAGGATTAAAATGCAATGTTAACTGTGGTGAAATCATTATCCTAAGGAAGTCACGAAGACTGAGAACAACAACCATAATTTAGATTTCTTTTCTGTTCAGATAACCAAACCAATCATTGAAGTTTTCTTCAGCCGAAGCTGATCACACTACAGTTAGTACAAGTCTCTAAAGTAATGTTTCCCTGTGTTCGACATCCGGGCCTCATAGGCCTATATTACTATGATAGCATATACTTGCATTTTGAGCGTATAGAAAATACCTATCATGTTTTTGGCACTGTTCCTGAGGAAACGGTAACTTCATCACTACGAGTGTTGTAGTCGGCCATTCTAGGACAACCCTTTTTATTTTCTTTAGTATTTCATTCAAAGCTGAATTTTAATATCTTTAGTATTTCTACTATTAGTATTGTGTTATTATAGCTATTTTTACTACTTTTAGGTACTAGTGCATGGTGCATACCCGAGCCCACGACTGTGGAGAGTCATCATCACCAGACTTAGTAGGTCAAGAAAAACTCCTTCACAAATAATGGGCGTATGGAAGATATGCAGACATATTCAATAGAACTATGCCACCTACACCTCCTCCTAAAGGACCTGAGCTACCTGAGGAACCCAAGCCAGCAGAAATGGGTGACCAAGTAGAATAGCAGACGATCTGATAAAGGATCAAGGCTTCCTCTTCTACTGCTAAAAAGGACCAATCAAAAGACAAGCAATCAATGTCGGTAGCTACAAGATCAATCCAGGATTGGTGTCTTTGGTCAAATTACAAGTCTTCCATTGCCACAGTTCTGAGGACCCTATGACACACATTAGTAATTTTATCAAAAGTTGTGATATGATCAAGATAGACAAGATATCGATGATTGTTATATACTTGAAGCTATTCCCATCATCTTTGGCAGACATTGCTAAGTCTTAGTTTCACAACCTTGATGATGAGTGCATTGAGACGTGGGTGCAAATGATTTATGATTTTTTTAGCTGGAATTTATACCACAAAAGACAAATGACCTAGTAAAGAAGATCCATAACTTTAGACAGCAAGTTAATGAGTCATATTCTTATGCATGGGAGAGATTTAAAAATATGTTGGGAAGGTCCCCCACCATGGCATTGATTTGTTAGGTCAGGAGATGATTTTCTACTACAGACTACATAAGGGAGAGAGTACTACACTTGATAGAGAGGGAGTAGGTTTCTTCCTCAACAACAATGTGCCCTCTGTCATGAGATCTTAAAGAACATGTCCAAGAATCAGACATGGGGAGATGAGAGAGAGCACCTGACAACCCTTAAAAGTGTTGGGGAGTCCAAGGTCATTTCTGCACTGAATGAATAGTTGGACTTAATTCCAAAAATGTTATGTGCTAAGGATGGACATTCTTCAGAAGGAGAGAATGAGGAGTGCAAATTTGCATACCAGCAACAACGGTACATGAACAATGACTATTCTTGGAGGAAGGATCCTAAATTCTCCTGAAAAGACCCCAACAATTTTCAACAAGATCCATCTGATGAATGCATATTCATCTTGGTCTTGTCGCCTCGTTTGGCCCAATTTTGCTTTGTTTATTCACTTTTATTGCTTCAAACTCTCATACACACATTTACCTAGCCTAGTTGAATTTTTCCTATTTTTTTTGTTTATCCATGGTTCTTATCAAATTTTTGCACCTCTTTGCATATTGAATTGGGCACTTGGGCCCACGAGCACCACAACCCATCTTCACAACTATCTCGGGCCCCCTTTTCTTCATCCACATTCCCACCAAAAACCGCGATCTCCCCTCCTCCAACACCCTACGACGATCACGGTCTTCTCTCCCTCTACCTGTGTTTCTTCCAACTCCGCCTGTGGTTCTGCTCTCCCCCAACCATGATCGACATCACCCCCCTCACGCTCGTGATCAACACCAACGTCAACACATGCAGTCCCCCTCCCAACTACACCGCGATCACGGTGTCTCTCACCACCGACACACATGGTAGTCTCCATCTGACCGTGACCTCACCTCCCTCCCACCACACTACGACCCGTCCTCCTCACCCGATCGCAGTCTACGGTTCTCAGACCTCGACCTCCTTCATGGTTGACGGCAACTACCTTCGTCAGCACAACCTCCTCGCTCGCGGTCATTGCCTCCTCCGTCCATGACCAGCACCCTTCGTCCTCGCTCACCTCCACCATCTCCCACCTACCCTAGTAGCACCTACACCCTGCTCCCAAGATCAAGCGGTTCATGACCTCCTCCAACTCACACCGCGACCCCTACTAGCTTCGAATGATTGTGATGCCATACTCTCCTCTACACCGTGATCTGCTCCCTTCCTCCTCGCACTTCGCGGTCTCCCCCATAGGACCTCCGCCCCCACGAATCACAACCCTAGCAAACTCAACCGTGACTCCTCTTCAGCACCTCCACAGCAGCGGTGCTGCCTCTGATGCCTCGACCTTCAAAAGTAGAGTGTGACTACTGCTGCTAGACCATGGTGCACTCCAACTACACCCGCGGTCATTTGTAATACTACGACCCGTGGTTGGGTGTCTCATCAGACCTCGACCAAAGGCCAAAGAAGGACACCACGACCCATCTACAAACAAGGATCGCGATCAGTGTAAATTTGAAAGCCACAACCAGAGAAAATGAATGTGACCACGACCCAGCACTTAGCTTCCAGATCAAGACCTCGACCGTATACAACAGAAGGCCACGATATGGCACTGCCCAGCCACTCCTATAAATAGGACCCTACCCCCTCACTCAAAAGGGACCCTCTCCAGATGCCGTTAGGCTGCAGGTCTATCCTCAGCCTAAGGAGATGGTCTCCTCTACCGCCAGGTTGTGCCCAAGAAGTGTTTGACCCCTGGTACATCCATCTATCTGCTACATCCAACCTATTCATCCATATCGGAGGTGGAAACCCAGATCTGCAGTCGTCTTCATCATCTACGTCGTGCCTATGCCGCCATCATGTCCAAAAGTTTCTCCTCCTACTATGATCAAGGAGACCGAGAAGAGAGAGAAGGTGGAGAAAGAAGATCTTCCCCATCTACCGTGGTGTTCTTCCCTCCTCATCCAGATCTACCCTGACGTTGTGTAGAAGACCGTCTCTCCACCGAGATGCAATCATCTTCTTCACCAGGCTCATGGTAGAATCTTCCCTCTCTCTTGTTATTTTTATTTCTCTCACCATGAGCGAGTAGTTTTCTTTCACTGGGGTGTAGGGACTAGCCCTGCTGGCCATGCTTACATGTTCAAATATTAAACATTCCATGGCTTGTATATAACTTTTCATTTCATTGTTAATTGTCGATGTGTGCTTGTGGATTGATCACCTTCTTGCATTTATCTTGTTCTTTCCTATGTTGCGAGAACTTCAATACGTAGGATTTGAATGTCGATCAACGCGGTTTACTCCCTGATGAGAAATCAGATGGGATTCCCTAAGGTCGTAAGTGTATGATCCGTAAGGGGATGAGCCATCTAGCCCACGGTGACGCTTCTGTGTGCCAAAACATCCTAATGGAGGGCCGCAGCTTCAGTTGGATATTTGTATATTCAGAGTCGTAAGTGCGTGAGCTGGATGGCGGCGAGACATATGATGCCTAAGGTGATGCTTATGCAAACCTAAACATCCTAATGGAGGGTTTGCAGCAGCTCTATTTAGATGGTTATATCTATCATGGATGTTTGTTTGGATGTGTTTGCATGTGTAGCGGTGGCGAAACTCGAGACCATCCCAGTGATTCCTATCATTAATCTTTAATCAACTTTTAATCCTACTCTTTACTTTACTTGCATTTAGTTTAATTAACTTCAACCCAACCTTTATTCTAAATATTAGTCTTGATTCAGCTAGATTCAACTCGTAAAAGATTCTTAAAAATGTTGTCCCTTGGGATTCGATCCTCAACTATACTGCGATAAGACCCGTCCGCTTGCGGGTGGTATTATTGCACAAGGTTTTGGTTAAAAACTCAGGGATTTCAACCCCGAGTGAATTTGTTAGTATGATAATATACCACTTCCACTACTACAGAATACGCCTTTGGCGTCGGTTGTTTAACCCCCTTTGGCGAAGGTTTTCAAGTGACGCCTATGTGGGCGCCGCTAATGGTCGAACTCTTCGGCGTCGGTTTTCTAACCGACGCCTATATGATCTATATGCGTCGGTTATATATAGTTGGCCGACGTCTATAGGGTTCGCGCCACAAAAAAGGGCACCACCTAGGACACTTTCTGCGTCGGTTAACAACTGAACAACCGACACCATACTCCCAGACGACACGGTCATGCTTCGTTGCACGGTCGTGTTTTGTACTATAGGCGTAGGTTTTATACAAATAAGCGACGCCTTTTCCACCACAGTCGTGCTTTCCTGCACGGTCGGGTTGTTTGTCATATTAGGCATCGGTTTTTATCTAATAACCGACGTTGTAGGCCTTTGATGACGGTGTTTTATAAATAATTGATGCCTATACTTTAATTTTTTTTCTTATCAGTTTGTAGGCCTGCTGTGGCTGGTCAGTAGGATGAGAATCTATAGTTCAGTTTTCTGAACTGCAGGTTTACGACATCCATTGATATCAGCCTACAAACATGCCACAAACCTACAAAATCAACAAATATTTTTTCACACAAGTAGATACATTCAGACATCAATTCAATTCTCACATTCACACATGTAGAAACATTCAAATACATGTAGAAACATTCAGACATGTATAAACATTTAGAAATATTCATTTACAAAATATCATTCAGCATCGCTATCAGCATCCCAATTATATCTTACAATCACCATTGCTTGTATGGCTTTTGCCCATTCTTCTCTTACTTCATTTAATGCTTCCATCGTATATGGAGCATGTATATTTTTTAAGCGTTTACCTATAGTGTGGTCAGTTTTAAACACCTGCAAAGAGAATGATGTATATATAAGTAATAATATAAAAATAAGATTGATATATTTCATACTAACTAATGAGACTATATATAATACCTCATGTATGGTATTAATATCTAATGCGACATGTCGGATAATCATCTGCATAAATTGCATCACATAGTATGTGCATGCCAAGCCGTTGTCTTATGTAGCACACTATAAATTGAAACATACAAAATATTAAAAAATACAACTAAGCACAATTCACATAAATAATATATACATTGGAGTTGGGAACTTACTTTTACGTTCTCCCAAATTATTGGCTGGTTCTTTCTCCTTGGGACATTTCCTCCAGCATTTTTGAATGCATCTAAACCCCTACATGTTAATGTAACACAGTAAATTGCATAATTAAATAGTAATATAATAACATATATTAACGGATATAAAAATGAAATATTTCTCACCAGAATAATGGCATTCTCAATATGTGTCCAATTTTAGTGTTCAATGTACTTCCCGCAGGATCTAGATAATAAACAGTGAACTTCCCGGGACAATAACTAGTAACTCCCAATGTCTACCGCTAGAGGTAAAAAAGTTAAAAATTAATAACTCAAAATGCACAATAAAAATGGAATTTTCTTAAGTCCAAATTATAAATAAAGTAAACTTACTTGACATTGAATGGAGCTATTATTATCGTCTTCTTTTGCTGACCAAAAATTGTAGAAGTATCTATACAGTATTGTTGAACACTATCAGGGTCTTTAGCTACCATACTAATCAATGATGGAATCAAAAATCCCACATGATCAAATGCAAATTGTTTAAATTGATCTTTGACTAAGTAGCTGCAAAACATGTATTACGTATGCATTAATATATAAGACACTAGATCACCAGATCTTACACAAGGTATATGGATGTATAAACAAGATCTCACCTTATCCATGTCTCTATCATTGATGTATTCAGCCAATCATACATAAACAGCTCAATAATATCTTGTATAAATAAAGAGATATCGTATGATTGACCTACATAAACTGCTTCTAAAGAAACAATTATAGGGCAATGTATATTATGTGCCCGTAGCCAACATGCCATTCCCCTACAAGCAGGACCTAACGGGTATTTTAGGTCAGTTGGAACCCAACTTGGTAATGCAGGAAGTGGAGGTGGAGGTCTAGGTGCTCTGGGTGTCTTCTTTTTAACCTGTATATATAATTTCAGATCAGTTGACCTCATATATACACATTAACAATCTAAAGTAATGTAAATTTATCTTACAATTTCAGTATTGTAGACGACATCTGTTTTGGGCCACAATATCACCCCGCCTTCTGCCTCACCAAGTGTATCAATATCTGGGTGGGTATATGGCAATGCAGCTTCCCTCCAATCGGGTAATACACATATCAGACTCACACGAACGTAGCCCTATGACATTGGATTCCATGAAACGTTGCCCCAGGAAGGGACTGGTAAGCCTGTGCCTCTGCAACAACATAGTCTTGCATTCTTAAGCGGCATGGCTTCAATGCCTACAAATTTACGTAAAGAATGTTATACATATATACATATCATATTGAAAACATATCATCTAGAAAAGACTAGCTACAATGTCATAAACAATACTTACAACAGACGTGCTAGGCGATGGGTCTCCAGGATTACTCGCAGTCTGTGCATCAGGAGAAGAGTGGGTCGACATAGGCTGATTGGAAGCCTAAGATGCCTGCCACCACACTATTTCTTCCTTGACCTTCTCAGCAACTATATCATTGACCTTCTTAGCAACTATATCCTCGACTCTCTTATTCTCTTATACATGGATAAAAGAAACATTAGTTTCTTATTATTGAATTCCCTTTTGCAGTAACATTCTAAAAAAAGAATAGGTTACCTCTTCTTGTGAAAGTCCCGCTCTGGGTTTGTGCTGGAATGGCCCAAAGAATGCTTTGATGCCCACATCAGCACCTGCACCCCTAACACGTCCAGGATGCTCTGGGTTACCCAGAGCAACTGTCAATTCATCCCTTGTGCCCTGAGGGATGAACGTGCCTTGTTTCCTCTGCTCGTGCAGCTCCCGCTAATCACCATCAACCAAAATTGGTAAGTTAACACCACAATAATCAATATTTAAACAATTCTCTAAGAGTTGTATTTTACCATTTTTGTAGCCGCCTCAGCAGTTACGGGCTTCTTTATTTCACCCTTCTTGTTTTTCCTCCCAGCTATCCAGATATCATGGCGAGGCATGGGTGTGGCAGACTCCTGAGTAGTAGCAGACTCCTGAGTAGCCGCAGACTCCGCCTATAGTCTTTGGCGAACACTTGCATATCCCTTTGGACCCATAGTGTGGTCATGCACATTCAGTGCACGCCTTGCTTTTTGCGCGTCACTGAGGGCCTAGTTAGTATGCACATTAATGATTTGGTTAGTAGCACTAAATGTTAATCTTGAATAGGTGAATACAATGTATATTAATTAAATTGGGAATGACGCCTAATACCTTGAATTCTTTAGATTTTCTTGAAGCAACAAAATTGTCCCAATCTTCTTTGTCTAAGAAGGTCCACTGTTCAAGGGCTGACTTCTTCTTCTTATCACCATCTTTTATGTATTCTCTGTTGAGATTTGTCCTATAGTTCCTAAGCATCTTTCCAGCGCGTTGCATCACGCTTTTACGATGCAGCTTCTCATCCAATGCAAATAGATTCTGTAAAATAGAATTCTTATTAACTAGTATCCAAAAATAGAATTGCAAATAATATAATTTGTAATCTACAAAATAGAATTGCAAATAATAATAACTCATGTATAAATCCTTCCATATCAAGTCTTTCTTCCCCTGAGGAACTTTATGCCAGTTATCATACTTAACACCACAATGGCTTCGAGTGACACACCCAAGATAGTTTACAAAATTATTGCGGTTCACTCCAATTGCATTTCCTCCATTATCAAACTCCACAACCAATTTGGATCCACTGCCACTTAGCGCTATTAACTTCTTCAATAGAGTGATGCCCCTTTTCTTGTTAAGTGTTTGGTGTTGTGCATCAAGTTGCTCCAGTGCTTCAGTGGGTACATGTACATCATCAACCTAAAATTTGACAAACATAAACACACTGAATTAGCGCAATATAGAAATATGGGATATATGACATAACTAGAAGATAATGAATTTTATAGAAATACAGGATATGTTTTTAGAACTTACATTGGTATCCTCGCCATGCTCGTCATGGACAGCATGCTCATCATGGACTTCATGCTCATCATGGACATCATGCTCATCATGGTCAGCCATCTGAAAATGTCATTAAAAAGTCAAACATTTAGCATTTGTATTAACTAGAAGATAATGAAACATCAAATCTGAAAATGGTCTAAAATCTAAAGCCCTAGAATGGGTCAAGTTCAAGTCAAAATGGCTACAAGTGTGCATTTTGGGTTTTCTATGTAAACGACCTTAGAACATCTATGTAATCACTTGTAATGATGAATTGACTTGTAACTTAGAAGAGAAAAATGTTTGGGACAAATTTCACCAAGTGCTAATCACTTTAAATGCAAATTAGAAAACGGATTACATGCACTTGGTCGGTCGAGTTTTCCTGGATTGAAACTCGACCGATCATCCTTGGTCGATTTTCTGAAGATTGCATCGGTCGAGTTCTGTGAGTGCACAACTCGACCGATGCAATCTTCAGAAAATCGACCAAGGATGATCGGTCGAGTTTCAATCTAGGAAAACTCGACCGACCAAGTGCCTGTAATCCATTTTCTAATTTGCATTTATAGTGATTAGCACTTGGTGAAATTTGTCCCAAATATTTTTCTCTTATAAGTTACAAGTCAGTTCATCATTACAAGTGATTACATAGATGTTCTAAGGTCGTTTACATAGAAAACCCAAAACGCACACTTGTAACCATTTTGACTTGAACTTGACCCATTCTAGAGCTTTGGATTTTATATCCTTTTCATGTAACATGCCATTTAGCATTTGTATTAACTAGAAAAAGGCAAACATTTAGCATTTGTATTAACTAGAAAAAGGCAAACATTTATCATTTATATTAACTATAAGATAATGAAAAATCAAATCTGAAAATGATATTGATATTAAAAAAGCAAACATTTCGCTTCAATAAAAAAATATAAACATACATGCCTCTAAAATTGTGATCTTTTATCAATTAACAATTCTTCATTGTGATCTCCGCGCACATATAAGTCATCATTAGCTTCAATATTTTGTGGGGTTGGCAACCCAATAGAGAATGGACTGGAGTCATCATACTTATCATAGTACTCTTCTTCATCTATAGGATCTTCAATGAACTGTCTTTTACCATGAAGAACAATCGACCATTTATCATTTGTAGGATCATCGATATAGATGCCAATATGAATGGTTCACCCTTCTCGCCAATCTTTTCAAAGTTCACCAAAGTGAAACCCAATTCATCCACTATAACTCCTTTGGTGTTATCAACCCAATTACATTTAAAGAGTGGAATTCTGAAATTTATGTAGTCAAACTCCCATATGTCTTCAATGACGCTGTAATATGACATTTTAGCTTCACGTGGAATCTTATCCTTTTCACTTACAAAATACATAGTCGACGCTTGAAGAGTGACCCGACTGTTTTGGACGACACTCTTATCATCTTGGTACTTTGTGTAATATGTGAACCCATTAATGTCAAACCCTTCATAAGACATAACATTCGGTTTTGGTTTAAAGGTGAGGCATTTGATAGTTTCTGTAATATCATTTGGTGTTTGAGATAGTTGATGTAAGACTTTATCTTCAAACCACTTAGTAAAATTCTTATTATACTCTCTAGCAAGCCACATTGAACTTGCTCTAGGATGTTGTCTCTTGATGAAATTGGTATGTTCCTCGATATAAACACTCACTTCGTCCATGTTGTGTAAAATATACAAGTGATCTTGTTCCAAGCTCACGGCTGATTACTTTCACCTATGATCCCAAAATTCCTTTGCCCTCCTCAATATTCTTGTCATTAATAGGAGTGTTATTACCACTCAGAAAGTCATTACAAAAATCCATAACCTCTCTCGCCACATAACCTTCAATAATACTCCCTTCAGGCCGATAACGGTTTCTAACATCACCTTTAAAAATGCTCATGTATCGTTCAAAGGGATACATCCAATGCAAGAAAACTGGTCCCAACATTTTCACTTCCCTATTCAAGTGGACAACAAGATGTACCATGATATCAAAGAATGAAGGAGGGAAATACATCTCAAGCTGACATAGGGTAACAACCACTTCTCTTTGCAAATTATCGAGAGTATCAGGGTCAATAACTTTGCTGCATAGACTGTTGAAAAAGAAACAAAGTCTGGTGATTGCAAACCTTACATGCTTCGGCAATATAGATCGAATTGCCACGGGCAATATTTGTTGCATTTGAGTGTAACAATCATGAGATTTAAGACCTATCAACTTCAGATCTTTCATTGATACCAATCTACAGATGTTGTATGAGTAACCATGTGGCACCTTAACATTTACCAAGCATTTACAAAAAGCTTTCTTCTCCTTTCTAGACAACGTGTAACAAGCGGGAGGTAAGTATGTTCTTTTATTACCCATTTCATGTAATTCTGTTAATTCTGACCTTATTCCCATTTCACATAGGTCCAGTTTGGATTTTATCCCATCTTTAGTCTTACCTGGTAAATTTAACAGAGTACCAATGATGCTATCACAGACATTTTTCTCAACGTGCATTACATCGATACAATGCCTGACTGTCAAAGAACTCCAATAAGGAAGATCCCAAAATATTGACTTCTTCTTGAATGAAGAATTGTCACTCCATGTGGCCATACTACATTGTGATTTCTTACCAAATTCATTGACAATGTCTTTTACTCTTTCATAAACAACATCCCCTGGTATAGGTTTAGGTGCACTCTGTTCATCATTCCATCCATTGAATGATTTGTGCTTCCTACGATATGGATGGAATTTTGAAATAAACCTTCGATGACCAAGATATACAGTCTTTCCGCCATGTTTTAGTCTTATTGAATCAGTGTTTTCTTCACATATAGGACACGCTTTATCTCCTTTGACACTATATCCAGACAAATTCCCATATGTTGGAAAGTCATTAATAGTGCAAAACAACATAGCGTGCAAACGAAATGTCTCTCTTCCTGAAGCATCATAGATCATCACACCTTCAGCCCAAAGTTTCTTTAAGTCATCAATCAGAGGTTCAAGATAAACATCGATATCATTTCCGGGTTGTTTAGGGCCCGATATCAACAACGACAGCATAACGTACTTATTTTTCATACACATCTAGGGAGGAAGATTGTATATAACAAGCATGACTGTCCAAGTGCTATGTTGGCTGCTCAATGTCTCGTACGGATTCATCCCATCTGTACAAAGCCCAAGTCTTAGATTCCTATCTTCTTCACCAAATTTGGGGTACAATAGATCAATCTTCTTCCACTGTGGTGAATCAGACGCATGTCGTAGGATCCCATCATTATTTTTCTTAACATCTGCATGCCACCTCAAATTCTTCGCATCTTTCGGATTTGCAAACAAGCGTTAAAACTGTGATATTATAGGTAGATACCACAACACCTTGGCAGGAGAACCAGTTTTGGACTCCCCCGAAGTCGTCAATTTATACCGTGACACACCACATTTTGGACAATCTTTCAAATCTACATAGTCCTTTTGAAATAATACACAATCATTCGGGCATGCGTGTATCTTCTTGGCCTCCATTCCCATTGGGAACAACATTTTCTTTACCTAGTATGTTGAGATTGGCAGCTCGTTTCCTTCAGGAAGCATTTCTTTCAACAAAGTCAACAATGAAGTGAAGCTTTTGTCGCTCCATCTATTGTTAGCTTTCAACTTATACAATCTCAACACAGCGCTAAGCTTTGTAAACTTAGCACATCCTGTGTATAACGGTATCTTAGCATCATGCACAATGTTTCTAAATATAGGAGGTGGATCGGTGTGCTCTACCCTACAACTATCCAACATCGCATCAACGATGTCTACTGGAACTGGTTCGTTCACATCTACGTCATCGGAGGCAATTTCTTCTTCCACCCAAGCACTGCTATCGACATCTACTAGTTTCGAGTTTGAAATCTCTCCATGCCAGTGCCATTCTATATAGCCTTGTACAATCCCGTTGCACATGACATGACTTTTGATTTCCTCACCAGTGTTGACTTTCAAGTTGTTACTGCAATGCCTACATGGATAGTAGAACCTATCTGTAGGTTTTTCCTATGTTCCTCGGCAAATCTAATAAACTGATCAAGACCAGATATAAACTCTGGGGTGCAGCGATTGCGAATGGACATCCATGATCCATCCATTCTATGATCAAAGAGAAAACAAGTATATATTAGGACAAGATTAGGGTATACACTTACATCCTATCCAAGATTTACTCCTATTACAGTCCCAAACCGGGGCCTATCCAAGATTTACTCCTCATGAGTAAATCTTGGACGGGTTTCTAGGCCAACAAACACAATAATAGATATGTACATGTTAGGGTTTCATCACAATTAATGTTAGGGTTTCATCACAATTGATGTTAGGGTTTCATCAATGTTAGGTTTAATCAAATCAAATTAGGATGCTAGAATTGACAAGTTTAAATCTTATTTCAACATGCATCAAACTTTACTGAATTAAGTCAAACATTAGGATTAGAAGCACAAATATATGCAAGCAAAAAATTTGTTAATATCCTAGGATTTACATAAAGCATTACATAAAAATTTGTTCATATCCTTACCAACAGCAAGCACGGCTGTGGCTGTGTTGGACTACCATGGCCGTGCTGGCCGTGGCTGTGTTGCCCTACCACGGCCGTGTTGTCCAGCACGGTCATGGTAGGGCAACACAGCCACGGCCGTGGTAGGCCAATACAGCCATGGTCGTGCTTACTGTTGGTAAATGCTAGGGAGAAGGAAGCAAAGATGTAGGGCTACCTGGAGCTAGCGTGGAAAGCACGGCGGAGAGTGGAGGCAGCAGTGGCGGTGGAAGAAGAGAGAGAAAAGTGGCGGGCGGTGAACATCAGTGGCACCGGGAATGAGAAGAGCAGCGCGCGGCACACCAGCAGCAGCGGCGGCGGCGAGTAGAGGTGCACGAGTAGCAGCGGCGCACCAGCAGTAGTGGCGGTGGCGAGCAGAGAAGCACCAGCAGTAGTGGCAGCGAGCAACAGCGGGGTCGTCGGGCGATTTCAGGAAACCGGTGGTGAGCAGCAGCACAGTAATATCGCGATGAAACAGGAAGAAAGGGGGAAGAGCTGGGTGATCGGGTTTATTAAGTTGGTCAATGGCGTCAGTTATCTACAAAACTGATGCCTATTACGATTTAGTGTCGGTTGATAGTAAACAACCGACACCCAACTAGACAACCTTTACCCTAAATTATTTGGCGGGAACCATTATCAGCGTCGGTTATCGAAGGATAACCGACACTGAAAGTGGGACTTTTTGTGCAAATTTTCATTTTAAATAGGCGTTGGTGAATAGTTAAAAACCGACGTTGTAGGTGACCTAAGATGTTTTCGCTTGAAAATTGGATTTCGCGGGTGATTTTAAGCGTCGGTCTGTTATAACCAGCCGACGTTGAATACAAAGCGGTACCCGTGTCTGGCTGGTCTTCGAATATAGACGTCGGTTTGCATAAATAACCGACGTCTAATATTATAGGCGTCGGTTTTCCTAAATAACTGATGCCCAGAAAAGTGACACTGAATGTTGTTTCTGTAGTAGTGTTCAAATTTTGGCACTGTTGTCGGGGACAACGAAATCATCTAGTTGAATCTAGTTATGTTAAGGCGAATTTAGGATTTTGCTTTTAATTTTGATACAATCGAGCATCTACTTGAATTTGACTCTACTTCATCCATCTTACTTCCGAAAGATATTTCCATCCTTGGTACCCTCAAAGACTAGTGCATGCACCGCTCGAACAGTGTCGGCCTTACTGCTAGCTTTGACCCTGAGATAGAAAGAACCTTTCATCGTCAGAGTAGAAAGAACCAAGCTAGGATGGCACAAGAGGAGGAAATCACCCACAGGGTAGCTCAAGCCTTAATTCACAAAGAGAAAGTCTTATGCAAGAAGCCCGAGCTGCAGTTCAAGAAGAAATCCAAGCAGCTCAAGCAGCAGCTCAACAAGTTGAGTTATAAAAAGACCTTTGAGAATTCTCAATCCCTAAATTTGTTGATGTTCACCACCCAGTACAACCTCCTCCCATCAATGCTCCAAATTTTAAGATCAGAGCACATTGGGTTACACTGCTTCAGAACAACCCTTTCTATGGTAAGCAAGGAGAAGATAGTCAAGAACATCTTCTGAGGTTTATAGATCTATGTG
This sequence comes from Alisma plantago-aquatica, assembly GCA_963693085.1. Lineage (NCBI taxonomy): Eukaryota > Viridiplantae > Streptophyta > Magnoliopsida > Alismatales > Alismataceae > Alisma > Alisma plantago-aquatica. The sequence continues at coordinate 974,733,809 of OY856410.1, forward strand.
CTATCACAAAGCAAAATGGAGTCACATATGATGCCATCAGACTCTGTCTTTTCAAATACTCTCATACTGACAGAGCCATGAGTTGGTACAACTCTTTGCAATGTGAACCCATCACTACCTGCGAGCAACTTCAAAATGTCTTCCTAGAAAAATTCTATCGTCCTTCCCTCACCTATGAAATTAGGGGCCGAATAACACAGTTCACTCAGGTCCCCGGTGAAACCCTTGTAGAAGCATGGGAAAGATACAAAGAGATCCTATGAAAGTGTCCGCTCCATTACATTCCTATGAATCAACTCATCGAAATCTTTTATAGGGGTGTGGATGATGATATCAAGAAGTTCTTAGACTCCTCATTTGGGGGAAATTTCATGTGTCAAAGCTATGATAGCGCATGGAAGGTTGTCACCCTTGGAGCTAAAAATCAAGCCAACTGGGGTAGACCCGTAAGTAAAGGAGTGTTGAAGGTTGCTATGGCAGAAGCTACTCCTGAGTACAAGTCTATCACTGAGTCTCTTAAGCTTGTAGTTGCTAAGCAAGGCTAACTTGAATCATCATTTTCCGCCTATGAAAGAAGACATTTGCCCCTTGACAATAAGAACAAGTCAAGTCAGCTTCACTATTCTGTGAAGCATGTAAAGGCACCGATCATTCTATGCTAGCCTGTAATATCCTCTATGATGTTGTTCTGGGTAATACTTGAATCCAAGGAGATAATGGTCAAATGGAAAATCCGAATGATGTCAACACTATCCCTAGTCAAGGATATTATAATCCAAATCAAAACAGGAACCACCCAGGTTTTCAATATGGAAATTCTTTAAGAGCGGAAAACTCATAATAACTTGGTTTGAATAATCAACAACGAGACCTGTCGGGATATCAATATAACCAACAACAAAATTTTGGAAATCAAGGGAACTTTAGAGGTAACTTCTAGAATAGAAACTACAACAATTATCAGAACAATTCTCAGTTCTAGAATCCCAACCAAGTCCCCTATCAACAACAACAACAACAAGGATAGCAAGCCAGTCCCACCTCTCTTGATGACAAACTCTCAGCCATTGAGAAGATGTTGTAGTTGCAATAGACTATGATAGCGAACCAGCAAGCCCATCAGAAGGCTATTGAATCTCAACTAGCTCAACTGTCAGCTAGCCTCAAGCCACCTGCTGGAGCTTTTGCTGGCCAACCAGAGAACAATCCTAAACATCCAGAGCAATTGAAGGTTGTCACCACCAGGTCTGGAAAAGACTATTCTGGTCCTCCTGTCAAGACACCCATGGTTGTTACAAACGATGATGATCTTGTGATTACCCAAGACTCTACAGTACATGAATCTCAACCGAAAGAACCACCAACTGCTGATAAGACCAACAAAGCAAGTTCAGAAAAACCTATTGCTATAGAAGTAGAAAACACATCTGAGCCAGAGGTGCCAGTGTGCAAGCCTCGTCCTCCTTTCCCAGCTCATTTGAAGCAGACAAAGCTTGAAACCCATTTCAACAAATTCAAGGAGGCAATGAAGAAGCTTCATGTTGATAAACCTTTTCTTGATGCGCTGGATGAGATACCATCCTGGACAAAGTACTTAAAGTCTCTCCTCACAAGAAAATGTATTATTGAAGAATATGAGACAGTCAAGTTAGCCACAACCACTTCCGATATCATTCAGAGTAAGATGTCTAAGAAGCAGAAAGACCCAGGATCCTTTGGGATTTCGTGCTATATCAGTGACTCTTCATGTAAGAAGGGATTGGCTGATCTTGGAGCTAGCATCTCTATCATGCCACTTAGTCTTTGCAAAAGGCTAGGGTTTGTAGAACTGCTTCCAACTGGCATGACCATACATCTTGCAGACAATTCAATGACTCTTCCTTTGGGAATCATTGAGGATGTCCCAGTCAAGGTAGGAAAAGACTCTTATGTCCCATGTGACTTTGTCATCATGGACATAAAAGAAGACGCCATATACCCTCTTATCTTTGGCCATCCATTCCTTGCCACTGCGAGAGCTCTGATTGATGTTGAAGCAGGAACCTTGCTCCTCAATTTAAGTAAAGAAGCTCTCAAGTTCAAAGTTTTTAAAAGTATGCGAAGACCAAGCATGCAAGAAGAAGTTTACTTGATTGACTGCATAGAGAAAATGTCACTCCTTACACAAGAGGATTATGAACAAGATTATCCTTTAGAAGTGGCTCTAACAAACCCATCTGCTGACAACCCCATCAACGAATAAGTGAAGGATTGTGTTCTCCAACTTAATGTTGTCGAAGAAGATCCTGAAGCTAAATTTGAGGAACTCAAGGTTGTGAATGTATCTAAAGACCTATGTGAGAAACCAAAAGCTCTTGAAATGAAGCCCCTACCTGAGGGACTAAAGGACGTGTTTTGGGATGATCTCAAGGTCTGTCCGATTATCATAAATTCTGGTCTAACGACCGAACAAGAAGATAAACTCTTGAAAGAATTAAAAGAAAGAAGGAAAGCTATCGGCTACAAGATGAGTGATTTCACTGAGGTCAGTTAAGCACTCTGCATGCACAAAATCCCCATGGTGGAAGACCACAAGCCGACTATCAAAGATCAATGAACACTGAATCCAAATTTGAAAGAAGTAGTCTGCCGTGAAGTCATTAAATTGCTCACTACATGAATCATCTATCCTATATCTGTCTCACCATGGGTGAGTCATGTACATGTTGTCCCAAAGAAAGGGATACAGAATGAAGATAATGAACTCATCCCCACTCAAACATTTACCGGGTGGAGGATGTGTATCGACTATAGAAAGTTAAATAAGGCCACACACAAAGACCATTTCCCAATGCCTTTTCTAGACCAAATTCTAGAGCGACTGGCTCACTAGGAATATTTCTACTGTCTCGATGGTTACTCTAGATTTTATCAAATTTCTATACATCTAGATGACCAAGAGAAGACAACTTTCACTTGCCCCTTTGGAACATATGCCTTTAGAAGGATGTTGTTTGGGCTTTGTAATGCCCCAGCAACCTTCCAACGTTGCATGGCAGCCATATTTGCTGGTCTAACTGAAACTATTATGGAATTTTTCATGGATGAGTTCTCTGTATATGGGGATTCATACGACTCATGCCTGAAGCACCTCTCCCTCATACTCAAATGATGCGAAGAAGCACATCTAGTGTTAAATTGGGAGAAATTTCATTTTATAGTAAAAGAAGGCATAATCCTTGGTCATAGGGTTAGTAATCGAGGAATTGAAGTGGAAAAGGCAAAGATTGAAGTAATTTCCAAACTCTCTATCCCAACCAATGTAAGAGAGGTTTGTGCGTTCCTTGGTCATGCATGCTTTTACAGAAGGTTTATCAATGATTTCTCCAAGATAACCAAGTCCATGACCAACTTGTTACTAAAGGATGTTGATTTCCATTTTGATGAAGAATGCATCAAGAGTTTCAAAAACCTGAAGCATGCTCTTACAACGACACCCATCATCCAAGCTCCATATTGGGGGCACCCATTCGAAATAATGTGTGACGCCAGTGATTACATAGTCGGTGCCGTTTTAGGCCAATGTATAGATAAGAAACAACATGTCATCTACTATGCATCTAAGACCCTTGACGAAGCTCAGAGGAATTATGCAACTACTGAGAAGGAACTCCTAGCAGTCGTGTATGCCTTTGACAAGTTTAGATCCTACCTCATTGGTTCAAAGGTCGTTGTTTACACAGATCATGTTGCTATATGTTACCTCCTAAAAAAGAAAGATGCAAAACCCAGGATGATTAGATGGATTATCCTCTTACAAGAATTTGATCTAGAGATAATAGATAAGAAAGGAACAGAGAATGTTGTGGTAGACCACTTGTGTCGTATCCACACCCTGGACACTGAAAAGATCCCAATTAATGATTTTCTTCCAGATGACCAGCTCATGAAAGTCTCAGAAGCTACTCCTTGGTACTCGGACTATGTGAACTACCTCGCCACCGGTGTCATCCACCCTAAATGTACTGGAAATGCACTTTTGAAATTCATGCATGATGTGAGGCAATATCATTGGGATGAATCGTACCTGTTCAAGCTTTGTGTTGATGGTCTCTACAGACGTTGTATCGCTGAGGAAGAAGCCCAACTTGTTTTAGAGCAATGCCACTTAGGACTAGTTGGAGGCCATATGAGTTCTAAGAAAACTTCTTTGAAGGTTTTGTAATGTGGTTTCTTTTGGCCAAAAAAATCTAGAGATGCATACAACTTTGTTCTATCATGTGACAAGTATCAAAGAATGGGTAACATTACAAAAAGAGATGAGATGCCACTTAAGCTCTGGCAAGAAATAGAGATTTTTGATGTTTAGGGAGTGGACTACATGGCCCATTCCCATCCTCGCATGGGTTTTGCTACATTCTAGTCACAAAGGATTATGTCTCTAAATGGGTAGAGGCCATACCAATAGTCCCTAGCAATTCAAAACTTGTCATCAAAATGTTCAAAGACAATATATTTCCCCATTTTGGAGTCCCACACACTGTGATATCCGATGAAGGTTCTCATTTTCTGGAAAGAAGCTTTGAAGCATTGTTAAGAAAATATGGTGTAACACACAAGGTAGCTTCCCCATACCACCCACAAACATGTGGGTAGGTAGAGGTTTCAAACCGTCAACTCAAATATATCCTAGAAAAGACAGTAGGACACAACTGAAAGGATTGGTTAGTAAAAATCAATGATGTTTTATGGGCCTACCGAACTACTTTTAAGACTCCTCTTGGGACAACACCATTTAGATTAATCTATGGGAAGTCATGTCACCTTCCCATAGAACTTGAACACAAAGCTTGGTGGGCAATCAAACAGCTAAATTTTGACATGAAGAAAGATGGTCAAGCTAGGAATCTGCAACTTCAAGAGCTGGATGAACTCTGAATGACAGCTTACGAGAATGCTAGAATCTATAAGGAATGCACAAAGTTGTGGAACGATGGTCATTTGAAGAGGAAGGACATTTAAGTGGGAGACCAAGTTCTTATGTTTAACTCAATACTGAGGTTGTTCCTAGGGAAACTCCATTCTCGATGGTCTAGACTGTACATTGTCAAAAGCATCTACTCACATGGTGTGTTTGTTTTATGGAGTGAAAATTCAGGAGAATTTGTGGAAAATGGCCAACACTTGAAGAGATATTTCACCACACCTGACATAGGCACTGAAGCAATGTTGGATCTCTCCAAACCAACATATCTACCAAAAAATTGAAGGAATCAAGTCGAGCCAACGACATAAAACAAAGGAGCTTGTCGGGAGGCAACTTGACCCTTACCTTAGATTTTTACTTTGAGTTTTAGTTTTAGACAATGCATCGCAAGATGAAATCTTAAGTTATGATAATTTTCATTCTTGAAATTTCAGATGGAGGACACGCCACCGAAAGGAATGCAACCACATCTGATGGACCAACTGGCATGATTTTCCCCCTCCATCTCGGATTTAGAGTTTTCTCGGGACGAGCAAATTTCTAAGTTTGGGGTGGAGGGTGGGAGGTACGTACTTTACTTTCCACCCACTCCTATCTATTTCAGACTTAAGATTTTATCATTGCATTTTTTAGCAATTTTTTTAAAAAAATTCAAATTTTCAAAGTAGTTTTGTATAGAAACTTGATGAAGTTTTGATGCTTTTTGTTTCAATCAAAGCCTTTATCTAACTGGATATCCCATTTTTTCATACAGTTTTGAATCATTATACCCTCTTAGTTTGAAGAAAAACCTCAAGGGGGATAATTTCTGAAACTAGCCAATGGTTAGAAATCACCGTGTGAAGCTTATGAACCCTAACATCATGATCAGTGAAAATGGCAAGTATCTGTAGAACTGAGAGGGATCAAACACATTATGCTTCCTAACTTACTAGTGGAACAATAGCATGGAATCTCTACTGGATCCTCATCAAGTTATTATTTGAGCAGAGTATGATAAGGAGAACAACCCGATGCACTGAATTGTAAATCAAGTTGCATTCTGATCTGAACTCTCTTCTACACTTCTTCTATCATCTTCTTCCCCTCCATCCATCAAAAAGAAACAAAAATAGCCAGTATAGTGCCAAACTCTATGTTCGGGGTGGCACACCCTCTCTCTCTTTATTTGCTTCTTCCATACCCCTCGCTATGTAATAGGGGCGTACCACTAAGAAAAGATGCCAATGCACACAAAAAAAATGCAATCTCGAGTCGAATAGATGAGATATTCGCACAAAAAATATATAAAGATTTACAGTCAATGAAACTGCAACCGTATAATAAAAATCTCAAGTCGAATAGAGGAGAGATTTATTTCTACCTTCCATACCACCCTCCACTCCCTTTTCCACCTGAAGGCACAATGAATGCCTCCCTTATCCTAAAAAATACCAATGTCATATCAGGTGCACACTTGTTCTGTGGGTATCTCCAGACTCTTACAAAGCTCTTAGAAATGCTTGTTGTTGGAAAAAGTGGGGAGAAAGTGATGTTGGAAAACAAACTCAGGAACAAAGATATTGTAAGATGTGTTTGGTGATCTCAGGAAGTTGAGATTCTTAGTTATACAGAGAAGAAAAGGAACAATTGTGATGTGAAGATGAGGCAATCACATGAGTTGAGATGATTCATCTAGTGACTGTTCAGATTTTGTGTTACTCGAGGATGAGCAACGTTTAAGTTTGGGGTATTTTGATGAATGCATATTCATCTTGGTCATGTCGCCTCGTGTGGCCCAATTTTGCTTTGTTGATTTTTTCCTAATTTTGTTTGGTCTATCCATGCTTCTAATCGAATTTTTGCACCTCTTTTCATATTGAATTGGGCACTTGGGCCCACGAGCACCACAACCCATGTTCACAGCTATTTCGGGCCCCCTTTCTTCATCCACGTCCCCACCAACAACCGCAATCTCCCCTCCTCCAACACCCTACTGTGGTCGTGGTCTTCTCTCCCTCTACACATGTTTCTTCCAACTCCACCCGCGGTTCTTCTCTCCCCCAACCACGATCGACAACACCCCCCTCACGCTCGCGATCAGCACCAACGTCAACACCCGCGGTCCCCGTCCCAACTACACCACGATCGCAGTGTCTCTCACCACTGATGCCCGCGGTCGTCTACATCTGACCGTGACCTCTCCTCCCTCCTACCACACCGCGACCCATCCTCCTCACCCAATCGCGGTCTGTGGTTCTCATACCTCAACCTCCTCCATGGTTGACAGAAACTTCCTTCGTCAGCACAACCTCCTCACTCTCAGTCATTTCCTCCTCCATCCTCGTCCTGCTCCCTTCGTCCTCGCTCACCTCCACCATCTCCCACCTACCCTAGCAGCACCTGCATCCTGCTCCTGAGATCAAGCGGTTCGCGACCTCCTCAAGCTCACACCGCGACCCCTACTAGCTTCGACAGATCACGATGCCATCCTCTCATCCACACCATGATCTGCTCTCCTCCTCCTCACACTTCCCCTTGCACATCACGATCTCCCCCATACGAACTCTGCCCCAACAGAATGCAACCCTAGCAAACTCAACCGCGACTGCTCTTCAGCACCTCCATAGTAGTGGTACTGCCTCTGACGCCTCGACCTTCAAAAGTAGACTGCAACTACTGCTGCTAGACCGCAGTGCACTCCGATCGCACCTGCGTTCATTTGTGATACCGCGACCCCCAGTTGGGTGTCTCAGTAGACCTCGACCAAAGGCCAAAGAAGGACACTGTGACCCGTCTGCAAACAAGGACCATGATCAGTGCAAATTTGAAAGCCACAACCAGAGCAAATGAACATGACCACAACCCAGCACTTAGCTTCCAGATCAAGACCTCAATCATACACAAAAGAAGGTCACGAGCGTGGCACTGCCCAGACACTCCTATAAATAGGACCCTACCCCCTCACTCAATAGGGACCCTCTCCAGACAATGTTAGGCTGTAGGTTTGTCCTCTTCCTAACGAGACAGTCTCCTCCACCACCAGGTTGTGCCCCAGAAGCGTTCGACCCCTAGTACATCCATCTATCCACTCCATCCAACCCGTTCATCCAGATCTGAGATGGAAACCCAGATCTGCAACCATCTTCATCATCTACATCATGCCTACGCCACCATCATGTCCACAAGATGCTCCTCCTATTGCAAGCAAGGAGACCGAGAAGAGAGAGAAGGTGGAGAAAGAAGATCTGCCCCGTCTGCCATGGTGTTCTTCCCTCCTCATCCAGATCTGCCCCAATATTGTGTGGAAGACCGTCTCTCCACCAAGCTGCAATCATCTTCTTCACCATGCTCATGGCAAAATCTACCCTCTCTCCTATTCTTTTTGTTTCTCTCACCATGAGCGAGTAGTTTCCTTTCGTTGGGGTGCAGAGACTAGCCCCATTGCCCATGATTACATGTTCAAATATTAAACTTTCCATGGCTTGTATATAACTTTTCATTTCGTTGTTAATTGTCGATGTGTGCTTATGGATTGATCACCTTCTTGCATTTATCTTGTTCTTTCCTATGTTACGAGAACTTCAATACATAGGATTTGAATGTCGATTCATGCAGTTGACTCCCTGATGAGAAATCAGATGGGATTCCCTGAGGTCGTAAGTGTGTGATCTGTGAGGGGACGAGCCATCTAGCCCACGGTGATGCTTTTGTGTGCCTAAACATCCTAATGGAGGGCCGCAACTTCGGTTGGATATCTGTATCTTTGGAACTGTAAGTGTGTGATATGGATGGCGACGAGACGTCTGATGCCTAAGTTGATGCTTACGCGAACCTAAACATCCTTACGAAGGGTTTGTTGTAGCTCTATTTGTATGGTTATATCTAGTCCGGATGTTTGTGTTTGGATGTGTTTGCATGTGTAGCGGTGGTGAAACCCGGGACCATCCCAGTGATTCCCATCATTAATTTTTAATCAACTTTTAATCCTGCTCTTTACTTTCCTTGCATTTAGTTTAATTAACTTCAACCCAACCTTTATTCTAAATTTTAGTCTTGATTCAACTAGATTCGACTAGTAAAATATTCTTAAAAATGTTGTCCCTTGGGATTCGATCCTCAACTATACTGCGATAAGACCCGTCCGCTTGCGGGTGGTATTATTGCACATGGTTTTGGTTGAAAACTCAAGGATTTCAACCCCGAGTGAATTTGTTAGTGCGATAATATACCACGTCACCATCCCAGTCTCAAAATTCTAAGCCACAGTAGGATGGTGGTCAATCACAATATTAACAAGTCAGGGGTCCTAGTAAGATAGACTGTATTAAATTAATGCTCAGAAAGCTAGTAAGCCAAAATGAAATGTTGATCGGACATACTCAAAGAGAACTTCAGAACCAAGGGGCACAGATCCGCAGTATTGAAACACAAATTTCTCAAATAGCAGCGGAAGTGGCTACCTTGAAGAAGCTGAGTCAGCAAGGGTTCCCAGCAAACACCAATGTGCTTTCTTGAAATCAACAGGTTAAGGAATTTTTACTCCATAGTGGCAGGAAATTACTAAATGATGCACCATCTAGTTTAGATGTAGGTGAAACTACAAGAGCTACAGACAAGGTAGTGACAGTGGATGCAGCTGAGCCAGATGTTGTAGCAGAGGAAAAGACAGCTGAGAAACAAGTTGATGATATAGAGGAAACAAGGGAAAAGGCATATATCCCACCTCATCAAAAGAAACGTGGTGAAGTCAATTCCCTTTACAAATAGTCTGAATGCAACAAAGGCCGATCAACAATTTCAGAACTTTTTAGACAACTTCAGAAAATTACATGTCAATATCCCTTTAATTGATGCAATTGAGCAGATCCCTTCTTATGGCAAGTTTGTAAAAGATCTAATCAACAAGAAAAGGAGGATTGATGATTCTGAGGTGGTAGTTCTGAAAGAGCAAGTCAGTGCATTTATTCTGGGAACATTGCCACTGAAAAGATAGGATCCGAGTTATTTCAATATATCTTATTTTATTGGGAGGAAAAAGTTTGGAGAGGCCTTATATTTTATTGGGAGGACAAAATTTGGAGAGGCCTTATGTGATTCAGGGGCTAGAATCAACCTTATTCCCTTGACCACTTTTGAAAAGTTAGGTCTATAGGATTCCAGAAAGAGCAATATGACTATTCAATTGGGAGACAATTCTGTGGTGAGGCCCTATGGGATTTGTGAGTATGTTCTTGTCAAGGTGGATAAGTTTGTATTTCCAGCAGACTTTGTTGTCATGGAGATGCAGGATGGCCAAGGTAATGAGCTGCTACTGGGGAGACCATTCCAAGCCACTACTGACATGATTCTGGGGATGGGCAAAGGAAGACTGACTTTGGACAATAGGGAGAAGCGATTTGAAATCTTAATGCCTGAGCCTACACAGACTATAAAAGCTAAATCACAATGTCATATGCTACATAAGATTCAAGAAAATGTGTCAATTTCTTGGAAAGCCATTTCTTGAGATGGCAGATGTGATGACGCAGGTGCACAAGGGCACACTAGTAGTGGACATCTTGGACATCACAGAGGAGATATCTCTAAAAAAGGCGGTGCAACATCCTGATGATGAAGAGGAGGAATTTTTTCTAGCAACAAATTAAGAGGTGACCTCGACCTCTCTTGTCCAGGCACACCCACAGCTGCCTTTAGAGGCATGTCTCATGAATCTGATAGATGATTATACCATACAATGTTCATTGAAAGAGTGTGTTTTGCTTCTCAAAATCTTACCATGTTACAATACAAGGCACTTTGAAGATTTGGGACCACCCCCACCACCACTAGTTCTGTCTTTGTTGAATCCCCCAGAGTTAGAGATGAAGCCATTGCCACCTCATTTGAAATACATTTTCTTGATGATAGAGGAGAAACTTCCCATCATAATTTCATCTTCACTAAGTGTGTGGGAAGAGGAGCAACTTCTTGGGGTGCTAAAGAACCATCGATCTGCATTCGCTGGTCAATGGCAGACATAAAGGACATCCCCCCTAGTTTTTGTCAACACAAAATCAGATTGGAGGAAGGAGCAAAGGTTGTAGTGCACCTCAACGGTGACTCAACCCCATCATGACAGAGGTAGTGAAAAGAGAGGTAGTAAAACTTTTATCTACAAGTATTATTTATGCTATCTCTGATTCAAACTGAGTTATCCAACCCAGGTGGTTCCTAAAAAGGGAGGAATAATAGTCACCACTAATTCTAATGATGATTTGATCTCTACTAGACTAGTGACTAGGTGGTGTGTTTGCATTGACTACAGACGTCTAAACACCGTGATGCTTAAAGACCATTTTCAGCCTCCTTTTATCGACCATATTTTAAAGCGGATTTCTAACCTCTCTCGTTTTTGTTTCCTTGATGGTTATTTAGGATACAATCAGATTTCTATAAAGCTACAAGATCAAGAGAAGTCAACCTTCACTTTCCCCTATGGTACATTTGTGTATCGTCGTATGGCGGTCGGTCTTTGCAATGCATCTGTCACTTTCCAATGATGCATGCTTGCCATTTTTATGATATGGTTGAGCGATGTTTGGAAGTGTTTATGGATGATTTCTTAATGTATGGGGAGTCATTTGATGATTTCCTTGGTATTCTTGATAAAGTTTTGCTAAGATGTGAGGACACTCACCTTGTGTTGAATTGGGAGAAGTGTCACATGATGGTGAGTGAAGTAATTGTCTTGGGACACAAAGTGTCCAATAGAGGCATGGAGGTGGACTCGGTAAAAATAGAGGTGATCTCCAAACTACCTCCATTGCCATCGGTGAAGGGAGTAAGGAGTTTTCTAGGAAACATCAGATTTTATTGCCACTTTATCAAGGATTTTTCAAAGATTGCTAAACCTCTCTCTGAATTATTAGAAAAGGATGTTGACTTTAAATTTGATGAGCGATGGTTGAAATCTTTTGAGGTGTTGAAGGAGAACTTGGTCTCCACATCCGTTGTCCAGGCTCCAGATTGGAGCCAACCTTTTGAGTTGATGTGTGAGGCATCAGATTACACAGTAGGGATGTTCTAGACCAACGTCAAGATAAAGTCCTTGTGGTCATATATCATGTGTCTAAAACATTAAATGATGCCTAATTGAGTTGTTTTGTGGTCATATATCATGTGTCTAAAACATTAAATGATGCCTAATTGAATTATAGAACAACTGAAAAAGAATTGTTGGTTGTTGTTTTTGTTTTTGAAGAATTCCTTCAATACCTGATTGGGGCTAAGGTTGTGGTATGGACAGATCACGCAACTATCAAATACTTGCTACAAAAAAGATGCCAAGCCTAGGTTGATTAGGTGGATCTTATTATTGCAGGAATTTGACATAGAGATCAAGGATAAATATGGCACCGAGAATGTGGTGGTAGATCATCTATCTAGGCTCGAAAGGATGGATGAAAAGGATATTAGGGTACCCATTGTGGAACAGTTCCCTGATGAGTAGCTCTTTGCTTTGAAAAGCAAAGACCCATGGTTTGTAAACATAGTGAACTACTTGGCATGTAGAGAGATGCCAGGAGATCAGGGGTACTAGGAGAAGAAAAGATTTTTCCACTCCTTGAGGTACTATATATGGGATGAACCCATTCTGATTAGGCAATGTAGGGATGATATTATGAGAAAGTGTGTGCCAGATTGTGAATTTTAGAGTATTTTGGCACACTATCATTCTTTACCTACAGGAGGTCATCTTGCTAGTTCTAGGACAGTGACTAAGGTCTTAGAATGTGGTTTTTATTGGCTGAAAATTTTTAAAGATGCATATAATTTGGTTCATCAATGTGATATGTATCGACGTGCAGGTAATATCTCAAAAAGACATGAAATGCCTCTAAATGTTTTTTGGGAAATATAGGTGTTTGATTTATGGGGTATAGACTTCATGGGCCCTTTCGTGTCTTCAAATCAAATATCTATATATTACTTGTTGTAGATTATATATCTAAGTGGGTGGAAGCAATTCCAACCCACACCAATGACGCGCAGGTGGTATGTAGATTTTTAAAAGACCACATTTTCTGCATGTCAACTAAGGGAGTTTCTAACAACAATTTATCCATTCTATGACTAATAGGCAAAAGACACTTCTTGAGTGATAAAGGAGTGTGTAGCACCCGGGTCAATCAAAATAGATATGAGGCAACATGAAGACATATTAGAATGAAATAATTCCATCAGACCTGTCACAACTCATCAGTTTGACTACTGATTCTGGCTGACTTATATCATATAATCTCATCGTTGCCTACAGCCGACCACATCCTCTATTACCTTGTGCATATGAACCTACTTGAGATGTATGTCCACGTCCTCGTCCTCCTACACCACTACTGAATTGTTTCCTCTGAGAGCCTTGTGACTCTGCCTTGGTTGTTGAGTTACCTCAGTATCTCTTACTAGATACTCTATCTTCAGATGTCATGTCTGCCCACACTTGTAGTAGATTTTAGTCTCCTGCTCTGGCCTAGACAGCCATGTCACTAACATTGACGTCATACTTTGAGCTCCAGTAGGTAGAAAATTATGGCCTATACCCTTACTCGATGTCCACTGCGTCTGAGCACTGAACCTCTGTGGTGCTGATAGCGCAGAAAAATTTGGTTTCTTATAACTTCTAGACCTCTGTCCTTGGAACTGGGAAGGTCATTTTCCTAAAATTGGCCCCACGTTTCTTGATTACTGACCTTTCGATCCTTCTAACTGATTCCAGAACTATAGCAAATCTCTCCCTATTCTCTAGAGCAGTTGCAGGTGTGGTCAACTCAGCTTTCATGCCCTTTTCAAAATGATGAATCCTCTCCTGGTCTGTAGTAGCCATGTATGGACAAAACCGCAAAAACTCCATGAACTTGGCTTCATACTCATTAATCTTCATAGGCCCTTGCCTAATCGGTTCAAACTGTGAGATTTTCTCATTTAGGTACTTATGAGGAAAGTACCTATTGGTGAACTCACGTTGGAATTCCTCCCATCTGACCTCAACATTCGGCCTTTTTTCTTCTTCAATGGCCCACCAATGGCCAGCACTTCCCTTCAACATGTACACATCATGCCTAACTTTGTCAGGGATGCTAAGGATCTTAAAAGCCTTTTCTAACTCAATGAGCCACAAATCTACAGCTGCTAGGTCAGTTGTTCCAGCATATTCTATGGCTCCCACACGGAATAGCCATTCAAAAGTCTTACTAGAACATGAAGATTCATTAGGAACGGGTACCCTAGGGGTTGGTGCTAGTATCCTTTACCCCATATGTGTTACTATCGTCATGAACTGCCCAAATAGAGCATGGAAAGTAGGGTACTCCAGCATAGTCTGATCCACCTAGGGATTCGCAGGCACTTATTCTTCTCTCACTTGTTCCCTTCCACCTCTTCCTAGTGCAGCAATGTTTCTCTCAGCAACATGTTCTTCGTGTTCTCCAAACATCTTTAAGCTTTACTTCTTCTATATAAGAACAAGTCACTATAAGATAAACTAGAGGACACAAGAACAGACTCAATGACCTTAATCTTATGTCCCTGTAGACTCAGCGAACCTAAGGCTCTAATACCAAAAAACCATGATGACCACTATCAAACCGACAACATAATCACACAAAACTATGAACAAATAATCATTAACAACGGATTACTGAAAATTACAAAAAATTAAAACTTTTTGCCAATAGATCCATTACCAAGAAATTCGTTTTAGAAAGAACCAAACCATATATACATCATGGTTCACTTTTTACATACATTGTTCCATCACCTTACAAGGATATGAGATAACAGTTGGTTTACCAAAAACATACACAAAAGCAACATTATGCATCGAGGCGTACTAGCTAAAATCTCAGATCGATTATAAAATTGTTTACGCTCTTTCTCCCAAAGGACCTGAGAGTACAGGGATGACACATAGAACTATATATCTACAAGACACATAACAACACATTCAACCTGAGTTGTTACTGTTGTTCTTGCTATTGTTGCCCTCTCTCTGCTACACAATCTTTACCTCTTAGTGCAGTCCACCTAAAAAGTTGTGAAACCCATGGGGTGAGACAACAAGTCCTAGTGAGAGATATAACTCTCTGCCAATAGTATTACTATCACTGTTAAACTTTTATGAATGAGAGCAGAAGAAATCTTTATTGAGTTAAACAAGAATAACTATTGATTATATGTAGAGTAGAGCAGTCTCATCATCTTATTAGTTCAGATATCTACAACTGAGCAATCGATCATCTAATCACTTTTAAAAAGAATATGAAGAACATGAATAACTGTTATAAACTAAACAATATAAAATCAAAGAAAGTCTTCAACCAATGTTTTCACATTTGATCCTTAAAAAAATACACTACACAGCTGATTATATCTTTAAACATTCCATCTTATTACACACTTTGGAGATGGGAATATACCTTCCATCTCCAACTGACCACTACAAAGTTAGCATCAGTGCCATATAGGTCTATGGAAGAGCCAGAATCCACAACCTCTCCTTTCTCGGTCAGTACGAGATTATTGGTAGTGACATATGAGTCAATATTCATTTTAGCTAGCTTAGAGTACAGAGGCTCTTCGCTATAGAGATACAGTGTGTAGCATGTTCTCTGTTCAGGGTATGATCTACAGTCAATCCTGCTTGTATATATTGATTCATGGCTTGCAACCATACTCTTCTTAGGGTATGGCTTTACCGCCAATCTCGATGTTGCATTAGAGCTATGGCCTACAACTGCACTCTTTTTAGGAAAATGGCTCAAGGCAAAATCCTAGGGTTTGAAGGAAGTAAGGAAATACTCGTCTTGCACCCTCGCATATTTAAAAATATGCGCTCCGAGTAAAACTCATTTCACCATTCAACAAATCCTAACACTGAATGATTCTATGGCCAAGGCAAATACATTTTTAGTTCACTTGATAGATTAAATTCATTACAACATCTTTTAGCATCAATCAATTTACAAGCATGAATTGTAGACAAATGCTATATGGAAAGGTGTAACATATATTCAAGAGATCTTATATCAATTGGTACATATCATGCTACACTTATCCTAGGATCTCAATCCCTGAGACACTTTATTGGGAATCTCATCCCTTCAACATTATCATTATCATGATCATATGTTTGGGTATAAAACCCTCAGTTCATTATTGAACAATGTCACCTCTCATTAGGAAACAATCATTTTTAGGTCATAAGACCCATATACAAGTCATACATGTTATATAAGTATATCACATAGATTACAAGGCCTTATATAATCTGTATTATGCTAAATCATCATAGCTCATACCTGGCCATATTCATCATTTTATAACACCTACATGGTTCAGATTTCATAGCAAATGCAATATCAAGTAAATATCATGACCATGCCCTAAAGAGAATTAGTCAAATTGCAGCCCTTTCATAATTTTAGGGTTAGGGTTTCCCTTGTAACTAATTTAGGGTTTCAAGTGCATATTTATCAATCAAATCTCGATTCACATTATAAGAGCTATATCATTTCCATAAGTGTTCAAGCATACTTCATCAAATATCATCAATTGATTATGAACATGACGTATTACCTTTCTCATGTGAGTAGTACAAGTTTCTTTCTCATCCTTGCTAGGATATTGACTTCAACATACTTGTTACATTGATTTAACCTTCTTTAGGTTTATCAATTTACACTTATTAAAGTGTATACAACTCATTACATTCAAGATGTATCCATTGATTACATTCAAGGTGTATCAACCTACACTCATCAAGGTGTATCAGCCTATATTCAACAAGGTGTATCGACCTCCACTTTAATCCTTGTGTCGTCCTACACACATCCACTTGTGTTGGCCTAGACACATCTACTTGTGTCGACCAAGGTATATCAAATGCTTATCAGTTTAGAGATTCTTAGAGTAGTATCATTTATATGGTGCTTGATATATATCGGCCATAGAGTATTCTTGTGTGTGTCGGCAATACCATCATATTGTGTGTCAGCCATCTCAATCAACTAGTGTATCGGCCACCCAACATCAACTAGGGTATCAGCCACTCCATCAACTAGGATATCGAACTCACCATCAACTAGGGTATCAACCTCTTCATCAACTAGGATATCGTCCACTATATCAACTAGAGTATCGGCCTTTCTATCCCTTTGAGTATCGGCCATTACTCAATATGGGGTATCAGCCTCTCGCGTTTTGGATTGTATTAGATGAACTCTCATTCAATAACTTAATTCTTTCACCTATCAGCCTCACCACTACTTGGTGCATTGGCCAAGACCTTAAGTTATGTGTTTCCCATACTTTACACAAGTATGTCGGGCTAAGGGTGTCTCTCATCACACATGGGTTGGGATAAATGGATATCAGATTGTGAGTGTATTAGATTATGGTTAGAGTTGACCATGTTGGCCTCTACACTCAACTAAAGCATCATAGTTTGACATTTCATCTTCACTAGACACCTCTTAATGTCATAACAAGCTAATGCCTTTGAGGCGTATCATTTTAGAGCATCTAACATATTGGCCTAACAACTACATATCATTTTAGAGCATCACAATTCATATCGGCCATCCATGTGATGATGCAAGTATGTATGTGTCGACTTGGATATCTTCTAGATATTGGCATGCCTTATTCTTAGCATTTAGGTGATAGGAATTGAGAGGATAGTAGTCCTACTCATGTTACAAACCAAAAGAATAGGAGTTCATGTGTATTGATTTTCATGCCTATTCCCTTATATCGGGTTAGCTCTTTTCACAAACCAATATTGGTTTGTACATATTGGTTTCATCATCTTCAAGCTCAAACTCTTCGTCCATTACTACTCTAGTTCATGGACAACAGCCCCATATATCCATTATAACTCATAAGATCATCATTCAAACAAGAAAATTCGAAGTAGAAAATGAATCACCAAGTATTGCATGATAGAAGGTGAATAATAATAAAGTTGAGTTCAAGTTATATAACCTGCCTCAAGAGCTTCAAGATGCAAAGATACACATTCCCAAGGTTGAAGATGACTTATAAAAAGTCCAAGACTCAATCACAATACTTCTCTATGAAAGAAGATAACATAGTTAGGAACTTGGTGATGAAAGAAGAGAAGGAAAGAATCATGATCCAAAAAAGCATAGTGTTTCCAAGGTTGAAGATGATCATGGCTTCACCTTAGGTAAGATGTTCAGCCTTCTCTGTGCTTATTAAGCTCCTAGGGTCATCCTCCAAGAAAGAGATGGTAAAGGAGTTGAAAGGTTTACTAGGAGGTGAAAAGAGAGGTATATATAGTTGAGGTTTAAGAGAGAGAGTATGTATAAGGTGTCATCACCATGTGCACTTAAGTGACATGTGTCCATGCATGGTGACTATATGAAACCATAATTATCTTGCCATGCAAAACTCATGAGGATAATCCATAGATAAGATATCGGCCATTTGGGTGTCTTTCTTGACAAGATATCTCACTAGTACATAACTGGCCTTTAGTGTCGGTTATTTAAGGCCTTTAGTGTCGGTTTTAATGTGACACCTATGTGGGCGCCGCTAAAAGGCCAACCTTTAGGTGTCGGTTCGCAAACCGACGCCACAACCCTTCGCGCACCACCGAAAATGCGCCAGCAGGGTGGTATAGGCGTCGGTTATTAGTTTTGAAACTGACGCCATAAACCTTAACGCCACAGAAAGGGCGCCATCTGGGGCACTATCGGCGTCGGTTTATTAGTGATAACCGACACCATATCACCCACTGCCATGGTCGTACTGGCTAACACGGCCGTGTTATCTGGCCCGCTACCACGGCCGTGCTGGCCAGCAGGGCCGTGGTGTCTGGCCTCATTAGGGAAATTGATGTCGGTTATTGATAACTGACGCCACATCACATGCATTAGGCATCGTTTTTAATTATTTATCCGATGTTGTAACCATTTGTCATCAGTTTTAAACAAATAACTGATGCCTATTGCAATTTTTTTTAATCAGTCTGCAGACTTGCTGTGGTTGGTCGTAGGATGACAAACCTGCAGTTCAGTTATGAACTGCAGGTTTTACGACATCCATTGATATCAGCCAACAACAGGCCACAAACCTGCAAAATGAACAACATTAATTTTCACGCATTTAGCGACCTGTAGTTCCATTCGATTTTCACACATGAAGAAACATTCATGTAGCAATCTGCAGTTCCATTCATTTTCACACTCACACATGTAGAAACATTCATATAGCAACCATCAGTTTCATTCATTTTTACATTCACACATGTATAAACATTCAGACACATGTAGAAACATTCACACATATTATAATTCAGAAATTCATTTACAAAATATCATTATTTAGTCATTATTTGCTATCAACATCCCAATTATATGTTAAAAACCCAACTACTTGTATGGTTGTTGCCCATTCTTCTCTTACTTCATTTAATTCTCCCGTCATATAGGGAGCATGTACATTTGGTAAGGCATTTCCTATAGTTTGGTCAGTTTTAAACACCTATAAAGAGAATGAGGTATATATATAATTAATGAGCTATAAATAAGATTGATATATTTCATATTATCTAATGAGACTATATATAATACCTCAGGAATGATATCGATGTCCACTGTGGCATATTTGATAATTATGTGCATAAATCGCATCACATAGTATGCACATGCCCATCCGTTGTCTTGTGTAGCACACTATAAATTGAAACATATAAACTATTAAAAAATACAACTAATTAAGCATTGTTCACATAAATAATATATACATTGCAGTCAGGAACTTACTTCCATGTTCTTCCAAGTTATTTGTTGGTTCTTTTTCCTGGGGACCTTTCCTCCAGCCTTTTTGAACTCATCTAAACCCCTACATGTTAATGTAACATAGTACATTGCATAATTAAATAGTAATGTAATAATATATGTTAACGGATATGAAAATGAAATATTTCTCACCGGAATAATGCCATTTTCATTTTGTGTCCATATTTTGAATTCAATTTAGTCCCCTTAGGATCTAGATAATAGACAATGAACGTCTCAGGGACAATAACTAGTAACTCCCAATGCATACCACTAGAGGTAAAAAGGTTAAAAATTAATAACTCAAAATCCACAATAAAATTGTAATTTTCTTGAGTCCAAATTATAATAAGCAAAGTAAATTTACTCCACATTGAATGAATCTATTATCAACGTCTTCTTATTTTGAGAAAAATTTGTAAAAGCATCATAGCAGTATTATTGAATTGACAGAGGGTCTTTAGCTACTAGACTAATCAAAGATGGAATCAAAAATCCTACATGTTTGAATGAAAAATCTGCACATATCTTGTCTAAGTAGCTGCAAAACATGTATTACGTATGCATTAATAAATAAGAAACCAGATCACCAGATCCTACACAAGGTATATGGATGTATAAAGAAGATCTCACCTTATCCATATCTCTATCACAGATGTATTCAGCCAATCATATCGCAACAACTCCAAAATATCTTGTATAAATAGATTACTTTCGTATAATTGACCTACAACATCCACATCTATAGATACAGTTATAGGGCAATTTACATCATGTTCGCCTAACCATATTGCCATACCCCTACAATTAGGACCTAACAGGATAGATAGGTCCTGTGGAACCCAACTTGGTAATGTAGGAGGTGGAGGTGGAGGCCTAGATGCTCTGGGTGTCTTCTTTTTAATATGTATATATATATATATATATATATATATATATATATATATATATATATATATAATTTCAGATCAATTGACATCATATACACACACTAACAATTTAACATAATGTAAATTTACCATACAGTTTCAGTATAGAGGACATATTCTTTTGGCCACAATATCACTCCGCCTTCCACCTCACCAAGCGTTTCACAATCTGGGTGGGCATATGGCAAAGGAAGATCCATCCAGTTAGGGAATATACGTAGTGGGCTCACACGAACCCAACCAGCTGGTAATGGAGACCCATGAAACATTTCCCCTGGTAGGGATGGGTAATATGATGCCTCTGCAATGACATATTCTTTCTTTTTTAGACGACATGGCTTCAACCCCTACAAATTTGTGTAAAGAATGTTATATACATATCATCTTGAAAAGACTAGTTATTATGTCATAAAAATACTTACAGTGGATGTGCTAGGTGGTGGGTCTACATGATTACTCCCAACCTCTGCAGTAGGAGTAGAGTGGGACGCCATAGGTACTGTCTGCTGAGTGGAAGTCTGAGATGCCTACCACTTGCTCAGTGCTTCTTTGAGTTTCCTATCAACTAGCTTATCTACCTATACATAGATAAAAGAAATGTTAGCTTCTGATGATTGAATTCTCTTTTATAGTAACATTATAAAGAAATAATAGGTTACCTCTTCTTGTAAAAGTCCCGCTTTTAGGACATGTTTGCACTGGGATGGCCCAAAGAACGCTTTGATGCCCACACCAGCGCCTACAGCCCTAACACGTCCAGGATGCTCTAGGTTACCCAGAGCAACTGTCAATTCATCCCTTGTGCCCTCAGGGATGAACTTGCCTTATTTCCTCAGCTCATGCAGCTCTCGCTAATCGCTAAAACAAAAAATTTTAATTAAGTAAACACCACAAATAATCAATATTCAAACGATTGTTGTAAGAGTTGTATTTTACCATTTTTACAGCCGCCTCAACAGTTGTGGGCTTTCTTATTTCTCCCTTCTTATTTTGCCTCTCAGCTATCCAGACATCATGGTGAGGCAGAGGTGTGCTACCTATAGTAGAGGACTCCTGAGTAGCAGTAGACTGAGCAGTAGCCTCAGACTGTAGTCTTCTGTGAATGCATGCATACCCCTTCGGAACCCATTGTGTGGTCATGCACATTCAGTGCACGCCTTGCTTTTTGCACCTTACTGAGGGCCTAGTTAGTATGAACATTAATGATTTGGTTAGTAACACTAAATGTTAATCTTGAATAGGTGAATACAGCGTATATTAATTAAATTGGGGGTGACGCATAATACCTTGAATTCATCAGTTTGTCTTGAAGCAACAAATGCGTCACATTCTTCTTAGTCCAGGAAGTTCCACTGTTCTGTGGTTGTCTTCTTCCTCTTGTCACCTTCTTTTATGTATTCTCGAGTGATATTTGTCCTACAGTTCCTTAAGACTCTCCCACAGCATTGCATCACACATTTACGATGCAACTTTTCATCCAATTCAAATATACTCTGCAAAATAGAATTGTTATTAACTAGTATCCAAAAAATTAATAATCTAACAAATAGAATTGCAAATTAATAATAACTCACACATAAATCCTTCCATATTACGTCTTTCTTCTCCTTTGGAACTTTATGCCAAGAATCTATCTTACAACCGCAATGGCTACGAGTAACATACCCAAGATATGAAACAAATGAATTGCGATTCACTCCAATTGCATTTCCTGCATTATCAAAATCCACAACAAGTTTGGGTCCATTGCCCCTTTGCGCTATTAACTTCTTCATCATAGTGATGCCCCTTCTCTTGTCAACTTTTTGGTGCTTCTCATCAAGTGCCTCAAGTGCTTCAGAGGGTACATTTTCATCAGCAACCTAAAATTTGACAAAATAAATACACCTACAGGATATAACTAGAAATTGACATATAGATATAAATATATGATATATATTTTTAAAACTTACATTGTGATGCGGTGCATTGATGTCCTCACCCTCACAGTAATCATCAGCACGGTCATCAGGAGAATGCTCAGCCATCTGAAAGTTCACATTCACATTGTGAAGTTCACATTGTAAAGTAATTCATATTGTAAAGCTCACCTTGTAAAGTTCACATTCACATTGTAAAGTAATTCACATTGTAAAATTCACATTGTAAAGTTCACATTCACATTGTAAAGTAATTAATATTGTAAAGTTCACATTATAAAGTAATTCACATTGTAAACCTCACATTGTAAAGTTCACATTCACATTGTAAAGTAATTCACATTGTAAAATTTACATTATAAAGTTCACATTCACATTGTAAAGTTCACATTCAGAAAAATAAAACATATAAAAAAATATAAACATGCCTCTAATATTGCGATTTTTTATCAATTAACAATCCTTCATTGTGATCTCTGCACACATACAAGTCATCATTAGCTTCAATATTTGTTGGTGTTGGCAACCCAACTGAAAATGGACTGGAGTCATCATACTTATCATAGTACTCTTCTTCATCTATAGGATCTTCAATGAACTGTCTTTTACCTTGAAGAACAACTGACCATTTATCATTTGCATGATCATCGATATAAAATACTTGTTTCGCATGTGATGCCAATATGAATAGTTCATACTTCTCGCCAATCTTTTCAAAGTTCACTAAAGTGAAACCCAATTCATCCACTATAACTCCTTTGGTATTATCAACCCAATTACATTTGAAGAGCGGAATTCTGAAATCTATGTAGTCAAACTCCCATATGTCTTCAATGACACCTTAATATGACATTTTAGCTTCACGTGGACTCTTATCCTTTGCACTTGAAAAAAACATAGTCTACGCTTGAAGGGTGACCCCACTGTTTTGGACGACACTCTTATCATCTTGGCGCTTTGTGTAATATGTGAATCCATTAATGCCATACCCTTCATAACACATAACATTCAATTTCGGTTTAAAGGCGAGGCATTTGATAGTTTCAGTAATATCATCTGGTATTTGAGATAGTTGATGTAAGACTTTATCTTCGAACCACTTAATAAATGTCTTGTTATGCTCTCTAGCAAGCCACATTGTATTGGCTCGAGGATATTGTCTCTTGATGCAATTGGTATGTTCCTCAATATAAACACTCACTCCGTCCATGTTGTGTAAAATATACAACTCTTGCTTGGGTGTCTTGCTTGAAAAGATATTTATAATGACCCCGCCTCCCGGTAACCCCCAATTAAGGCAGACCAAAAGGTCGGTGCCATTATCTCAACTAACAGGATCAAAGGTTCGGTATAATCAATAACAATTAAAAAAATTTACCAACTAAATTGAAAACTGGTATAAAATAAAACTTTGCATACCTTTTCCAAAACTGGGATATCTACATCTATCCACATCCGGAGTCTACTCTAACTAATCCTCCTTTGTACTTTAACTCTTAATTAATTTCATATATGCCGCTTTATTGTTTGTCCTTTTCAAGCTTGTACCTAAAATGCCAACAAACAAAACGTTGGTCAGCATATCAGAATATGCATGTATGTGGGGACAACTAAAAGTTTGCACATATGTATAACAATCTAATTGTCACAATCAAGTTAATTAACAAGCCAATTTACATTTTCCAGTATGACATTCTCCACTGCTTTTGCCCTAACCCTGGCATACCCACCTTAGGGTTTCTTTTGCCATTGACTTAAGGCCACCTTCTCAATCCTGAGCTTGGTGCCTGGGGTCACCCTTCATAGTGCCCATTAGTCATTTAATATCATAGGCCACCTTCTCATTCCCGAGCTTGGTGCCTGGGGTAACCACTCATGGTACCCATTGGTCTACCCATCTGGGCCTGACCTTTGGCATCATCCATCAGGGTGGCATGTAGGTGCGAGAATACATACTTCTATTATTAATGTGATAATCATAGTGACTTTATGATTTGCAAGTATGAACATCCAAACTAATAATTTGCATTCAATGCGTTTAACCATCCGGAAAATCCTCGGGAAACTAAGGTGGTTATTCATAATTAACCACATACCTAATTTGTAGATTCGACAAGCTAACAACAATTCCAAGCAAGCAAGTAGTCCAATAAGTAGTTCAACAATCATAGAATTCCTAAAAATCATATGTAATCTATTTACTATACTTTACTAAGAATACATATATTTAATTGACTTGGATTCACTTTCTAGGGTTTCTAATCCGAATTGGGATTTTATTAGGGTTCTTTTTGATCTTTTACAACTTTCCTCATTTATATCCACAAAACCCTAGAACTGTAGTTCTAAGTGCAAAACACTAATTACTTACATATTCACATTATATCCTTTTATCATCTTTGGTTCCTTTCGGATTAACAACTCATAATTCATTATGATCTAATTCACATATGAACTCCATTTATCATTAATTCCAACTTTATCCATTAGAAAACCCTAATCATCATCTTAAGGGTATCTATCTATGATTAGGATCTTTTTATATTCAAAATATCCCAGAACCATCATTTAACAACATATTATCATATTTTTCTAATTAAATATGATCTTATTCTCTTTTACCCTAAATTAGGGTTTCTAAATGCTTACTCATTCTCATATGAGGTAAAAATTCTAATTCATGGAAGAAACATCTAGAGTTGGTTCCAGTTTGTCATTAACTATTCATTAGGTTGCAATTACACAATTTCATTAATTAAGCAATATAACTTAACCAATATGCTTAATTAGGGTTTCTTAATGTAATACATAAGCACTTTTCATTAGATTAACACACGTTTGCAATTAGGAACATATTCAGGTTCTCAAACCAATTTTAATGTGTTCTTCATATTTTTCTAAGCAATTTTCATATTTTATTTTTATCCATCCGAGCTTTCTAGCAGAAGTTGTGATTTTTGCAAGTAAAATCTTTTTTATTAATTTATTTGCTAATTTCCAGAAAACAAGGATCATTGGATCCATGGTCTGCTGGACCGCTTAAGATCCAACGAACATAGATGCACGCATCTAGTTGCAATCAGAAGAATCCAAAGACTTAAGTGATCTTACCTTTCTTTACAAGAGTCGGGGGCAAGGTGGTCTTTTCCCCCTTTACTCTTCTTCTTCCTCGCACTACTCTGTTTGTGGCCCAACGATGCCTGGCGGTCAACTGCTAGGTTGACTCTGGGGTTCCGACCACCTGTGAGTGAGATGATCATCTAGGGAGCTTCGCCTCCCTTCGCCAAACTCAACCACTGCCACAATTTCTTGTCCCTGTTGTGCTAGCCCCGCATCCAACTCGCCGGACTCCGGTGAGGAAAACTGGATGGATGAGAGAGAAGGTCAAGGTGAATCTTCGAATTGGCTGCACCGAGTTTCTTCTCGCCACTCTCCAAAGATTGTAGGTCGATGAGCTAGCGTGTTGGTGCCCTCATGAATCCTCCCCTATAAATAGGGTCGGGGCAAGTCCCTGCTGGTTTGGGAACTTTCCCAATCGGCGACCATACCCCTAACAAATAGGGTTGGTACTCACCGGATTTCCCTCCTGAGTTCAAAGGTGCTAATTTCTCTATCTAACTTCCTTTCCTCTTTTCACAATGAACGAAGTTTGGATCATCTCCTACCTGACTCAGGACTCCTCACACCTGTGGGAGTCATCCATGATCATTGGATCGTGATCCATCGATCCACATATAGTCTGAAGTCAGAGAATTGGAAAAATAATCCAAATTACATCATGACATCAAATCCTTAGGCAAATAATAACCTAACTTTAGGTAATCTTGCAAATTGCATAACTAAGAAACCGTGCACTATTTTCCAACCAAATTTGAGGGGTTTCCCTCTCTTGCCTTTATCTACTTGCATATCAAGTTTGAGTCTAAAAACTCAAAAGAAAAGGACTATTTCATTAAAGGCAAGTTACTCATTAATAAAATTCATTTAATGGTTATTTTCTCTTTCCTCAAACCATTATATTGCTATTTGGGACTCCTTGGACCCCAAGGAACCCTTAGATTTCGAAATCCTTTTTGAAGGATGCTTATTATCCTTCTAGATGCATGCACATCCTTTATTTCTCATTATCCTTTTGATTAAAATATCTCTTTTTGAGGATTTCTCTTTATCTTTCTTTTTATTTTCCTCGTTGGTATTCCTTTTAATATTATGAATCCTTTGGATACGAAAATCCACCAAGGATGATTCAATTTATACCTCTTTCCACTTATTTTCCACATTTTATCATTATTTTCAATTTCTTTCTTAACAACGAAATATTAACACGATCCTTTCTTTCCTTATTGTATTCTTTATGCAATTTTGGACTCCTTGGAACCAAAGGAATCCAAGAGGCATGAAGTCCCTCTTTGGATTTGCCTTCTATAGGTTTCCACATTTTTCTTTCCTCTATTTTCTTATTTATTCAATAATAGTGTTTCTTTTGTCCTTTCTTTGTTATTGGGCCCAATAGACAATAAATCCCACAAAACAATCATCAAGGCTATTGTAAACGAAACTCATTTATTCAAAAACAATTTTGTTCCAATATATTTAATATGAGAAATTACATTTCTCTCCAAATGAACCCAAAAATTGGGGTTGTAACAATATCACAACCCAATCTTACTTTATGAGCAAACGGATACTACTTTTGCAAGGGAAATGTAAATCGATAGGCTTCACCTACTTGAGGTGCTTAGGCCTTCATGAACACTTTCAAAGGTTACAAAACCGATATGGGACCTCCTCTATGGCTTCCAAGTCAATAGGCACTCCCATATACTCTTCATAACTTGATACAGCCTCATCTATGGTTCAAAACACTCAACACTTCTTTGGTTCTTTCACCACAATGAGTGTTATCATTCAATCAAGATTCAAACAAGGCACCCCCTAATTTGTCTTTCCTCTAGTTGACATTTAAAGAGAGGAGGGACATTTAGAGGTGATAATTTGCACATAAACCCCTCATTTGGGTAAATTGCAATTCTTACCAAAGTTATCATACAAGGCACAAACAATTTACAAATAAGTTCAAAATTGAGAAATAAACTCTTCTCAAGTCTTAATTACTTTTCAAAAGATTAAGGAAAGGTTCTAAGAAACTTACTTAGGCAAAGCTTCTAGGGTTATCCCAAAACCCAGGTCAGGGGTGTTACAGTGACAATTGCCTCCCTTGTTCACCCCTCCCTTTGTTTTAAGCATTGAAGATTTGGCTTCTGGCTAGATTTAGAACTCTTCTTAGCTTTGCCTTTGCCTTTAGACTTCCCCTTTGGTTTGCTGATCATCATCAAAAACTTGGCCTTGTCTTTCTTCATTTGTACCTCAGTTGTTCTCAACATGCCAAGTAACTTCGTCAATGACTTGTCAAAGTCATTCATGCTGTAGTTCATGACAAAATGGATGTATGATTATGGCAGAGACTATAGAATCACATCAGTTCCCAGTTCATGACCCAAGGGTAATACCAATTTAGCAAGGTTCTCCACATACCCAATAAGCTTGATCACATGAGGACCTACTAGATCTCCTTCTGTCATGTTACATTTGAATAGTGTCTTAGAGACATCATATCCTCTTATCTTTGCCTAATCTTGGAACATGTTCTTCATATGTATTACCATCTCAATAATATTCATGTTCTCATGTTGTCTCTACAACTCATAGTTCATGGAGAAAACATTAGGCATTTGACATCAATCATATCTTCAGTATGCTTCTTGTAAGCATCCCTGTCAGCATTAGGTGAAATAGGAGTAGGTTCATCTAGCTCTGGTATCTCCAGGACATATAATTTGCCCTCCTATGTGAGAACAATTCTCAGCATCCTAAAATAGTCGTGAAAGTTATTCTTGTTTCACTTGTCCTTCTTAGTGACTGATTGTAGAGAAAATGTGTTGTTTGTTGTCATTAGGTTCTACTAGAGAAAATTTGTATCTGTCAAAACCTTTTTTATTTGATTTGAATAAAATTTGACAATATCTTAGTTAGGCCTTTAATTAATTATCGCTCTCACTATTTTGTTCAAATTGATAACCCTCACATATCAATCTAGAAGATTACAATGTACAACCTTATAATGAGCCTAGCCCCAAAACAATTGAGTTATTATTGGCCAATGCCAACGTCCATAATCAATTATTAAGGTAGGAAACATTTTTCAATTGCATCTTATGCAATTTTGGGATAGAAGGTATGCCCAACTCTTTTCCATAGTCACATGCATGCTTTTAAGAGCTAATTCTCATTAAGATCACTTAGTTAAGTCTGACTCAAAAGCCAACATTATAATAATGCACCTTACTTGGCAGTCTCACATTATTACCATCACACATCCACAAGATAGATGTCGCACCACGCTTGACGTGCCCATGCTTGGTCGATCAATTTTTTCATGTGTGTTTCTAATGGAAAGCATCTTAGACTTAATATGTTTGATTGAGGGATTTATAATTACAAATATACAAATACATATCCAATCACCACATACTATGGTACGTATCATATACATATTATATCCCACAAATAAAAATATGCAATTAAATCATAAATGATGGTTATGGCCATACTATTGTAATTCCTTAGAGCCACAAGGAATTACTACCACCTAAGGTCTACATCACATGAATGAACCTATTTTTGGTGTAGATATGTGCTTGAACCAATCCGGGTTGATCGATTCAACCCTTGAACTAATCGACTCTCCTCCTAGTCAGTCATTTGGTCCTCCAAATGATCGTCTGGCCTCCAATCCAAGTGATGTTTGGGCATGTGATGGACTAGATTTTCTTGGCTTAATTTTGAGGACGAAATTTCTTTTAAGGTGTGTAGGATTTGATGGAGTGGGCTTTTCAAATCCCTGAATAACTAATGACATAATTGTATTCATGTAATTGGGTTGTATCAAGAGTTCCAAGTGGTTTTCTAAAGTTTGGATGTCAGTGATATTTATATTATGAATAAGATCCCTAATTTCATGCCTATTTGGAGTATTTAATTGGATGATCAAATAGCTTATTTTTTTCATAAAATTTGAATAGAATGTAGTTGGTGTGGTTATAAAGCTATGATTAAAATTTGGTGGCAATTGGAGTATTCTAGAAGGATTTATTAAGGTTTGAAATTTGGGAATAAGGTGTATATTTGATGATTTGTGGACCTAAGTTGTTGATCATATGTTGTGTGACGACCCCCTTTTTTCCTTTTCTATGAGAGGCCACAAATTGGAGATGTGGAGCCTCATTAACCCTTGGATGTTCTGATCGCACAACTATCTTTCATCACCTACCTTGCAGTTAGAGCAAGGATAGGGAGCAGTTCCTCCGATGACTTACTTGCCCCCACTCCTCAAGTTCATGGAGAGAGAATGTGAGATCACCCAAACAATTGCACTCTCTTCAAAAAAAAGGAGGCCCTCGATCCCTTATTTGTGGTTAGTGAGTAGGTGATGAGGAAGAATATACTTCCTATTGCTCCCCCTTCTCCATTGCAGTGGACAGAACAAAAGAGGGAGAAGACCAAGGGGAAAGAGAGACCGCAAAAGGGATCTAAATAGAGGTGAAACAAGGGCGAGGCGACAGGAGAAGGATGGGTGTGTTTAAAATGAATTTCATGGTCTATTATTTGGTGGATGAACTAAGTTTTTTTGGAGCAGGTGATGGAGGCTAGTTGGAGCACAAGGAAGCAATATCAGAGGTAATCAAAGCTTGAATTGAGTTCATAGAGATGGTGTGCTACTTTGGGAGGCTTTGGATTGAAGCAATATCAAGCAGAGGCCTCTTTCCTATTTTCTCTATCACAGGCAAACCCAAGCAATGATGATCTCACGGAGAATGAGATCTGTAGCTGAAACCCAAAGATCGTACAATTGCGGAGATTAGGGAGGTCAGTACAAATTTCATGCCATCTCCAATTTTACTCTAGGAGCCACATATTAGTTTGTAGTGCTCACCGGAGGAGATACAAATGGCGACGCTCGTATATTGCAGAAGAATAAAGTCCCCATTGGGGACTCAGATGTGTTGAATACGAGAAAGAGAGGGAGCGGACTGGTCGGACTCCAAGTCAACCAGCTCAGAACTGATTCAACTTCCTAGAACTGACCGACCCAGACTAAAGAATTGCCCCATCTCAGTATGGGAATAGGAGCAGCGATCTATGCCCCCACAGGGCCACGTGGTGGCATTCCATTGGCGTAAAAAGGTATACCTCAGAAAATACCAAGATCTTGTATAATTCATAGAATTTAGCACAGTTGTCGGAAAAATACAAATAAAGTACCAAAATTCTCAAAAAATTATGCAAAACAATTTGAAAACATAATATCAGTACTTTCATGCTTAAATAACACAGATGTTAAGTGAGATGTATAGTGCTTATTTCATGAATAATAAATATCAAACAATGTCCTAAAATTATCAGAACATGTCATTTAATTATAAATCATGTTTATGACCCATTTAAGTCATTGATTAATGTTGATGAACGAAATCATGTCATTTTCTCCATATGGCTAATTAGGGCTAATATCCCTAATTAATGTGTAAAATATGTTCAATAAATCGTAAAAATTATAGTATAATCTCATATAAGTATACATAACCTAATATTTAATTATGAGATCATAGTTATGCATATAAATAAGGTTACATGTTTAGGGATCCTATAATGATGAGAAAATCCTAATTGGATTAATGTATATAATATAGGGTTAATACATGCAAACAATGATATAGAAATTAATGTTCATACAAATGAACCATGACCAGGAACACTATCTCAACAACATAATTCCAAGACAAGAATACAAGTAATGATGCACATACCCTAATGAGCTAAGAAAAACCCTAAAACATATGACTAGGGTTAAGATGATGGGAATATGATGTTTGTACATGATCTTGTCTTAATCATGGTTTGACCAAGGTTAGAGTGGAATCAGGAATGTGGTATAGATTCTGATATCTCTTTATCAAGGT
The DNA here is from genome assembly GCA_963693085.1 of Alisma plantago-aquatica. NCBI lineage: Eukaryota > Viridiplantae > Streptophyta > Magnoliopsida > Alismatales > Alismataceae > Alisma > Alisma plantago-aquatica. Next base: position 974,765,465 of record OY856410.1, read on the forward strand.
ATGCCATTACCTCTTACTTGTCTTATTATACAATATGCTTTCCTTGTATGTGTAGTAAACACTTGGCATATGATATTAGATGAAATGATTGTTCTTGTATGGTATCTTTCTTGTTTTTCCACACTTATTTCTATGAATACATGAAACATAATATATCTATTCCATTATATGAAAGCACTATATCTCTTTAGTAAACATAGTTCTATTGAGTGATCTATCTCTTTGGTAAGTAGATCACATATACAATGATCTATATCTTTGGTAAGCATATCATAATGCCTGAATGCATCTATCCCATTGGTAGGCAGATGCACGAGCATATAATGTAAAATGTGCCTAAAACATGTGTTCTCTTTTGTTAATGAACATCTTTGTGCAAGTATATGCTTTTTCTTATAGTTCTTTATAACTTCCAAGTAATAGTTTTATCTTATTTCCAAGCTTAGTAATGAGAGGTATATAAAAAGACATGTAGGCGTACTCAGTACAATATTCTTGAATATTGTGCTGATGTGTACCACATGTAATCTTTGTTTTAGGTAGGTGGATATATGATCTTAAAGAACCAAGATAGTTGTGAGTTGTATGGTGAGCAGATGTATAGGTGGACCTATTGTCTTAAGATCTTGAGGTCTATGGTAGTACATGTATATGTAGAAGTTTGTTGTTCAATATGTAACATCAAATGTTGTAACAATTCATTATGTAATTATATGTTGAATGGTGAACATGTATTGTGGCTTGTTTATTGTTCATGTTCATGTGCATGTGCTACTATTGTTTCCTTTGAACTTCCTCGGATTTTCTTCTTCTTAGCCTAGTGTGGGGTGTTTAAATTGGGATTCTCACTGAGGTGAGGTTTCAATTTGGATGTCTCACATTAGATTAAGTTTTAGAAAATATAGGGACGTCACATGTGGTATCAGAGCATGAACAATAGCAAAGCATGACATTTTCTCATTATGCAACTCAAACTAAAGAAAACCTTGAAGTTAATAAATCTTGTAGGGTTAGATTAGTCATCCTTTAGAGACTAGATCTGACCTACCCTCTAGGTTAGTGTCTAGATGTCTGAGAACTATGTCTAGACGGGTGCTTGTTGTATAGCAGGTCATTAGATGTCGTTCTTTCCTTATAGTGCAGCAGTATGGGGTGCTACATTATTTGGAAATAATGTGCATCAAGGGAAGAGAAATCCTAGACATATAGAGCTCATCGTCTAGGGTAGATACACTAGTCTACACTTTGTTCTCAACCCTTTAATTAGGTGATATGACACTAGACTCTCTACTATGTGTGGGACACTAATTTTCTAGATTTGGTTTTTGATTTCAATCAGATCGAACCTTGATAGTTTTCTCTGTTGCATGTTTTATCAGAGAAAAACTATAGAATTTTTTATTATATATGTAAGTATTACAAAAATGTGTTCCCACACATGTATGAGTAGGAGGTGGTCATGCAACCTAAGTGAAAGTGTGTGACATCAGTCTAGAAGAGAGAGTAGTTCTAGATTAGATGTCTAGAGCCTTGTTGGAATATGAGATAGATAGAATAGATGAAATATGTATAGATGATAAGATCTAAGATTTATATAGATGATATAAGATAGTTTATGATGATATATGTTTGTCTATGAGGAGATGAGTTTATATTTGAGTATTTTACATAATATTTGATAATGAAAGTATGTATGTTTTGTAAGATAAGATAAGATAAGTTAAAATAAGATGTGAATCAGCATGAGCCTCAAGCTCTTTTATAAAGGAGAACCTCTAGTGAAAGGGCCAGTTTTATTGTTAACTCCACAAAGAGTGAGACCCACAGGGAGAAGGTCAGAGAACCTAATCTCAAAGATATGAGAATTATGAGAAACATGTGATATGATATGCCCTAAACTAGAATACCCTGAGTGATTGAGTTGAGTCATGTTATGCATGATTCCTATAGTCTTTTTGAACCCTAAATGTCTTTGGAAGGACCAACCCTAGAGTAAGAGAGAGGTTGATTATTGTGCAAATGTGAATATGAATATGAGAACCTACTATCTGGGTGAGGGAGAGAGAGTCCCAAGACCCTGGAGGAGGTAGCTATGTTTTAGTTTCTGTGAAGCCTCAAGATCGGGTTGGTGGTTCCTTATAGGAATCTAATGGTTGCGTATATAAGAGAGTTTTGGGTAAGTATGTTTCATGGGTATGGAACCTACAAAGAGAATAGCATACCATGTTATGGTTTGTGCTTATGTGGCTAGAGATACTAAGGCAATCAACTAGTGCCAATGAGGTAGACCTGATAACCCTAGACCAAAGAGGGAAGATAGAGCTAGTGTATATATGAGATACTCATAGAGTTGAGTTAGCTCAGAGAGACTGAGCATGGAACTACCCTCATGATACGAGTCAGGAGAACCTCAATTGGACTAGATAAAGTTTTAATATATGTTTAACAAGTCACTTATATAAGTTTGTTTAGAACAACCATGGTATAATATATGTAAGTATGTGATCTGATCTCGAGACATGATATACAAACATGATATGATGGAAACCTAGAGATGGTTTAATAGATATCAATGTGTAAATGGTTAACCATATACATAGATAATGATTATAATTTGATATTTTTGGTTAATCTTGTGATGAAATCACTAGTAAATGTTGCAATTTATTATGAGCAATGAAATAAGATCATATGGATGAAACATGTTACATGAGGTGTTAATCTTAGTGCTTAACAAAGATGAAAAACATAGTTTAACCGTTAGTACAACATAATGATTATGACACCTTGATATGATCTAGATGGATAAAGTGGGTTAACTATAGTTAACTCCCTCCTAAAAGGCATATGTTAATGTTGAACATGTCCTAACAATTAGCTCAATAAAATGTTGATAACACCTTGATATAATGGGATAATTTTAGTTAACTCCTTTAGAACATGGTAATATGAAGTGGGAACCCTAATGCATGGGTAAAGATAAGGATGCAATCCTAACTGTGATGGAGTAAACTTTTGGAGTATTTGGATACCTAATGACATAATTGAATTCATATATTTAAGTAATTTGAAGAGTTCCAAGTGCTTTGGTATAATATGGATGTCAATTGGAGTTGGTATCATGATTAAGATCCTTAACTTTATGCCCTTTTGAGGTATTTATTTGACAAGTCAAATAGTTGATTGAGTAGAATGTATCTTGAGAGGTAGGAAAGCTATGGTTAAAATTTGGTCACAATTGGAGTATCCTAGAGGAAGTTATTAAGGTTTGAAATTTGAGAAATAATGTGTATTATTGAGGATTTATAGACCTAAGTCGTAGATTTAATCAGTATCACATGTCCCTTAGTTGAGTTGGGTCTGTGTGGCCACTTTTTGACCCAATATCTTCAATCTAGTTGTGAGAACCCATTACACTAAACCAGATTACTCAAAACATACAACAATCAATCACTAATTAATTACATACCTAAAAATATGGGTAAATTAAAACCGATTTCAACGTCAGCACCCGCTCAGAAACATTTTCATAAGAGCCCAACATCTTTCTTATATCCATACTATGCCAAGAATTTGATACAAATTGTTCTATCATCTTAGCCACCACATATATACACAGGAGAACAATATTCGTATATGCCACATAAACAAGTATTAATATGCTAACAAAAGTCCAATTCATTTGAAGCACCATATACAATCTTTTACTTCCAGGACCTGAGGGTACAAGGATGACTCTAGGACACACTAGACATCTAACCAACTTTCCCAAAGATTTATTACTATAGCTCCTCTTTGTTGCCACATGTTTGTTTTCGTCATTTCCGAGTACCTAAAAAAATATGGCGAACCACAAGGGTGAGACCCATGTTCCAGCAAGAGATATAACCTCCAAAAACATTTATTGATTACAACTTTTTTAAGTAATTAAATAGTTAAGCAGATTAATCATATATAACAAATAAGATCAGTACTACTGATGATTAACAAAATACATAAAGGAGCAGATAATAACTATCCTCATTAGCCAGGCTATCATCCTTTATCTTGTTGCCAATATAAGTAATTCAGTAGCATTTGCCTATCTAGCATCATGAGCAAGTCTAGTAACATAGCATATCTAACAACATGAGCATGTCTAATTGGTTGAACATATCAACATCATAAGAAGAGCTAACAACATAAGCACAACTATCTGGATAAGTATGATTAGCAATATATGCATCTCTAGTTACAAAGGCATGGATAGCATGCTAAACATAACTAACAACATGAGATAGCTAGCATCATGAATATAATCAACATTAGTAGTATAGTTATCAGCATAATCATGGCTATTGTATGCACACATCTACAATCTTAAGCATATCCACAACATATCTACAATCTCTTAATTGCACTAAGCATCATCTTTATGTAAAGATAACAAACAAGGATTATCATCCAATGTGAAGCATCGTGTATAACCCTAAACATATATGCTATATGGCTATATTACATCTTTTATTATGCCCTGAGGAAATTGAGGATACCACTCAAAATCCAACTGACCACTACTAAGTTGAAATCAGTGCCATTCAAGATCTAGGAAGAGTTGGACTCCTAAGATCTTCTCCGCTCCCAGTCAATACGGGTCCACCACAGAGACAGATAAGGTCAAGCCTAGTTCGTCCTTGGTACAGGTCATGGCACTAGTGAAAGGAGGTGGGTATGCATACCCTACCATCCAAGGTACAACCACAATTGTCCTCCCATCTTGTCACATATATAATCATCGAGATACAACCGCAGCCGTTCTCAATCACATCAAATGTATGAGGCATGACCATAGCCAACCTCCACAATCTGCATTGTGGATGACAATGATAAATCATCAACTTGCCACCCCCACATACTCAACAGTATGCACTCCGAGTTTCCCTTAGGAATACTCATTTCACCATTTGGCAAATTTTGACACTCAGATGGATCTATGGCATAGGGCACTACATGATTAGAGTTTTACTTGATTAGTTATGCCAATTGGGTGAATTAAGTCTTCATCAAACAAGTGGACATACAAACCCTAATTCACTTCTAACAAGCACATAAATATCACAACTTCAAAAGATATAAAATGTGTGAAATGTAATTTCTCATCTCATCATCACGTGGTACTATTCACTTGCCATTCCTGAGACCACACTAGTCATCATACCAACACAAGATATAAATCCTTTTCACAATATCGTAGGGTATCGACCCTTATCAACACAAGAGGATTACACCTCATTCAGGGATCAACCATGCCCAAAGGTCATTAAGACCATCATACTATCACAGGATATAAAATCCTTTTCACAATATCATAGGGTATCAACCCTTATCAACACAAGAGCATTACACCTCATTTAGGGCTCAACCATTCCCAAAGGTCATTAAGACCATCATACTATACCTTATAATATCATCATTATCTTTGCATGACTTATAACAAGGCTCAACAACATCACATACATATAATACACCAGATCAACACAATATTGCATTAATGAGCTAGGAGATATTCATAAACAATCATAGAAGGGTTATATTAACATTAAGAACATTACGTTACTACATCAACATGCAAGGAATCTAGATATGATTAACCCTCATCATATTCATAATGCACATGTTTAGCATAAGAAAGTATCAACCATGTGGCTATGATAACTACCAATTAACACATTAGGGTTATGATCATATTAAGGAGGTTATTCCACCATCATTCCATCATATAAGAATGTTAAACATGAATACTCATATTTATATATTTTCATTAGAGTTATGTTCATCATGACAAATTATATTACTTATCAGCACTTATACCCAAACCCTAACTCACGACATCCCCATTGGATCATAGATGCATAAGGTAAAGCATTGTAATAACATTCCATACATTCTCAAGTATGAACCCACACATAAATCAAGGTGTAACCATCGGTTTATATCATACTAGGGTTTCAACAACAATAAGAGAGTACCCCATGATTGAATTAGTCATTCAATGACTATTCATACTCAATTACCATCATTTAGTTATATTAAATCTAGGTATAACAAGCTATACCTCATTAGGGTTACATATCAACACAATATGATTATAATCCCTTCTATTCATATGAGTGAATGGGTAATACTACCTTATTAAGGGTAACCCTCCATTTGTTCCATCATCATTCAACCCATATCACCATACCACATTGTCACCCAGAACTATTGGATGTTTAAAAGGTAAGACCATTGGTTGTTTACATAAGTAAACACTTTGGATAAACCACCTCTGAAGTCTTTGATTTGTGCTCTAGAAAGAGTCACCATTTAACCCTAGACATCCCTTGATTAACAACACAAAAATTTCCATTGAGAGTAGGGTAAAACCCACAATCAAATGTTCATTTAAAATAAGCCATCCATCATCAACAAGTAAGCTCCTTAAGTTGATCAAATAAAGGAAACCATATAAATCACATTATTAGGGACAACCTATTACATTAGCCATCATTCCACTTTATTGGAGGAATAAACATTAGATCTTGACCATTGGGTCAAGTTCATATGTTAAAACCATCAATTGCAGTATAGGTCCGACCATTGCATCAAGTGACCCAAGAAAATATTGGTCTAAGGCTTAATTGATGCTACAACTATATGATTAACTCACCATTGGTTGTGGAGACCTGATCCACTATAATTAGTGACCATTAAGTCACCATAGGTTGTTAGATTAGCACTATATTCATTAATCAGCATCAAATATTAAGCTATTGTCACCATTGATTGATAACACTATTAGGGTACTTAATGGTTGATCATTAAACTTCTAATTGATCCAAAACCTGACCTAAGGGGGTGACCATAGGTTGTCACCATCATATGACACCTTTGATTATGACCATCGGTTGTCATGAAGACAACACCAAAGGGTTGTTGCAATGGTACCATCATCGGGTCATGGGTTTATAGAAGAAATCAACTTAAAACCCTAAAATTGACCATTGGTTGATAGGTGCATAGCACCATTGGTTATCAAACCAACCTGATCCAAGTCATATTATACCTTATTAATAATTTACACATGATCACAGGTTCATATATAACTGAAATCAGAACAGGGAACATTATAAAAATTGAAATCCAAGTCAAGCATAGCTTTTTAGTGCTTGGATCATCATTTTCAAGCAAGAACATGATCTAGAAAGCTTATGGTAAGCAATAAATGTGGAGCAAGTTATAAAACTTGCCTCTAATAATAATATGAAACCCCACACAGAATAAACTCGAGCAGGTAGGGTAGAAAATCTAAGCATAAGCTATGAACTCGTCCATCTAGCACCTTGCTTCATCAAATGAGCAAACCCTAAGCATAAGGAGCAAGAAAGGTAGGGTTTTAGAGCTTTATAGGAAATTCTACCATGGAACAGCAAGATTCCTACTTAGAGGAAGGTATAAGGAAGGAGAAGAGAAAGATAAATAGAGAAGGAAAGAAGAAAATAACTTGCCTTGGTCAGAATCCCTAGAAGATGACCTTGGAAACCCTAGGTAGGGCTAAATGGAGCTCTAGGAGACCTTCTTCTCCAAATTGAGGTTGTCTTCTACCTAAGAGAACTTGGTTCCATAGAAAAATATAGGGGAGTCTTTGATCCAGATTAAAGTAAAGATAAAGCAAGCATAGTTTCGTACTTGGACAAGGAAGAGGTAAATATAGCCCATGGATAAGGATGGAAGCAAGCATGACGTGTAAAAGTAGCTTCCCCATGATTCTATGGCCTTAAACAATTAAGAATATACAAGCAAACACACAAGAAGCTCCCCCACCATCCTTATATACCTGATTAGATTTCCTTTGTCAAATTTCCCAGCCAATCACATAATTCATTAGTTGATAGCTACTAAAGATAGCTCATCCGTGAAGGGGTTAACCCTAAAATATCCTTGGAGAAAACACCTTCAAAACAATGTTTAAATAGGCACCCCATGGCTAAAAAAGATCAAAAGTGATGAGAAAATATCCAAAGAACATAATGCAAGTGATAAATTTCAAACAAAACCTCTCAATTGAGTGAATTGCAAAAAAGTCCAAAATGTGTGTAAAATTGCATAACTTGCTCAAACAGTGTCAAAATTGGACCAAATTTAAAACTTAAGATTTTCTTATGATTTCAAAGCATATAACAATATTATATTAGGGTTATAAGAATTAAATTATGATAATTAAGATTATTCAACTCATTAAGCAAGTTTATGGGCCTTACTACTATAAACCCCTAACAGGGATTTCGCCCCCGAAATCCAAGGTAAACAAAGATGTGTACTTCCTTTGCATCCTATTACCTTCACATGGTTACTTTCATATCATGGTGATGTAGCATCATTCATACATATCTCATCTTGGGTCAGCACAAAAAACCCCATCTAAGAAGACATTCTCAATATGGAATGTAGAAACTTGTTGTGTCATGAGGACAACTCAAGAAGTAATGTTCAACTTTAAATTATATCTATCATCCTAAAATTATATCTATGGTATCAACACATTACTCAAAAGTCATACTTGCTAACTTTTTACCAATCATGGCATGTGTCCCATACCATTCCTTGAAGCATATAAAAAAGGTGATGTATCCATCTTTTTTTTTCTAGATACACTAACACTAGAACACTTGTCAGTTCTTTTTCAGCATCAAAAGAAATGCTGACGCTGGCACCTATCATTCCATACAAGGAAACATCATTCCTAGTCTACCTTGTTAGGGGTGAAACAACAACACTATCTTCACCTTACTAGGATTTACACCACCTACTTAGAAGACATATCATGATCCCATAAAGAAATTTAGTCAACCCCATCTCACTCTTGTTCAACTTGTCTCATAGTTATTGTTGCTTCGGCAACCCTAAGGTTTTTGAAGAAATATTGATCATATTTTTGACCATGTTGAAATACTTTGACATATCATCATTCAAAGCTTGATATAACTTGTATGACATGACTGTAACACTGTTCCTCCTATTCATAAATTTTATTTGTACATTGATTAGTCTAAAGGACATAACTCTAAAATTATCATGGTCATGTGAATTATGTCATCCAATCAAACTTTTATGCAATGATATTTGATCATATGTTTATCTTAAAGGAACACGGTATCACATATCTATTGACCAACAAACCATCTATCCTTGATAGTGGCCTTGACCAACTATCACTTAACCATACACAACATTATAAAATCACTTTTGTTTTTTTTCTTCCAAACAACATTTAGAGGGTCATCATCAACTTTCTTTCTCTCTCTAAGGGAGAGAAGCACTTGGAATGTTCATTTAATAAACATCTCCAACCTTCACATATTTCTCATACTGTTGATACATCTTGGATACTATGATTCATTACCTTGGTATCCACCTCATGTGCTATAAGGAACTCACATCAGTATATCATATACTTTTACCAACATAACAAATATCAAGACATGTAAGAGGAGTCTTCCTAATTATTGGAAGGCTCAAAAGAAAAGTCATCACAAACTTTATGAACTTGGAACCATAGTCCAAACAACCTTATGCTATAATAGGCTATCCATCCTCATGTTTACAACGAATCCACACATACCAAGTGGCAATGATCCACTTGAAAGTTGTGCCCTGGAAAGAAAAGACACAAAGGGAAACACACTTCCCACATCATAGCAACATTGTTCAAGGTCACTAGCAAAAAGGTAACCAATTCTGTTTTCATTATGCAAGTTATAGCTTCTTATGAATCATTTTACCTTTTTTATTTCAGGTTCCTTTCCATTAGCATAGGAATCATCATGACTAACATATCTTATTACTCCTTCTATGACAACTATTTATCACACTTGGTATGTTCTCTTATTTTATTATGTTTTTCAACCACTTATCGACAAGTAAATCATCATATTCTACATTTTCTTCATTAAATCGGGATCATCTCCCTTAACTTCTTTCACATGCCATACTAATTTTTCATTAACACTTTCTTACACACATAGGTTGGTCTGAGATTAACTCAGGTTCCACCTTATTTCTTTGTCATTGTTCCCATTCATCTTCTCATTTTGTACTTGTTATAGGAGTTCTCTCTATCTTATGTGGATTTCATACCTTGATTCACTTTATAAGCATAGACTTGTTTGTCGTTTACTTTATTATCTTCTTGAATCACATCTTCAAGAACTCCTCTTTTCCTTATTTGTATTCAGATTTAGATTTCATGGTGTTGTATCTTCCTCTTATATTTACCAAACATTTAAGTTTTGATAGATAATGATGCAATTCTCATCTTCTTTAAGGTAGGATTGACATATTCTCACCATTATTTCTTATTCGTTATGCTCTTTAGATTGTCTCAAAATGACTACTTGATCAGAGTAATCAGAAAGATAACAATCTAAGAGTTCCATACTTACCTTTTCTTCAATAATTGAATACCTGGCATGGGCACCCAAATACTGAGATTAGGCAGTATGCACCATATTTTTATGTCATATTCCTAACTTAGACATCATCCTACTCCTAATTCCTAGTGTCCCTATAGACTCAGTGAACCTAAAGCTCTGATACCAACTTGTGAGAACATGTTACACTAAACTAGATTACTCAAAACATAAAACACAATCAATCACTAATTAATCACATACCCAAAAATATGGGTAAATTTAAATTGATTTCAATGTTAGCACATGCTCAGAAACATATGCATAAGAGCCCGACATCTTTCTTATATCCATAATATGCCAGGAATTTGATACAAATTGTTCTATTGTCTTGGCCACCACATATATACACAGGAGAACAATATTCTTATATGCCACACAAACAAGTATTAATATGCTAAGAAAAGTCTAATTCGTTTGAAGCACCATATACAAACTTTTCCTGCTTAGACCTGAGAGTACAAGGATGACTCTAGGACACACTAGACATCTAATCAACTTTCCCAAAGATTCATTACTATAGCTCCTCTTTGTTGCCACATGTTTGTTTTCAAAATTTATGAGTACCTAAAAAAAATGTGGCGAACCACAAGGGTGAGACCCATGTCATCAAGAGATATAGCCTCCAACAACGTTTATTGATTACAACATATTTAAATAATTAAATAGTTAAGAAGATTAATCAGATATAACAAATAAGATCACTTTTATTGATGATTTACAAAATACATAAAGGAACAGATAATAACTATCATCATTAGCCAGAATATCATCCTTTATCTTGTTTCCAATATAAGCAATTCAGTAGCATATGCCTATCTAGCATCATGAGCAAGTCTAGTAACTTAACATAGCTAACAACATGAGCATGTCTAATTGGTTGAACATATCAACATTATAAGAAGATCTAACAACATAAACACAACTATCTAGATAAGCATGATTAGTAGTATATGCATCTCTAGTTACAAAGGCATGGCTAGCATGCTAAACATAACTAACACCATGAGATAACTAGCATCGTGATTATAATCAACATTAGTAGTATAGTTATCAGCATAATCATGGCTACTGTATGTACGCATCTACAATCATAAGCATATCCACAACATAAGTATATCTACTATCTCTTAATTACACTAAGCATCATCTTTATGTAAAGAGAACAAACAAAGGTTATCATCCAATGGAAGTGTCATGTAAAACCCTAAACAGATATTCTATATGGTTGTATTACATCTTTTATTATGCCTTGAGGAAATTGAGGATACCACTCAAAATCCAACTGACCACTGCTAAGTCGAAATCAGTTCCATACAAGATCTAGGAAGAGTCAGACTCTTAAGATCTTCTCCGCCCCCAGTCAGTATGGGTCCGCTACAGTGACACATAAGGTCAAGTTGTTAACTACCTAGTTCATCCTTGGTACATGTCACAACACTAGTGAAAGGAAGTGGGTACGCATACCCTACCATCTGAGGTACAACTACAGTTGTCCTCCCATCTTGTCACATATATAATCACTGAGACATGACCACAGCCATTCTCAATCACATCAGATGTATGAGGCATGACCATAGACAACCTCCACAATCTGCATTGTGGATGACAAAGATATATCCTCACTTGCCACCCCCACATACTCAACAATATGCGCTCTGAGTTTCCCTTAGGAATACTCATTTCACCATCTGGAAAATTCTGACACTCAGATGGATCAATGGCATAGGGCACTACAAGATTAGAGTTTCACTTGATTAGTTATGCCAATTGGGTGAATTAAGGTTGCATCAAACAAGTCGACATACAAACCTTGATTCACTTCTAACAAGCACATAAATATCACAACTTCAAAAAATATAAAATGTGTGAAACATAATTTCTCATCTCATCATCACATGGTACTATTCACTTGCCATTCATGAGACCACACTAGTCATCATACTATCACAAGATATAAAGCCTTTTCACAATATCACAGGGTATCAACCCTTATCAACACAAGAGGATTACACCTCATTCAGGGCTCAACCATTCCCAAAGATCATTAAGACCATCATACTATCACAGGATATAAAATCCTTTTCACAATATCATAGGGTATCAACCCTTATCAACACAAGAGCATTACACCTCATTTAGGGCTCAACCATTCCCAAAGGTCATTAAGACCATCATACTATACCTTATAATATCATCATTATCTTTGCATGACTTATAACAAGGCTCAACAACATCACATACATATAATACACCAGATCAACACAATATTGCATTAATGAGCTAGGAGATATTCATAAACAATCATAGAAGGGTTATATTAACATTAAGAACATTCATTTATTACATCAACATGCAAGGAATCTAGATATGATTAACCCTCATCATATTCATAATGCACATGTTTAGCATAAGAAAGTATCAACCATGTGGCTATGATAACCACCAATTAACACATTAGGGTTATGATCATATTAAGGAGGTTATTCCACCATCATTCCATCATATAAGAATGTTAAACATGAATACTCATCTTTATCTATTTGCATTAGAGTTAGGTTCAACATGACAAAATATATCAATGTTACTAATCAACACTTATACCCAAACCCTAACTCACGACATCCCCATTGGATCATGGATGCATAAGGTGAAGCATCACCATAACATTCCATACTATTATCAACTATGCACCCACACAAAAATCAATGTGTAACCATCGGGTTATTGCATACTAGGGTTTCAAAAACAACAAGAGAGTATCCCATGGTTGAATTAGTCATTCAAGGACTATTCATACCCAATTACCATCATTTAGTTATATGAAATATAGGTATAACAAGCTATACCTCATTAGGGTTACATATCAAAACAATATGATTATCATCCCTTCTATTCATATGAGTTAATAGGTAATAATACCTTATTAAGGGTAACCCTCCATTTGTTCCATCATCATTCAACCCATATCACCATACCACAATGTCACCCAGAACCATTGGATGTTTAAAAGGTAAGACCATTGGTTGTTTACATAAGTAAACACCTTGGAAAAACAACCTCTGAAGTCCTTGATTTGTGCTCTAGAAAGAGTCACCATTTAACCCTAGACATCCCTTGATTAACAACACAAAAAGTTCCATTGAGAGTAGGGTAAAACCCACAATCGACTGTTCATTTAAAACAAGCCATCCATCATCAACAAGTAAGCTCCTTAAGTTGATCATACAAAGGAAGCCATATAAATCATATTATTAGGTCCAACCTATTACATTATCCATAATTCCACTTTATTGGAGGAATAAACATTAGATCTTGATCATTGGGTCAAGTTCATATGCTAAAACCATCAATTACAGTATAGGTCTGACCATTGCATCAAGTGACCCAAGAAACCATTGGTCTAAGGTTAATTTAATGCTACAACTATATTATTAACTCACCATAGATTGTAGAGACCAGATCCACTATCATTAGTGACCATTAAGTCACCATAGGTTGTTAGATTATCACTATATTCATTCATTAGCATCAAATATGAAGCTAATGTCATCATTGATTGATAACATTATTAGGGTACTTAAGGTTGATCATAAAACTTCTAATTGATCCAAAACATGACCTAAGGGGGTGACTATAGGTTTTCACCATCATATAACACCTTTGATCATGACCATCAGTTGTCATGAAGACAACACCATAGGGTTGTTGCAATGGTACCATCATCAGGTCATGGGTTTATAGAAGAAATCAGCTTAAAACCCTAAAATTGACCATTGGTTGATAGGTGCTTAGCACCATAGGTTGTCAAACCAACCGGATACAAGTCAAATTATACCTTAGGAATAACGTACACATGATCACATGTTCATATATAACTGAAATCAGAATAGGGAACATTCTAAAAATCAAAATCCAAGTCCAGCATAGCTTTTTAGTGCATTGATCATCATTTTCAGGCAAGAACATCATCTAGAAAGCTTATGGTAAGAAATAAACATGGAGAAAGTTATAATACTTTCCTCTAATTAGAACAATATGAAACCCCACACAGAAGAAAACTCGAGCAAGTAGGGTAGAAAATCCAAGCATAATCTATGAACTCGTCCATCTAGCCACGTTTCTTCATCAAATGAGAAAACCCTAAGCATAAGGAGCTAGAAAGGTAGGGTTTTAGAGATTTAGAGAAAATTCTACCATTTAACAGCAAGGTTCCAACCTGGAGTAAGGTCTAAGGAAGGAGAAGAGCAAGAGAAGAAAATAACTTGCCTTGTTCAGAATCCCTAGAAGATGACCTTGGAAACCCTAGGTAGGACTAAATGGAGCTCTAGGAGACCTTCTTCTCCAAAAAGAGGTTTTCTTCTACCTTAGAGCACTTGGTTCTCAGAAAAACAGAAGGGAGTCGTTTCTCTAGGTTAAAGGAAAGAGAAATCAAGCATAGTTTCGTACTTGGGCAAGGAAGAGGTAAATATAGCCCATGGATAAGGATGGAAGCAAGCATGAGGTGTAAAAGTAGCTTACCCATGTTTCTATGGCCTTAAACTATTAAGAATATACAAGCACACACACAAGAAGCTCCCCCACCATACTTATAGACCTGCTTAGATTTACTTTATCGAATTTTCAAGCTAATCACAAAATTCATTAGTTGATAGCTACTAAAGGTAGCTCATCCGTGAACGGGTAAACCCTAAAATGCCCTTGGAGAAAACACCTTCAAACCAATGTTTAAATAGGCACCCCATGGATCAAAAAGCTCAAGAATGATGAGAGAATATCCAAGTAATATAATGCAACTGATAAATTTCAAAGAAAACCTCTCAATTGGGTGAAGTGCATAAAAGTCCAAAATGTGCATAAAATTGCATAACTTGCTCAAACAGTGTCCAAATTAGACCAAAATTTGAAACTTAAGCTTGTATTATGATTTCAAAGCATATAAAAATTTTATATTAGGGTTATAAGAATTTAATTATGATAATTAAGCTTACTCAATTCATTAAGCAAGTTTAGGGGCCTTACAACTTTAAACCCCTAACAAGGATTTTGCCCCTGAAATCCAAGGTAAACAAAGATGTGTACTTCCTTTGCACCTCATCCTATTACCTTCACATGGTTACTTTCATATCATGGTGATGTCACATCATTCATATGTATCTCATCTTGGGTCAACACAAAAAACCCCATCTAAGAAGACATTCTCAATATGGAATGTAGAAACTTGTTGTGTCATCTGGACAACTCTAGTAGTAATGTTCAACTTTAAATTATATCTATCATCCTAAATTTATATCTATGGTATCAACACATTACTCAAAATTCATACTTTCTAAGTTTTTACCAATCATGGCATGTGTCGCATACCATTCCTTGAAGCATATAAAAAAGCATATAAAAAGGTTATGTATCCATCCTTTCTTCTAGATACATAGATATTGGAACACTTGTCAGTTCTTTTCCAGCATCAAAAGAAATGTTGACGCTGGCACCTATCATTCCATATAAGGAAACATCATTCCTAGTCTACCTTGTTAGGGGTGAAACAACAACACTATCTTCACCTTACTAGGATTTACACAACCTACTTATAAGACATATCATGATCCCATAAAGAAATGTAATCAACCCCATCTCACTCTTGTTCAACTTGTCTCATAGCTATTGCTGCTTCGGAAACTCTAAGGTTTTTGAAGAAATATTTATCATATTTTTGACCATATTTGAAATACTTTGACATGTCATCATTCAAAGCTTGATATAACTTGTATGATGACTGGAACACTCTGTTCCTCCTATTCATAAATTTTATTTGTACATTGGTTAGTATAAAGGACATAACTCTAAACTCATCATGGCCATGTGAATTATGTCATCCAATCTAACTTTTATGCATTGATATTTGATCATATGTTTATCTTAAAGGAACACGGTATCACATATCTATTGACCAACAAACTATCTACCATTGACAGTGGTCTTGCCCAGCTATCACTGAACCATACACAACATTACAGAATCACTTTTGTTTTTTTTTCTTCCAAACAACATTTAGAGGGTCATCATCAACTCTCTTTCTCTCTCTAAGGGATAGAAACAATTGGAATGTTCATTTAATAAACATCTCCAACCTTCACATATTTCTCATATTGTTGATACATCTTGGATACTAGGATTCATTACCTTGGTATCCACCTCATGTTCTATAAGCAACTCACATCATTATATCATATGCTTTTATCAACATAACAAATATCAAGACATGTAAGAGGAGTCTTCCTAATTATTGGAAGGATCAAAAGAAAAGGCATCACAAACTTTATGAACTTGGAACCATAGTCCAAACAACCTTATGCTATAATAAGCTATCCACCCTCATGTTTATAACAGATCCACACATACCAAGTGGCAATGATCCACTTGAAAGTTGTGCCCTAGAAAGAAAAGACACAAAGGGAAACACACTTCCCACATCATAGAAACATTGTTCAAGGTCACTAGCAAAAAGGTAACCAATTCTATTTTCATTATGCAAGTTACATCTTCTTATGTATCATTTTACCTTTTTCATTTCAGGTTCCTTGACATTAGCATAGGAATCATCATGATTAATGTTACAACCCCAATTTTTGGGTTCTTTTACTGAGAAATATAATTTCTCCTATTAAATATATTTGAACAAATAATGATATAATTTATTTTTAATAAATGGATTTCATTTACAATAGCCTTATTGGTTGTTTTGTGGGCTTGATTGGCTATTTGGCCCAATAACAAGGAAATTCAATTATTAAATGATTAAATAAGAAAAGGAGAAAAGAAAGATGTAGAAACCTCTAGAAGGCAAAGGAATGTTATCCAAAGTTGGATTTTGTGCATGTTGGGTTCCTTGGGTTCCAAGGAGTCCAAAGTTGCAAAGATAATGCAACAAGAAAAGAAAAGATCAATTAAGTATTTCTTTATTAAGAAAGAAATTGAAAACAATGATAAAATATAGAAAATAAGTGGAAAGAGGTATATTTGGGTTATCATTGGTGGATTTTCGTATCCAAAGGATTCCTAATGTTAAAAGGAATGCCAATGGGGAAAATAAAAAGAAAGATAAAGATAAATCCTTGAAAAGAGATATTTTACTAAAGAAATGAATAAGATAATGAGAAATAATGGATGTAGATGCATCTAGAAGGATAATAAGTATCCTTAAAAAGGAATTTCAAAAAATTAGAGTTTCTTGGGGTCCAAGGAGCCCCAATGAAGAAAAAGAAAGAGAACATACCAATAATACAAAATAAGAGGATAATGTGATGCATAATTAATGATTTTGGTGGCATTGTTAAAAAGGAAGTATTTTCTACTAAAAGAAAATAGAATTTCATGCCAATGGGAAAAAAGTCAAGCATAAAAGAGAATAAGTGAGAGGATTTTTTAATTCCTAATATCTAAAGAATAAAGAATATTAAAGATATGATTAGGAGAGAGAAGCTTGCTTCCTAATGAAGGAACTTGGGTTCCTATTGAGAAAAGAACTCTTTGACTCGTAGATGCACA
Source organism: Alisma plantago-aquatica (assembly GCA_963693085.1). Classification (NCBI taxonomy): domain Eukaryota; kingdom Viridiplantae; phylum Streptophyta; class Magnoliopsida; order Alismatales; family Alismataceae; genus Alisma; species Alisma plantago-aquatica. The sequence continues at coordinate 974,783,497 of OY856410.1, forward strand.
CCATAGGGCATGGATACCCTCCCCTATATAAGGGGTAGAACCCTGGTTCAAGTTCAAGAAAGATCCCACATCTCTCTCTCTTCCCTATCTTCTTCATCGCTCAAAACCCTAGGTTAGAGGAGTGGCACGATCCTTGAAGCGAGGAGGATGCCAGGAATGAGAAAATGGGGAGGCATGATGCTCCCACACCGACCAGAAAGAAGGTCGTCTATCTCTGACCTCTGCGTGATGCCTACAGTAGGTCAGCAGGACCGGCTGCATGTCCGGGGCTCGGCAGACTTGGGAAGGCCATCTTGGTCGTGAAGGGATGGCTCCCCTTGGGCACAGAAGCTCGTCGGAGGTGGTGGCACCCTCCTGAGTGGTCGTCAAGGCCTGAGGAGGGGCGGCAGAGCCGCACCAACTCCTTACAGTAGTGGTCGCGCTAGGGTGTGCGCTAGGAAGAAGAAGGGTGGCCATTGGACAGTTTTTCCCTCCTGGAGTATGAAGCACCGACCGACTAAGTAATGGCAAAAGCATCTTTCCGTTATGTTTCCAAACATACTAGTCGCGTTGCATGGAAAGGGACACATGGCGACCTCTGATTGGCTTTGGTAAGTAATATCTTGAAAAAATTGTATTTAAATATTGGTAGCTTGGATGGATATGCATATAATATGAAAGTTACTCAGAAAAATGAGGGGAATCCATTAAAAATATATTTAGAAGCTAATTCCTCTTGCTATTAGAAAAGCAGTGTAAGCTGTCAACTTTAATGAATCAAAGATTAAGAAACCCTATTTTGAGATGATTAATGAAATTAGCAGAGTTTAATGGATGATTAAAGTTGATATTAGCTTGTTAATCATGAAAGGATACATTAATATAAAAAGGATGAACTTTGCATGTAATTGGTTTAATTTAGAAGTTCATGTGCATAAATATGCTTTAATGGGCCTTGAAACCCTAATGATGGTAATTGTGACTCTTAATGGCTTAAATTGTTCAAATTCATGATTAAAGTTAAGATATGATGGTTCTAAGATATTTTGAGTATAAAGGTTACTAATTGTGGATAAATACTCTTAATATGGTACTTAAGGTTTTCTAATGAATGAAGATGGAATTAATGATAAATAGAGTTCATATGTGATTTAGATGAACTATGAGTTGTTAATCCGGAAGGAACCAAATAGGATAATTAGGCCCAATGATCTTGTCATGAATTAAAAGGATAAAATTGGTAGTTTTAGTATGAAGAGAATAATGGACTTAATTGATGGATAATTGTGCCTTTAATCCGAAATTAAGGTTATATGTTGTTAAAGGGTAACCTTAATATCTTTTGTGAAGAATAAAGATGAGATAGTTAGGGTTTAAAAGAGTAAAAATGAAGTGATACCTTAATTGCAAGTGAAACCCTAAAAGTGGGCTAGAAACCCTAGGAAGTGAGTTAGGTTCAATAGATCTTGATGGAATGATCAATAAAAGGAAATTGTATGCATATTTCAGGATCTCTTTGAGTGCTTGATTTTCTATTGGATTTCTTGCATTGATTGGATTAGCTCTGTCTCAAATCAGCCTGATAGGTATGTGGTTAATTACGGTTAATTGCATTAGTATCCCGAAGAGTTTCCTGAATGATTCATTGCATTGAATGCAACTTATCAGTTTGAATGTTCATACTTGCAAATCATAAAGTCACTATGACTATCACAATAATAATAGAAGTGTGTATTCTTGCACCTACATGCCACCCTGATGGATGATGCAAAAGGTCAAGCCCAGGAGGGAAGACCTATGGGCACCATGAGTGGTGACACCAGGCACCAAGCTTGGGATTCAGAAGGTGGCCTATGATATTGCATGACTAAAGGGCACCATGAAGGGTGACCCCAGGCACCAAGCTCGGGAATGAGAAGGTGGCCTTAAGTCATTGGAAAAATAGAAACCCTAAGGAGGGTATGCCAAGGTTAGGGAAAAGCGGTGGAGAATGTCACATTGAAAGTATAATTTGGTTTTTTAATTAACTTGATTGTGATATTTAGATTGTTAGCCATATTTGTGAAATTTTGGTTGTCCCCACATACCGACATATTCCGATATGCTGACCGACGTTTTGTTTGTTAGTGTTTTAGGTACAAGATTTAAAAGGACAAACAGTAAAGTGGCATATGTGGAATTAAATAAGAGTTAAAGTACAAGGAGGATTAGTTAGAATAGACTCCTGATGTGGATAGAAGTAGATATCCCAGTTTTTGAAAAAGGTATGCAAAGTTTTATTTTATACCAGTTTTCAGTTTAGTTGGTAGAATTTTATAATTGTTATTGATTATTTGTCGAACCTTTGATCTGGAAATTGGAATAATGGCTCTAACCTCTTGGTCTCCCTTAATTGGGGGTTACTGGGAGGTGGGGTCGTTACAAATGGTATTAGAGCCATAACCCCTCCAGTAGGTGGGGCCCGCATGGACATGTGTCATGTCAGTCTTGAGCCATGCGGTCTAGGCATGTAAGAAAAGGTTGTCCATGGTTGACGTAGCCACCCTTGCGCTGGTATTCCACGATCGGGAGTTGGGTGTCCATGGGCCATTGTGGGTCTGCACTGAAATGGGGTTAGATTATGAGGCCATATAGATGATCCTTGATGAGGACGTCAAGAGTCTAAGTGGGGGAGATTGTAACATCCCAGGATTTGAGGCCTCGGATAACATGATCTTAAAAGGAATGGTTGGACGACCCATATCACCAAGGTTCACCTCCTTTTTCAGGAGCCCATCACTAAAGAACTCCATAGTTAAGTGTGCTCATCTTGGAGTAGTACTAGGATGGGTGACCAGTCAGGAAGTTGACCCCAGTTTGCGCGTGAGGATAAAATGCACAGTTAAGGCTAGTGGTGGTATGTGGGGCCAATCGTCATTCCTGAAACTCTACTAGAGCCTTGGGCAGTGGGCCTGGGCGTTACAATTAACATATCTCATTACTCCTTCCTTGATGACTATTTATCACACTTGGTATGTTCTCTTATTTTATTATGTTTTTCAACCACTTATCGACAGGTAAATCATCATATTCCACATTTTCTTCATTAAATCGGGATCATCTCCCTTAATTTCTTTCACATGCCATGCTGATTTTTCATTAACACTTTCTTACACACATAGGTTGATCTGAGATTAACTCAGGTTCCACCTTATTTATTTGTCATTGTTCCCATTCATCTTCTCATTTTGTACTTGTTATAGGATTTCTCTCTATCTTGTGTGGATTTCATACCTTGATTCACTTTATAAGCATGGACTTATTTGTCTTTTACTTTATTATCTTCTTGAATCACATCTTCAAGAACTCCTCTTTTCCTTATTTGTATTCAGATTTAGATTTCATGGTGTTGTATCTTTCTCTTATATTTACCAAACATTAAAGTTTTGATAGATAATGATGCAATTCTCGTCTTCTTTAAGGTAGGATTGAGATATTCACAATATTATTTCTTATTCGTTATGCTCTTTAGATTGTCTCAAAATGACTACTTGATCAGAGTAATCAGAACGATAACAATCTAAGAGTTCCATACTTACCTTTTCTTCAATAATTGAATTCATGGCCAGGGCACCCAAATACTGAGATTAGGCAGTATGCACCATATTTTTATGTCATAATCCTAACTTAGACATCATCCTACTCCTAAGTCCTAGTATCCCTATAGACTCGGTGAACCTAAATCTCTAATACCAACTTGTGAGAACCCATTACACTAAACCAGATTACTCAAAACATAAAACACAATCAATCACTAATTAATCACATACCCAAAAATATGGGTAAATTAAAACCGATTTCAACGTCAGCATCCGCTTAGAAACATTTGCATAAGAGCCCTACATCTTTCTTATATCCATACTATGTTAAGAATTTTATACAAATTGTTCTATCGTCTTGGCCACCACATATATACACAGGAGAACAATATTCATATATGCCATACAAACAAGTATTAATATGCTAACAAAAGTCCAATTCGTTTGAAGCACCATATACAAACTTTTCCTGCCCAGACCTGAGAGTACAAGGACGATTCTAGGACACACTAGACATCTAACCAACTTTCCCAAAGATTCATTACTATAGCTCCTCTTTTTTGCCACATGCTTGTTTTTGTCATTTCCGAGTACCTAAAAAAATGTGGCAAACTACAAGGGTGAGACCCATGTCCCAGCAAGAGATATAACCTCCAACAACGTTTATTGATTACAACATTTTTAAGTAATTAACTAGTTAAAGAGATTAATCAGATATAACAAATAAGATTAGTACTACTAATGATTGACAAAATACATAAAGGAGTATATAATAACTATCGTCGTTAGCCAAACTATCATCCTTTTTCTTGTTGCCAATATAAGCAATTCAGTAGCATATGCCTATCTAGCAAAATGAACAAACCTAGTAACATAGCATAGCGAACAACATGAGCATGTCTAATTGGTTGAACATATCAACATCATAAGAAGAGGTAACAACATAAGCACAACTATCTGGATAAGCATGATTAGCAGTATATGCATCTCTAGTTACAAAGGCATGGCTAGCATGCTAAACATAACTAACAACATGTGATAGCTAGAATCATGATTATAATCAACATTAGTAGTATAGTCATCAGCATAATCATGGCTATTGTATGTACGCATCTACAATCTTAAGCATATCCATAACATAAGTATATCTACTATCTCTTAATTGCACTAAGCATCATCTTTATGTAAAGAGAACAAACAAGGGTTACCATCCAATGTGAAGCATCGTGTATAACCCTAAATAGATATGTTATACGGTTGTATTACATCTTTTATTATGCCCTGAGGAAATTGAAGATATCACTCAAAATTCAACTGACCACTGCTTAGTTGAAATTAGTGCCATACAAGATCTAGGAAGAGCCTGACTCCTAAGATCTTCTCTGCCTCCAGTCAGTACGGGTCCGCCACAACGACACATAAGGTCAAGCTACTAAAAGCATAGTCCGTCATTGGTACAGGTCACGACACTAGTGAAAGGAGGTGGGTACGCATACCCTACCATCCGAGGTACAACCACATTTGTCCTCCCATCTTGTCACATATATAATCACCGAGATACAACCGCAGCTGTTCTCAATCACATCAGATGTATGAGGCATGACCATAGCCAACCTCTACAATTTACATTGTGGATGAAAAGGATATATCCTCAACTTTCCACCCCCACATACTCAACAGTGTGTGCTCCGAGTTTCCCTTAGAAATACTCATTTCACCATCTGGAAAATTCTAACACTCATATGGATCTATGACACAGGGTACTACATGATTAGAGTTTCACTTGATTAGCTATGCCAATTGGGTGAATTAAGGCTACATCAAACAAGTGGATATACAAACCCTAATTCACTTCTAACAAGCACATAAATATCATAACTTTAAAAGATATAAAATGTGTGAAACATAATTTCTCATCTCATGATCACATGGTACTATTCACTTGCCATTCATGAGACTACACTAGTCATCATACTATCACAAGATATAAATCCTTTTTACAATATCACAGGGTGTCAACCCTTATCAACACAAGAGGATTGCACCTCATTCAGGGCTCAACCATGCCCAAAGGTCATTAAGACCATCATACTATAACAGGATATAAAATCCTTTTCACAATATTACAGGGTATCAACCCTGATCAACACTAGAGGATTACACCTCATTTAGGGCTCAACCATGCCCAAAGGTCATTAAGACCATCATACTATACCCTGCAAGATTATCATTATATTTGCATGACTTATAACAAGGCTCAACAACATCACTTACATATAATACACCAGATCAACACAATATTGCATTAATGAGCTAGGAGATATTCATAAACAATCATAGTAGGGTTATATTAACATTAAAAACATTCCTTTATTACATCAACATGCAAGGAATCTAGATATGATTAACCCTCATCATATTTATAATGCACATGTTTAGCATAAGAAATTATCAACCATGTGGCTATGATAACCAGCAATTAACACATTAGGGTTATGATCATATTAAGGAGGTTATTCCACCATCATTCCATCATATAAGAATGGTGAACATGAATACTCATCTTTATCTATTTGCATTAGAGTTAGGTTCAACGTGACAAATTATATAAATGTTACTAAGCAACACTTATACCCAAACCCTAACTCACGACATCCCCATTGGATCATGGATGCATAAGGTGAAACATCACCATAACATTCCATACCATTCTCAAGTAAGAACCCACACATAAATCAAGGTGTAACTATTACGACCCCACCTTCTGGTAACCCTCAATTAAGGGAGACCGAGAGGTCGAAGCCGCACACATAATTTTCAGATCAAAGGTTCGGCAATTAACCAAACACAATTATTAAATTTTAACAGACTAAACTGGAAAGTTGTAAGAAAATAAAATTTTGCATACCTTTTGAAAACTTGGATCTCTAATCTTCTATCCACATATGAATTCTACTCTAACTAATCCTCCTTGCATTTTAATTCATGTATTTCACAATATGACGATTTATTGTTTGTCCTTTTGGCTTTGTACCTAAAACGTCGACAAATAAAATGTCGGTTAGCATAAAGCTGGTATGTGGGGGAACCAATAATCGTGAAATTATTCATAACAATGTATTGCAGTCAATTACCATTTAACAAACAATTTTACATTTTAAATATAATTGTGTGATCCATGCATTTCCTGTCCTCTGCACTGTCCCTGCAGTGGACCTGGATACTACTTTCCTTATAGTAGCTCCCCATTAAACCACTCATGGTCCCACCTATAGGTGAACCCATTTCTAGGGTTGAGTCACATGGCACTACCCGTAAGTAGCCCACTCCTTAACTCATGGCATGCTAAAGGGTCTCATGGCACTACACTTGGTAGCCCAATTTCTAACCCATGATAACCTAGACCTTACTCTAGGTTACCTCTTTTTAGCCTTTATAAGCCACATAGGTGGATTCGGATCTAAGCCAGTTATATATATATATATATATATATATATATATATATTCATGGTGATAATCATAGTCACTTTATAGTTGCATGAAATAAAAGGCATCCAATAGTTTTTTTTCAAGCAATCGATAAACACGTTCGGAAATCGTTGTGAAACTAAAGCGATTATTCATAAGTGTAACTACATACCTATTTAGTAGATTTCTCAAGCTAATATCAATTCCAAACAAGAAAGCAATCCAAGCAAGTAATTCAACCACATAATCAAGAATCCTGAAAAACACATGTACTCCATTTACTACACACTTTATCAAGATTCTTTCTATTCAACTTGAAATCACTTCCTAAGGTTTCTAGTTCACTTTTAGGGTTTCCATTGCAATTAGGGTTTCCCTTCATCTCTTACTATTTTAAACCCTAATTTTATACCATTACTCATAAACCCTTATTATCTTATCTATTCTTCAACATTAAGGTTATCTTAACAACATATAACCCTATTCTCGGATTTAAAGGCACCATTAACCATCAATTAATTTTATTAAGCCTCTTTTACATTAAAGCTACTACTTTTATCCTTTTAATCCATGACAAGATTATTATACGCATTTATCATTAATTCAAAGTTCATTATGGTCTAAACACATATGAACTCGATTTGCCATAATTCTACCTTTTATTCAAGAGAAAACCCTAATCACTACTTTTAGGGTATTTATCCAGAATTAAGGACTTTTATACTCTAAATAGATTAGAACCATCATATCTCAGTTTTGTACATGAATTTGACCAATTAAAATCATTAAGGGTCATAATTACCACAATTAGGGTTCTTAAATCATATGGAACCCTAAAGTAACCAATTTTTTATTCAAAACAGATAAAAACTTTATCATAAGCATCAACGGGTTATTACCTTCCTAATTAACCCATTAACTTACAAAGATGCATCCTTTATACACCATTAGGGTTTCGAATTACTTTTTAATACACTTTTCTATCAAATTAAAGCACTTTTGCTAAACGAGGTAGAACTAGGTTCTCAAAGTATTTTTATCATGTTCCTCGTATTTTTCTATACAACTTTCATGTATAATGTTCCTTCATTGGATATTCCTAGCATTCTCTATTAATTTTGCAAGGAAAAGCAATTTCCTGTAATTTTGATCAGAGAGAGATAATTACCAAAAATTCTTGGTTGTCGGATTGGTGCGCCGCTGGTCTACTGATCAATCTGACGCTCCGCAACGGCTGGCTCCACTAACTGAGTTGTGTGCCCCGCTTCTCTCTACCGGTCGTTGGATGCTCCTTGGTCCATGGTGGACCCTTGATCAAACGCTCTGCGTTAAACCACTCCACTACGCGGATAAGTTAGGTGTGCCGATCCTGGATCGTTGGATCCCCTTACGAGTCCACGATGGACCACAATCAAATGACTGCTGCTTGTCCTTCCTCTTCCTTTGTTCTTTGAACCACACGGCGGTGCCACGGCTGAAGCTCGCCGGAGCATAGGCAATTGAGCGCAAGAGAGGGTTTTGGAGCTAATGGAGTAGTCGTGCAGAATTGTGAAGGTGCGAGGATCCAAGAGGGACCCTATTTATAGGGTGTGGAGGCCTCTCTAGGGTTCCCCCAACCCTGCTTCCGCCTCAGATCATAGCCCAATTGGGCATTTCTTGAAGACACGATAATAGCTCATCAAAATAGGGTCTGGAATGTTTGCAACCTCCTACCGAAGTCATTGGGACTCCTTCCAAGCACGCACATGCGCTGGATCGATTGGAAACGGAGGGGAAAGTCCCCTATGATCATGCTACAGTCTGCGTCCCTATGGGACTCTAGACGATGACCGGCACGCATTGGATCAAGATCCAACGGCCCCCATCGCGCCCCTTCTAACTAAAGGAAAATCAGTTTCGAATTTTTGATTTAATTTCCAAAATAGAGGATAACTTGAAAAAATTGATAACTCCCAATTCTTAACTACTTTTTTAATCAAATTTTGAGGAAAGCTCGTTCATACTTTTATCTCTCATCATGCAAAAATTGAAGTCATTATCTAAATAAAATGAGCCCTTTTCTTCAGCTTCAAGTTATCACTTATTTATTCTTATTTTCCACACATTTCCTATTCATTTTGCTATTATATTATTGTCTTGGGTTCCTTGAACCCCAAGGAACCTTTATAACTTGAAATTATATTTTGGGAAAATTCCCTTAGCCTTTTAATCATCTTTTATTTATTTTCTTATGTATTCCTTTATCCAATTGAATTCCTTTTTCATTTCTTTTTCTTTTTTTCTTTCAATTGGGCTTATTAGCCAATAAGGCCCATTAAGAAAACACACAAGGCTATCATACACGAAATTTATTCAAATCAAACCTTATTAAGGGTAACCCTCCATTTTTTCCATCATCATTCAACTCATATCACCATACCTAATTAAGGGTAACCCTCCATTTTTTCCATCATCATTCAACCCATATCACCATACCACAATGTCATCCAGAACTATTGGATGTTTAAAAGGTAAGACCATTGGTTGTTTACATAAGTAAACACCTTGGATAAACCACCTATGAAGTCATTTATTTGTGCTCTAGATAGGGTCACCATTTAACCCTAGACATCCCTTGATTAACAACACAAAAAGTTTCATTGAGAGTAGGGTAAAACCGACAATCGACTATTCATTTAAAACAAGCCATCCATCGTCAACAAGTGAGCTCCTTAAGTTGATCATACAAAGGAAACCATATAAATCACATTATTAGGGCCAACCTATTACATTAGCAATCATTCCACTTTATTGGAGGAATAAACATTAGATCTTAACCATTGGGTCTAGTTCATATGCTAAAACCATCACTTACAGTATAGGTCTGACCATTACATCAAGTGACCCAAGAAACTATTGGTCTAAGGCTTAATTGATGCTACAACTATATGATTAACTCACCATAGGTTGTGGAGACCTGATCCACTATCATTAGTGACCATTAAGTCACCATAGGCTGTTATATTAGCACTATATTCATTAATTAGTATCAAATATTAAGCTAATGTCATCATTGATTGATAACATTATTAGGGTACTTAATGGTTGATCATTAAACTTCTAATTGATCCAAAACCTAACCTAAGGGGGTGACCATAGGTTTTCACCATAATATGACACCATTTATCATGACCATCAGTTTTCATGAAGACAACACCATAGGGTTGTTGCAATGGTACCATCATCGGGTCATGGGTTTATAGAAGAAATCAGCTTAAAACCCTAAAATTGACCATTGGTTGATAGGTACTTAGCACTATAGGTTGTCAAATCAACCTGATCCAAGTCATATTATACCATAGGAATAGAATACACATGATCACATGTTCATTTATAATTGAAATCAGAACAGAGAACATTATAAAAATTGAAATCCAAGTCAAGCATAGCTTTTTAGTGCATGGATCATCATTTTCAAGTAAGAACATGATCTAGAAAGCTTATGGTAAGCAATAAACCTGGATAAAATTATAAAACTTGCCTCTAATGAGAAGATGAAACCCCACACTGAATAAAACTCAAGAGGGTAGGGTAGAAAATCCTAGCATAAGCTATGAACTCGTCCATCTAGCACCTTTCTTCATCAAATGAGCAAACACTAAGCATAAAGAGCAAGAAAGGTAGGATTTTAGAGCTTTACAGCAAATTCTAACATGGAACAGAAATTTTCTAAACTAGAGGAAGGTCTAAGGAAGGAGAAGAGCAAAATAAATGGAGAAATAAATAAGAAAATAACTAGCCTTGGTCGAAATCCCTAGAAGATGACCTTGGAAACCCTAGGTAGGGTTAAATGGAGCTCTAGGAGACCTTCTTCTCCAAAAAGAGGTTGTCTTCTAACTTAGAGCACTTGGTTCTACAGAAAAATAGAGGGGATTAGTTGCTTCAGGTTAAAGGAAAGAGAAAGCAAGCATAGTTTCGTACTTGGGCAAGGAAGAGGTAAATATAGCCCATGGATAAGGATGGAAGCAAGCATGAGGTGTAAAAGTAGCTTCCCCATGTTTCTATGGCCTTAAACTATTAAGAATATACAAGCACACACACAATAAGCTCCCCCAATGTCCTTATAGACCTGATTACCTTTCCTTTGTCGAATTTCCCAGCCAATAACATAATTCATTATTTGATAGCTACTAAAGGTAGCTCATCCGTGAAGGGGTAAACCCTAAAATACCCTTGGAGAAAACACCTTCAAACAAAGGTTTAAATAGGCACACCGTGGCTAAAAAATCTCAAAAAGTATGATAGAATATCCAAGGAACATAATGCAAGTGATAAATTACAAAGAAAACCTCTCAATTGGGTGGATTGCAGAAAAGTCCAAAATGTGCATAAAATTTCATAACTTGCTCAAACAGTGTCCAAATTGGACCAAATTTGAAACTTAAGTTTGTCTTATGATTTCAATAGGTAAATAATCATATTACACATGTTCTTCATTAAACCCAGATCATCTTCCCTAATTTCTTTCACATGCCATGCAGATTTTTCATTAACACTTTCTTACACACATAGGTTGGTATGAGATTAACTTAGGTTCCACCTTATTTCTTTGTCATTGTTCCCATTCATCTTCTCATTTTGTACTTATTATAGGAGTTCTCTGTATCTTATGTAGATTTCATACATTGATTCACTTTATAAGCATAGACTTGTTTGTCTTTTACTTTATTATCTTCTTGAATCACATCTTCAAGAACTCCTCTTCTCCTTTTTTGTATTCAGATTTAGATTTTCATTATATTATATCTTTGTCTTATATTTACCAAACATTTAAGTTTTGATAGATAATGATGTAATTCTTGTCTTCTTTAAGGTAGGATCGAGATATTCACACTATTATTTCTTATTCGTTATGCTCTTTAGATTGTCTCAAAATGACTACTTGATCAGAGTAATCAGAATGATAACAATCAAAGAGTTCCATACTTACCTTTTCTTCAATAATTGAATACATGGCCAAGGCACCCAAATACTGATATTAGGCAGTATGCACCATATTGTTATGTCATATTCCTAACTTAGACATCATCCTACTCCTAAGTCCTAGTGTCCCTATAGACTCAGTGAACCTAAAACTCTCATACCAACTTGTGAGAACCCATTACACTAAACCGAATTACTCAAAACATAAAACACAATCAATCACTAATTAATCACATACCCAAAATAATGGGTAAATTAAAACCGATTTCAACATCAGCACCCACTCAGAAACATTTGCATAAGATCCCAACATCTTTCTTATATCCATACTATGCCAAGAATTTGATACAAATTGTTCTATCATCTTGGCCACCACATATATACACAGGAGAACAATATTCGTATATGCCATACAAACAAGTATTAATATGCTAACAAAAGTCCAATTCATTTGAAGCACCATATACAAACTTTTTCTGCCCAGACCTGAGAGTACAAGGACGACTCTAGGACACACTAGACATCTAATCAACTTTCCTAAAGATTCATTACTATAGCTCCTCTTTTTTGCCACATGTTTGTTTTTGTCATTTCTGAGTACCTAAACAAATGTGGCAAACTACAAGGGTGAGACCCATGTCCGAGCAAGAGATATAACATCCAACAATGTTTATTGATTACAACATTTTTAAGTAATTAAATAGTTAAGGAGATTAATCAAATATAACAAATAAGATTAGTACTACTGATGATTAATAAAATACATAAAGGAGTAGATAATAACTATCGTCGTTATCCATACTATCATCCATTATCTTATTCCCAATATAAGCAATTCAGTAGCATATGCCTATCTAGCATAATGAGCAAGTCTAGTAACATAGCATAGCTAACAACATGAACATTTCTAATTGGTTGAACATATCAACATCATAAGAAGAGGTAACAACATAAGCACAACTATCTGGATAAGCATGATTAGCAGTAGATGCATCTTTAGTTACAAAGGCATGACTAGCATGCTAAATATAACTAACAACATGAGATAGCTAGCATCATGATTATAATCAACATTAGTAGTATAGTTATCAACATAATCATGGCTATTGTATGTACACATCTACAATCTTAAACATATCCACAACATAAGTATATCTACTATCTCTTAATTGCACTAAGCATAATCTTTATGTAAAGTGAGCAAAAAAGGGTTATCATCCAATGTGAAGTGTTGTGTATAACCCTAAATAGATATGTTATACGGTTGTATTACATCTTTTATTATGCCCTGAGGAAATTGAAGATACCACTCAAAATCCAATTGACCACTGCTAAGTCGAAATAAGTGCCATACAAAATCTAGGAAGAGCCTGCTCCTAAGATCTTCTCTGCCCCTAGTCAGTATGGGTCTACCACAGTGACACATAACGTCAAGCTACCAACAACCTATTCTGTCATTGGTACAGGTCACGACACTAGTGAAAGGAGGTGGGTACGCATACCCTACCATCCAAGGTACAACTGCAGTTGTCCTCCCATCTTGTCACATATATAATCACCGAGATACAACCGCATCCATTCTCAATCACATCAGATGTATGAGGCATGACCATAGCCAACCTCCACAATCTACATTGTGGATGATGAGGATATATCCTCAACTTGCCACCCCCACATACTCAATAGTATGCGCTTCGAGTTTCCCTTAGAAATACTCATTTCACCATCGGGAAAATTCTGACACTCAGATGGATCTATGACACAGGGCACTACATGATTAGAGTTTCACTTGATTAGTTATGCCAATTGGGTGAATTAAGGCTACATCAAACAAGTGGACATACAAACCCTAATTCACTTCTAACAAACACATAAATATCACAAGTTTAAAATATATAAAATGTGTGAAACATAATTTCTCATCTCATCATCACATGCTACTATTTACTTGTCATTCATGAGACCACACTAGTCATCATACTATCACAAGATATAAATCCTTTTTACAATATCATAGGATATCAACCCTTATCAACATAAGAGGATTGTACCTCATTCAGGGCTCAACCATTCCCAAAGGTCATTAAGACCATCATACTATAACAGAATATAAAATCCTTTTCATAATATCATAGGGTATCAACCCTTATCAACACAACAGGATTACACCTCATTTAGGGCTCAACCATGCCCAAAGGTCATTAAGACCATCATACTATACCCTGCAAGATCATCATTATATTTGCATTACTTATAACAAGGCTCAACAACATCACTTACATATAATACACCAGATCAACACAATATTGCATTAATGAACTAGGAGATATTCATAAACAATCATAGAAGGGTTATATTAACATTAAGAACATTCCTTTATTACATCAACATGCAAGGAATCTAGATATGATTAACCCTCATCATATTCATAATGCACATGTTTAGCATAAGAAAGTATCAACCATGTGGCTACGATAACCACCAATTAACAAATTAGGGTTATGATCATATTAAGGAGATTATTCAACTATCATTCCATCATATAAGAATGTTAAACATAAATACTCATCTTTATCTATTTGCATTAGAGTTAGGTTCAACGTGACAAATTATATCAATGTTTCTAATCAGCACTTATACCCAAACCCTAACTCACGACATCCCTGTTGGATCATGGATGCATAAGGTGAAGCATCACCATAACATTCCATACTATTCTCAAGTATGAACCCACACATAAATCAAGGTGTAACCATCAGTTTACAGAATACTAGGGTTTCAACAACAATTAGAGAGTACCCCATGATTGAATTAGTCATTCAAGGACTATTCATACCCAATTACCATCATTTAGTTATATTAAAGCTAGGTATAACAAGTATACCTCATTAGGGTTACATATCAACACAATATGATTATCATCCCTTCTATTCATATGAGTGAATAGGTAATACTACCTTATTAAGGGTAACCCTTCATTTGTTCCATCATCATTCAACCCATATCACTATACCACAATGTCATCCAGAACCATTGGATGTTTAAAAGGTAAGACCATTGGTTGTTTACATAAGTAATGACATTGGATAAACCACCTATGAAGTCCTGGATTTGTTCTCTAGAAAGAATCATCATTCAACCCTAGACATGCCTTCATTAACAACACAAAAAGTTCCATTAAGAGTAGGGTAAAACCCACAATCGACTGTTCATTTAAAACAAGCCATCCATCGTCAACAAGTAAGCTCCTTAAGTTGATCATACAAAGGAAACCATATAAATCACATTATTAGGGCCAATCTATTACATTAGCAATCATTCCACTTTATTGGAGTAATAAATATTAGATCTTGACCATTGGGTCTAGTTCATATGCTAAAACGATCAATTACAGTATAGGTCCGACCATTGCATCAAGAGACCCAAGAAACTATTGGTCTAAGGCTTAATTGATGCTGAAACTATATGATTAACTCACCATAGGTTGTGGAGACCTGATCCACTATCATTAGTGACCATTAAGTCACCATAGGTTGTTAGATTAGCACTATATTCATTAATCAACATCAAATATTAAGCTAATGTCATCATTGATTGATAACATTATTAGGGTACTTAGTGGTTGATCATTAAACTTCTAATTGATCCAAAACCTGACCTAAGGGGGTGACCATAGGTTGTCACCATCATATGATACCATTGATCATGACCATCAGTTGTCATGAAGACAACACTATAGGGTTGTTGCAATAGTACCATCATCGGGTCATGGGTTTATAGAAGTAATCAGCTTAAAACCCTAAAATTGACCATTGGTTGGTAGGTGCTTAGCACCATAGGTTGTCAAACCAACCTGGTCCAAGTCATATTATACCTTAGGAATAACGTACACATGATCACAGGTTCATATATAACTGAAATCAGAATAGGGAACATTACAAAAATTGAAATCCAAGTCAAGCATAGCTTTTTAGTGCATGGATCATCATTTTCAAGCAAGAACGTGATCTAGAAAGCTTATGGTAAGCAATAAACGTGGAACAAGTTATAAAACTTGCCTCTAATGAGAATATGAAACCCCACACTGAATAAAACTCGAGCAGTTAGGATAGAAAATCCAAGAATAAGCTATGAACTCGTCCATCTAGCACCTTTCTTCATCAAATGAGCAAACCCTAAGCATAAGGAGCAAGAAAGGTAGGATTTTAAAGCTTTATAACAAATTCTACCATGGAATAGAAAAGTTCTGACCTGGAGGAAGGTCTAAGGAAGGAGAAGAGCAAAATAAATGGAGAAGGAAAGAAGAAAATAACTTGCCTTGGTCGGAATCCCTAGAAGATGACCTTGGAAACCCTAGGTAGGACTAAATGGAGCTCTGGGAGACCTTCTTCTCCAAAAAGAGGTTGTCTTCTACCTTGGAGCACTTGGTTATGTAGAAAAAGAGAGGGGAGTTGTTGCTTCAGGTTAAAGGAAAGAGAAAGCAAGCATAGTTTCATACTTGGGCAAGGAAGAGGTAAATATAGCCCATGGATAAGGATGGAAGCAAGCATGAGGTGTAAAAGTAGCTTCCCCATGTTTCTATGGCCTTAAACTATTAAGAATATACAAGCAAACACACAATAAGCTCCCCCAACGTTCTTATAGACCTGATTAGCTTTCCTTTGTAGAATTTCCCAGCCAATCACATAATTCATTAGTTGATAGCTACTAAAGGTAGCTCATCCATGAAGGGGTAAACCCTAAAATACCCTTAGAGAAAACACCTTCAAAAAAAAGGTTTAAATAGGTACACCATGGCTAAAAAAGCTCAAAAATGATGAGAGAATATCCGAGGAACATAATGCAAGTGATAAATTACAAATAAAACCTCTCAATTGGGTGAATTGCAGAAAAGTCCAAAATGTGCATAAAATTACATAACTTGCTCAAATAGTGTCCAAATTGGACCAAATTTGAAAATTAAGCTTGTCTTATGATTTCAAATCATATCACAATGTTTTATTAGGGTTATAAGAATTCAATTATGATAATTAAGCTTATTCAACTCATTAAGCAAGTTTAGGGGCCTTATACTAGTGGTGGTTGCCTCTAAATAGGAGAAGCTGTGGATCCAGGGTTTTCCAGGCTTCATCTCAGTCGCCAATGAGGAACCAACATCTAGTACTGCGTCTCCAACCTGGTAGTTATAATCAGCCTTGGGGTAGGGTGCTCCCACGATGCCCATCACCCTCATCGTGGAGTGAGAGGGTATTCTAAGAAAATGGTTGATCTCAGCTCATCTTCAGGAGTACCACGACCCCTCACTTGAGGTTAGAGGGTGAAAGGCAAGTGAGAAAAGGCATCAACTTCCTCCCACTTTCTCCATTATTGGTTACAAGAAGTCGAGGAAGAAGTACCCAAAGGCAGAGATGATATCAGGGGTAGCTAAGAGGGGGAAAACAATGCACGAGGTCAGGGGACATGAATATCTTTCTGTTCATTCACCCTTCGGTGGTTTTGCTCACCAGTCAAGCTGAGCTAGTCGGAGATGAAGATCGATTTCATGGAGGGATGCGTTGGGTTTCTCTCTCAAAGATGGAGTCTCCATGGAGTTTGGGAAGACCTGGCGCTACTAGTGGAGTTGTGTGGAGCTAGTTTGGAGGCACTTCTTACCCCTTTTAGCCTCGTCGCATCAGCTATGGGTGGTAGCAAGCTCATGGAGAATGAGTCCCATGACCTCATACTAGAAGATGAGGAGTTGTGGAGGTCCTATAGGGGACTACGAATCTGATGGAGCCTTCAACTTCATGCAAGGATCCCTAGACTAGCTGCCATACCTCACCGGAGCAGGACCCAGTGGCGGCGCCTCCGCAAAATAGTGGCCAGCGACATCTCATTTTGGGGGGAGAAGAAAGAATGTGATATTCAGGGGAGAACTGGACCGGGTTCACTCATCTGTGAATCGGGCCAGACCACCGAACCAGACAACAAACTGAGTGGAACCGACCGGCTTGATGCTGACCCAAGAAGATCCAAGAAGGAGCCATGCCACCTAAAGTGCCACGTGGTGGCTAGTGATTGACCCAGAAAGGTAAATATTCCCAGAAATTCCAAGAACTTCAATAATCCATAATAAATAGCTTGCTTATCACAAATTACAAACAAGGTACCAAAATTCTAAAAAAAATGCGTAGAATAACATGGAACCACCATATCAGTCATTTTATGCTTAAATCACAGTGATATCATGCAAGATATGTTATAATTGTTTCATGGATAATAAATATCAAACGATGGTCTAAAATTATGATATATATCAGTAAATTCATAATCATGTTTATGATGCACTACATGTCACTAATTCTAATATTGATGCATGTAATCATGTATTTTACTCCATATGACTAATTAGGGCTAATAACCCAAAATAAAATGCAATAAATACATACATGCTCAATAAATGATGGAATCTATGGAACACCCTCATATATGTAATTGGAAGCTAATATATAATTATAAAATCATATATATGCTTATAAATAAGGTTATATGTTTAAAGATCCTTTAATGATGAGAAAACCCTAATTGGATTAATGTATGTAACCTAGGGTTAATATGTGAACAAAATACTATGGAAGCTAATGTTCAGATGATGAATCCTAATTTGTAACATAATTGGAAAATAACATCAATAAGATAATTCTAAGACAAGAATGCAAATAAAAGTGGGAATATACTAATGAGTTAACTAAACCCTAAAATGGATATAACTAGGGTTAAGATGATGGTATGTGATCTTGTCTTAATCAGGTTTGACCCGGGATATAGTTGATATCAGGAATATGTGATGATTAGGTTTGTCTTGATCAAGGTATGCCATTACCTCTTACTTGGCTTATTATACAGTATGCTTGCATTAAATGTATAGTAAACACTTGGCATATGATATTAGATGAAATGATTGTTCTTGTATGATAACTTGCTTGATTTTCCATACTTATGGCTATGAACACATGAAACATAATATATTTGTTCCATTATTTCCAAGAACTTTAACTCTTTGGTAGTCAAGTGTTGGAAATAAAGTACTTCAACCCTTTGGTAGTCAAGTACTTGAAAGTGATCCAACTCTTTGGTAGTCTGATCACATTATGAAATGATCCAACTCTTTGGTAGTCGATCATAAGACCTTCAATGCATTCAACCTTCGGTGGTCAATGCATGGATGATATAATGAAAAATATGCCTAAAATATGTGTTCTCTTTTGTTAATGAATATCTTTGTGCAAGTATATGCTTTTTCTTATATTTGTTTATTACTGCCAAGTATTAGTTTTATCTTATTTCCAGTAATGAGAGGTATATAAAAGATATGTAGGCGTACTCAGTACAATATTCTTGAATATTGTGCTGACATGTACCACATGTAATCTTTTGTTTAGGTTGTGGACATGTGATCTTGAAGAACCAAGACAGTTGAGAGTTGTGTGGCAAGCTGATGTACATGTAGACCTATTGTCTTAAGATCATGTTGTTTAGTGGTAGTACATGTATATGTAGAAGTTTTCTATTCAATGTCTAATATCAAATGTTGACACAATTCATGTTGTAATTATATGTTGAATGGTGAACATATGTTGCATGGTTTTATTATTGTTCATGTGCATGTGCTACTGTTGTTTCCTTCTGACTCCCTCAATTTTCTTCTTCTTAGCCTAGTGTGGGGTGTTTAAATTGGGATTCTCGCTGAGGTGAGGTTTCAATTTAGACGTCACACATTAGATTAAGTTTTAGAAAATATACGGACATCACAGGTGGTATCAGAGCATAAACAATAGCAAATCTTGACATTTGCTCACTATGCAACTCAAACTAAAGAAAACATTGAACTTAATAATCTTTAGGGTTAGACAAGTCATCTTTTAGAGACTATTTCTGACCTAGCCTCTAGGTTAGCACCTAGATGTCTGAGAACTAGGTCTAGATGTGTGCTTTTTGTATACGAAGTCCTTAGATGTCGTTCTCTCTTTATAGGGCAGCGATATGGGACGTTTCATAATTTGGAGATGATGTACATCACGGGAAGAGAAACCTTTGGCATATGATGCATCTATGTTTTGGGTAGCTATACCAGTCTACACTCTGTTCTCACCCTTTTCGCTAGTTTTCATGGAACTATACTCTCTACTATGTGTGGGACACTCATTTTCTAGATTTGGTTTTTTATTCCAATCAGATCAAACCTTGATAGATTTCTCCGACACATGTTTTATTGGAGAAAAAAATATATAATATTTTATTATATATGTAAGTATTACAAAAATGTGTCCCCACAGATGTACGAGGTAGGAGGTGATCATGAAATCTAAGTGAAAGTGAATGACATCAGTCTAGAAGAGAGAATAGTTCTAGATTAGATGTCTAGAGCCTTGTTAGAATTTATGATAGATGGGATAGAGGAAATAAGTTTTGATGATATGATGTAGGTCTTATATAGATGATATAAGATGGTTTATGATGATCAATGTTTGCCTTTGATGTCTTAAGTTAGGTTTTGAGGATGCAAGATCAATTTTAATGATGTAAGTAACTAGGATTTTTATGAGATAAGATATGTTAAGTTAAGACAAGGTTGTGAGTCAGTATGAGCTTCAAGCTCTTTTGCAAACAAGGACCTCTAGTGTTAGGACCAGTTTTAGGGTTAACTCTGGAAAGAGTGAGACCCATAGGGAGTAGGTCAGAGAACCTAAACTCCAATATATGAGAATTATGATAAATATGTGTTATGATATGTCCTAAACTAGACTACTCCTAAGTGAATGAGTTGAGTTGCTTAATGCATGATTCCTATAGATATCTTGAACCCTAGATGTCCTTGGGAGGACCAAACCCTAGAGACAAAGAGAGGCTAGTTATATGTGTATTTGTTAATATGGATATGAGAGCCTACCATCTGGGTGAGGGAGAGAGAGTCCCAAGACCCTGGAGGAGGTAGCTATGTTTTAGTTTCTGTGAAGCCTCAAGATCGGGTTGGTGATTCCTTGTAGGAATCTAGTGGTTGCGTATATAAGAGAGTTTTAGGTAAACATGTTTAATGGGTAGAGACCAATGAAGAGTTTGTCATAGCATGTTTTTGTTTTTTCTTGTGTGGCTAGAGCTTGTAAGGATATAACTAGTGCCCATGAGGTAATCTGAGAACCCTAGACTAAGAGAGGGGGGAAATAGTATATGCATATGAGATATTCATTGAGTTGAGTTAGCTCAGAGAGACTGAGCATGGCATTACTCTCTGGTATGGGTTAAGAGAACCTCAATTGGACTATATAAAGTTTTGATATATGTTTGACAAGACACTTGTATAAGTTTTTGTAGCACAAACCTGATACATAGATAAGAATGTGATTTAATCTTGAGATTTGACATATGGATATGACATGAAGGAAACATAGAAATGGTTTAATAGATATCAAAGTATAAATGGTTAACCTTATACCTAAATAACGATGATAATGTGATATTGTTGGTTAATCTTTTGATGAAATCACTAGTAAATGTTGCAATTTATTATGAGCAGTGAAATAAGATCATATGAATGAAACATGTTACATGAGGTGTTCATCTTAGTGCTTAATAAAGATGAAAAATATAGTTTGATAGGTGGCACAACATAACGATTGTGACACATTGATATGATCTAGATGGATAAAGTGGGTTAACTATAGTTAACCTCCTCCTAAAATGCATATGTTAATGTTGAATATGTTCTAATAATTAGCTCAATAAAATGTTGATGACATCTTGATGTGTGGGTTAACTTTAGTTAACTCCTTTATAACATGGCAATATGATGTGGGAAACCCTAATGCATGGGTAAAGATAAGGATGAAACTCTTATGTATGAGATATTTCATGACATAACCAGAATTTCTTAGTCGTTGTTTCAATCTTTTGTGAAGGGGTGTTTCACCCTAGATGTTTTAAAACCTCCTAATAGTGGTTTGGATATGATTATGGGGCTTTTCTTTTAGAATATGTTGCACCTCAAGTAGTTCCCTACATGTGAATGAAGACTTTTTATTTTTCCTTGAAGTAAGAGAATGACTTAATTTTGAGGACAAAATTTCTTTGAAGATGTGTATGATGTGATGGACTGGATTTCTGGCTTAATTTCAAGGATGAAATTTCTTTTAAGGTGTGTAGGATGTGATGGAGTGAATTTTTGGAGTATTTGGATACCTAATTACGTAAGTAAATACATATATTTAAGAAATTTGAAGAGTTCCAAGTGCTTTGGCATGATATGGATGTCAATTGGTGTTAGTATCATGATTAAGATCCCAAAGTTTATGCCCTTTTGAGGTACTAATTTGACAAGACAAATAGTTGTGTATTGTCACCAAATTTGAGTAAAATGTATCTTGAGAGGTAGGAAAGCTATGGTTAAAATTTGGTGGCAATTAGAGTATCCTAGAGGGAGTTATTAAGGTTTGAAATTTGAGAAATAATATGTATTATTGTGGATTTATAGACCTAAGTCGTGGATTTAATCTGCGTCACACACCCCTCGGTTGAGTTGGGTCTGTGTGGCCACTTGTTGACCCTATATCTTCGATCTAGTGGTGGCCACCTCTAAATAGGAGAAGCCACGGATCCAAGGTTTTCCAGGCTTCATCTCAGCCGCCAACGAGGAACCAACAGCTAGGATTGCGTCTCCTACCTAGCAGTTACAATCAGCCTCGGGGCACGGTGCTCCCACGATGCCCAGCACCCTCATCGTGGAGTGAGAGGGTATTCTAAGAAAAGGGTTGATCTCAGTTCATCTTCAAGAGTACCACGACCCCTCACTTGATGTTAGAGGGTGAAAGGCGAGAGAGAGCATGCATCATCTTCCTCCCCCATTCTCCATTATCAGTTACAGCAGGTCGAGGAAGAAGTAGCCGAAGGCAGAGATGATATCGCGGGTAGCTAAGAGGGGGAAAACAATGCACGCTGTTAGGGGACACGAATATCTTTCTGTTCATTCACCCGTAGGTGGTTTTGCTCGCCAGCCGGGCTCAGCCGGTCGGAGATGACGATCAAGTTTGGGGAGGGATGCGTTGGGTTTCTCTCTCAGAGCTTGAGCCTCCATGGAGTTTGGGAAGACCTGGTTCTTCTAGTGGAGCTATGCGGAGGAAGTTTGGAGGCGTATAGGATTCTTGCCCCTTTTTAGCCCCGCCGCAGCAGCTATGGGCGGCAGCAAGCTCATGGAGATTGAGTCCCACGGGCTCATACTGTAAGACGAGGAGTCGTGGAGGTCCTATAGGGGACTGTGAATCTGATGGAGCCTTCAACTTCGCGCAAGGATCCCTGGACCGGTTGCCATGCCTCGCTGGAGCATGGCCTCCGCAAAACAAAGGCCAGCGGCATCACGTTTGGGGGAGAAGAAAGAACGCGATAGTCAGAGGAGAACTGGACCGGGTTCTCTCATCCGCGAACTGGGCCAAGACCACTGAACCAGACAACAAATCGAGTGGAACCGACCGGCTTGATGCTGACCCAGGAGGATCCATGAAGGAGCTGCGCCACCTAAAGTGCCATGTGGCGGCCAGTGTTTGGCCCAACAAGGTAAATATTTCTAAAAATTCCAACAACTTCAATAATCCATGATAAATATCTCTATTATCAGAAAATTACAAACAAGGTACAAAAATTCTTAGAAAAATGTGTAGAATAACATGGAACCACTATATGAGTCATTTTATGCTAAAATCATAGTGATATCATGCAAGATATATTATAATTATTTCATGGATAATAAAAATCATACGATGGTATAAAATTATGATAATATATCAGTAAATCCATAATCATGTTTATAATGCATCTGATGTCAGTAATTATAATATTGATGCATGTAATCATATATTTCGCTCCATATGCCTAATTAGGGCTAATAACCCTAAATAAAATACAATAAATACATACATGCTCAATAAATGATGGAATTTATGGAACACCCTCATATCTGTAACTGGAAGCTAATATATAATTATGAGATCATAATTATGCTTATAAATAAGGTTACATGTTTAAGGATCCTTTAATGATGAGAAAACCCTAATTGGATTAATGTATGTAACCTAGGGTTAATACGTGCACAAAATACTATGAAAGCTAATGTTCAGATGATGAACCCTAATTTTTAACATAATTAGAAAATAACATAAGTAAGATAATTCTAAGACAAGAATGCAAGTAAAAGTGGGAATATACTAATGAGTTAAGTAAACCCTAAAATGGATATAACTAGGGTTAAGATGATCGGAACCTGATGGTGGTACGTGATCATGTCTTAATCAGGTTTGACCCAGGATATAGTTGATATTATGAATATGTGATGATTAGGTTTGTCTTGATCAAAGTTTGTTGTTACCTCTTACTTGGCTTATTATACTATATGCTTGCATTATATGTGTAGTAATTAAACACTTGGCATATGATATTTGATGAAATGATTATTCTTGTATGATGACTTGCTTTATTTTCCATACTTATAGCTATAAACACATAAAACATGATATATCTATTCCTTTATATCCAAGCATTTCAACTCTTTGGTAGTCAAGTGTTGGAAATAAAGTACTTCAACTCTTTGGTAGTCAAGTACTTGAAAGTGATCCAACTCTTTGGTAGTCTGATCACATTATGAAATGATCCAACTCTTTGGTAGTTGATCATAAGGCCTTTAATGCATTCAACCTTTGGCGGTCAATGCATGGATAATATAATGGAAAATATGCCTAAAATATGTGTTCTCTTTTATTAATGAATATTTTTGTGTAAGTATATGTTTTTTCTTATATTTGTTTATTACTGCCAAGTATTAGTTTTATATTATTGCCAAGCTTAGTAATGAGAGGTATATAAAAGACACGTAGGCATACTCAGTACAATATTTTTGAATATTGTGCTGACGTGTACCACATGTAATCTTTTGTTTAGGTTGTGGACATTGATCTTGAAGAATCAATATGGTTGAGAGTTGTGTGGTGAGCTGATATACAGGTGGACCTATTGTCTTAAGATCATGTTGTTTAGTGGTAGTACATGTATATGTAGAAGTTTGTTGTTCAATGTGTAATATCAAATGTTGTAACAATTCATTTTGCAATTATATGTTTAATGGTGAACATATGTTGTATGGTTTTATTATTGTTCATGTGCATGAGCTACTGTTGTTTCCTTCTGACTTCCTCAATTTTCTTCTTCGTAGCCTAGAGTGGGGTGTTTAAATTGGGATTCTCGTTGAGGTGAAGTTTCAATTTAGATGTCACAAATTAGATTAAGTTTTAGAAAATTTGGGGACGTCACACTAACATACGAGATATGTCATTACATAACTAGAGTTTCTAAACTCTTGTTTCAATCTTTTATGAAGGGGTGATTCACCTAGATGTTTTAAAATCTCCTAATAGTGATTTGGTTATGATTATGGGGCTTTGTTTTTGGATATGTTGCACATAGAGTGGTGTCTTACTTGTGGAAGAAGATCCTTAGTTTTCCTTAGAGTAAAAGGATGGCTAATGTCGAGGACGAAATTTCTTTTAAGATGTATATGATGTGATGGACTGGATTTTCTTGGCTTAATTTTGAGGATGAAATTTCTCTTAAGGTGTCTAGGATGTGATTGAGTGGGCTTTTGGAATCTCTTAATAACTAATGACATAATTGTATTCATGTAATTGGGTTATATCAAGAGTTCCAAGTGGTTTTCTAAAGTTTGGATGTCAATGATATTTATATCATGAATAAGATCCCTAATTTCATGCCTTTTTGGAGTATTTAATTGGATGATAAAATAGCTGAGTTTTGTCACCAAATTTGAATAGAATGTAGTTGGTGTGGTTATAAATCTATAATCAAAATTTGGTTCAGTCGGAGTATCCTAGGAGTTATTGAGGTTTGAAATTTGGGAAATAAGGTGTATATTTATGATTTGTGGACCTAAGTTGCTGATTATATGATGTGTCACGACCCCCTTTTTGCCTTTGCTCTGAGAGGCCACAGATTGGAGATGTGGAGCCTCATTAACCCTTAGATGTTCTGATCATTCGAATATCATTCATCACCTATCTTGCAGATAGAGCAAGGACAGGGACCAGTTCCTCCGATGATTTGCTTGCCCCCACTCCTCAAGTTTGTGGAGAGAGAGTGTGAGACCACCCGAACAGTTGCACTCTCTTCACAACAAGGAGGCCCTCAATCCCTTATTTGTAATTAGTGAGTAAGTGATGAGGAAGAACAGACTTCCTATTCCTCCCCCCTTCTCCAATGCGGCGGACAGAACAAAAGAGGGAGAAGACCAAGGGGAAAGAGAGATCGCAAAAGGGATCTACATAGAAGAGAAATAAGAGCAAGGCTACAGGAGAAGGATGGATGTATTTACAATGAATTTCATGGTTTGTTATTTGGTGGATGAACTCAGTTTTTTTGGAGCAGGTGATGGAGGCTAGTTGGAGCACAAGGAAGTGATATAAGTGGTAATCAAAGCTTGAGTTGAGTTCATAGAGAAGGTTTGCTGCTTTGGGAGGTTTTGGATTGAAGCAATATCAAGAAGAGCCATTTTGCCTCTTTTCTCTACCGTAGGTAGACCCAAGCGACGGTGATCTCGTAGAGAATGAGATCTGCAGTTGAAACCCAAAGATCGTACAGCTGGGGAGATCAGGGAGGTCAATACGAAGCTCATGCCATCTCCAATTTTGCTCTAGGAGCTATGAATTAGTTTCCCGTGCTTGCCGAAGGAGATCCAAGTGGTGGCGATGGTATATCATAGAAGAACAGAGTCCCTGCTGGGGACTCAAATGCATTGAATGCGAGAAAGAGAGGGAGCGGACCGGTCTGACTCCCAGTCAACAAGCTCAGAACTGGTTCAACCACCAAGAACCGATCAACCCAGACCAAAGAACTGCCCCGGCTCAGCGTGAGCATAGGAGGAGCAAGTTGTACCCCACATGGCCGCATGGCGACGTTCCATTGGTGCAAAAA
Organism: Alisma plantago-aquatica; assembly: GCA_963693085.1. Classification (NCBI taxonomy): domain Eukaryota; kingdom Viridiplantae; phylum Streptophyta; class Magnoliopsida; order Alismatales; family Alismataceae; genus Alisma; species Alisma plantago-aquatica. The sequence continues at coordinate 974,810,487 of OY856410.1, forward strand.
GGTAAATACCTCAGAAAATATCAGGATCTTATATAATTCATAGAAATTAGTACATTTATCAATAAAATACAAATAAAGTACCAAAATTTTCAAAAAATTATTTAGAAAAATTTGAAAACACAATATTGGTACTTTGGTGCTTAAATAACATAGATGTTAAGTAGATGTACAATGTTTATTTCATGAGTAATAAATATCAAACAATGTCCTAAAATTATCAAAATATGTCATTAAATTATAAATCATGTTTATAATCCATTTAAGGTTAGTGATTATGATGTTGATGCACGAAATCATGTAATTTGCTCTGTATGGCTAATTAGGGCTAATAACCCTAATTAATGTGTAATAATTACAAATATGTTCAAGAAATCCTAAAAATTATAGTATAACCTCATATAAGAATACGGAACCTAATATTTAATTATGAGATCATAATTATGCATATAAATAAGTTTACATGTTTAAGGATCCTATAATGATGAAAAAACCCTAATTGGATTAATGTATATAATCTAGGGTTAATACATGCAAAAAATGATATAGAAATTAATGTTCATACAAATGAACCATGACCTAGAACACTATCTCAACAACATAATTCCAAGACAAGAGTACAAGTAATGATGCACATACCCTAATGAGCTAACCAAAACCCTAAAACATATGACTAGGGTTAAGATGATGGGAATCTAATGTTAGTACATGATCTTGTCTTAATCAGGGTTTGACCAAGGTTAGAGTGGAATCAGGAATGTGGTATAGATTGTGATATTTCTTGTTCAAGGTACTCCATTACCTCTTACTTGTCTTATTATACAATTTGCTTGCATTATATGTGTAGCAAACACTTGGCATATGATATTGGATGAAATGATTGTTCTTGTATGATATCTTGCTTTTTTTTCCATACTTATTGCGACGAACCTATGAAACATAATATATCTATTCCATTATATGAAAGTACTATATCTCTTTGGTAAGCATAGTTGCATAGTGCTAGTGAGTGATCTATTTCTTTGGTAAGCAGATAGCATGTATAATGATCTATCTCTTTGGTAAGCAGATCATAAGGCATGTATGCATCTATCCCATTGGTAGGAAGATGCACGAGTATATAATGGAAAATGTGCCTAAAATATGTGTTCTCTTTTGTTAATGAACATCTTTGTGCAAGTATATGCTTTTTCTTATATTTCTTATAACTTCCAAGTAATAGTTTTATCTTATTTCCAATCTTAGTAATGAGAGATATATAAAAAGATACGTAGGCGTATTCAGTATAATATTCTTGAATATTGTGCTGATGTGTACCACATGTAATCTTTGTTTTAGGTAGGTGGACATATGGTCTTGAAGAACCAAGATAGTTGTGAGTTGTATGGCGAGCTGATGTATAGGTGGACCTGTTGTCTTAAGATCATGTGGTCTATGGTAGTACATGTATATGTAGAAGTTTTTTTTGTTCAATATGTAACATCAAATGTTGTAACAATTCATTATATAATTATATGTTGAATGGTGAACATGTGTTGTGGTTTGTTTATTGTTCATGTGCATGTGCTACTGTTGTTTCCTTCTGACTTCATCTAATTTTCTTCTTCTTAGCCTAGTGTGAGGTGTTTAAATTGGGACTCTCACTAAGGTGAGGTTTCAATTTGGATGTCTCACATCAGATTAAGTTTTAGAAAATCTGGGGACGTCACAGGACACCTCCAAACAATCAGTTGGGCCACCGACCAATTGGTTTGGCTCCTTCTATCATCTCCTCCTCAGTCCTCCAGCTGACCAATTTTTGAAATGGATGGCTCGTCTAGTGTTTAACATATTCTTCATCGTAATAGAATTAAAAACTAACCTAATCTTATTTAACTTATTTCATGATAATAGGAAACATATACTACATTTGTGGGGAGGATATGAAGGAGAGAATAATTTTTTTACCTTTCAAAGATAAAATAGAGGCTCGACATGAAAATTGAGACATAAACATAAATAAACAACCACAACCAAGCAAGCACAAATATCTATGGTTATTGGTCGTAACCATTCTACAAATCCACCATCAAAACTAATCTTAGGGCAATGTGTGTAAATTATATATATATATATATATATATAAGGATTACTTTGTTGCTCGCGCAGGTAGCATCTGTTAGTTACCTGTGTCCCAGATTTAAGTGAAAGCAGATTGAGTTATTTATGTTTCGCTGCCACCATCTCTTCTCTCCCACTACGCTAGGCTGCCAGCCTCCACGGACACCGACAACTGTCTACAATCCCATTTGCCTTCCTGATTCCTCCATTTGAAGCTCTGCCCGACCAATCCGACTGTCCCTTGTCTTCAATCTCATCCTCTAGTTTTCCACGTCGCTTCCCTCGCCGATCATGAACAAACTCCCACAGGACAACCTCCAACCCTCAACCCCATCCTTCCATCTGCGGAGCCAGAGCCTTAACACCTCTACCTGTGCCACATCTTTGTCCTCTTTGACGACAACGGTGACGGTGAGATCGCCGTCGAAGAGGTCACACATGCACTTAACCGCCTGGGTTTCGAGGCCAACACGGATGACTTGGAGACAATGCGTCGTCTACCTTGAGGTGTGGAGAAAAGGTAGGGGATGTTAATGACACCCTCTATGTGACCCTTGTCGAACTCCTCCGCCATCCTGCATCTACAAAAAGAGCTGGTCAGTTGTTGGTTCTAGTTTACCTGAAAATCTTTGAGAGAATTCTCAGTTTCTGGATATGTACCTGACATCCAAATATCGATGGTCAGACTTGTGGGTGAGCTAATTGGCAATGTGCACGTCGACCGTTGGCACAACGACTTCACCCAATTCCCCCATGATGACACATGCAACTGGTCTTGACTGGGTGTTGTGGGGGTGGGTTGGCAGAGGAGGTGACGACAGCTCAAGCGGATCAGAACGTCATCGTTGCCATAGAGTCGACTAGGTCTTTTGCCATTCACCCCTTTTATAGAGAAGATGAACATTGACAAGGCAGCATACCCACCTCTCACGAGTGACGGAGTCCTACCTTCCATTCCACTACCTTCTCCTTCTTGTGGGGGTCCTCGTCACTATTCCCCAGTTCTCGGTTCATTGGATCTGACGCCCTTTTGGTCGCCACCTTCCCAGCTATTATGCACGGTTGGTGAATGGCCTCTCCGATTTAACGCACTGTTGAGCTCAAACGTGGATGGCAACGACCCTCATTGCCAACATTTGTGCGTGGCTAGTGTGTGGTCTCTACGGTCCCACAATTTTTGTGTTCTTCTGGTTCTTATTCTTTTTGGTTGCAGCCGGGTGAAAAATATGAATTCGTAATGTATTTTGAGACAATAATTTCATACCAACCCCCAAAATGTAACAATTTCAGTCACATTGTAATAGGCAAGATTCAGCCATAATGTAAGTGATAATTTTATAATATGGATACTCATATTGTAATAAGCACATGTCATATGTAATATGGGCAGTCACATTGTAATAGGCAAGAGCCAATTGTAATGTAGGTGACATTTTTGTAATATGAATAGTCGTATTGTAATAAACAAGTGTCATATGTCATATGGACAGTCACATTGTTATAGGCAAGAGCAAACCTTAATGTAGGAGATAGTTTACAATATGCATACTCATATTGTAATAAGCAAGTGCCATCGGTAATATGGACAGTCACATTGTAATAGGCAAGAGTCAACCATAATGCAGGTGATATTTTTGTAATATGGATAGTCATATTGTAATAAGTAAGTGTCATCTGTAATATGGACAGTCACATTGTAATAGGCAACAACCAACCGTAATGTAGGTGACAATTTTTTAATATGGATATTCATATTGTAATAAGCAAGTGTCATATGTAATATGGATAGTCACATTGTAATAGGCAAGGGCCAACCACAATGTAGGTGACAGTTTGTAATATGTTACTCATATTGCAAGTGCCATATGTAATATGGGCAGTCACATTGTAATAGGCAAGAGCCAACCGTAATGCAGGTGATATTTTTGTAATATGGATAGTCATATTGTAATAAGTAAGTGTCATCTGTAATATAGGCATTCACATTGTAATAGGCAAGAAAGTCTTTGCGTAGATGAAACGTGTAGATGGGGGATCATTTCCTCAGTTTGTAGCCGTGTAAGTGAAGTTTAGTTGCACTACTGAAGGCCACAAAAACATAAATGAATTTTTCCTGTGTCGTCATAAAGATAGAGAGGGAGAAAGATATGTCCAAGAGTCAGCCACCCATACAAATCTATTCTTAATTAGCTACATTGGCACCTTTCTTCTCCTCTCCGGATGATTGATTTTACTTCCCTACAACAACTCTCCTCCTTCACATACATGCCACTGCCACTGATCCACATCTAAATATCCGCACCCCACAAATTGCCCCTACTAGTCTTCCACTCCGCCTTTGTGATGTCTGCCTCCGTAGGGCTCCAATGGAGCCCCGCTGCCCTGAACCAGTTCTTCTCAATTTCCCTACCACCTTCAGCTGTGGTAACACAGCCCTGTGGGACCCCTATCCTGTAGCTCAATTTGTACCTCCTATGAGCCAATGACACTCCAACATCTCACCGACGATGCCCAGAGGCATGGGCGGATCATGCCACCTCCGTCGGCACCACCGTCGACTACTTCACCACCCCGATGGGCGACGCACACCAGATCCCTACCATAGACGACCTGTGTGATTTCCCCATGACACCGAAGAAGCCGCGCTGGGTTGATTTCTCTGACCGGGTTTACGTGACCTGAACCTGTGGTGAAGAAGTCGACATTTCTATTCTCAAGCAGGTCAGTGATGGGTGTGCCCTTGAGGTTCTTGAGTTCCGCCGTAGTCATCATGGCAGATTAAATCATAGTCGGCGACTAGTTAAGATGTGCCCTTGAGGTGTACATAGATCCGACATAAGATTCACACACAAATAGATTCGAGGTGAAAAAATAGTGGCACAGAACATAATTATCTAATTTCACTTAAATCTGGGACACAGGTAACTAACAGATGCTACCCGCGCGGGCAACAAAGTAATCCTCATATATATAGGTTAATATTTAATACCCGCACGGGTAGCCTGGAGTTCTCTACTTGTGCCTCCCAAAAAGTAACTATTTGGACAAAAAAGTATCTCGCTGGACAAAAAAGTAACTATATTGACCAAAAAGTAACTATTTGACTCAAAAAGTAAAATCATATAAAATACACAATAAAAATTCTAGAATACATATATAATTGTATATTTGTTATAGCTGCTACAAATTTAACTATCTATGTATGAAAAGTAATTGTTTGCAAGGTAAAGTGACCCTCTACATATGTAAAGTAAGAAACTCCAAAAAAAGTAACCAAATTAGGAGCGAGTAGCTACCCGAGCGGGCATTGAATGAATTCCATATATATATATATATATATATATATATATATATATATATATATATATATATATATATATATATATATATATATATGGCTAAAAGAATTGTGTACCCGAGTACATGTAGCTTATATGTACCCATCTTCATTTATGATTATTATAAAAGTACAAAAATAAATCCAACCTTATGGATGTGATGCACACCCTGTAGATAACATGTTGAAAAACCACTAGAGGGGGGGTGAATAGGGTTTTAAAGTTATTTTAATAATTATTTAACTCAAACAACCACAAATGAAAAAGTAAGAAGGAGACAAGGGATTTAGAGTGGTTCCTACCTTAGCAAATACTAAGGCAGTCAGTCCACTACCCGGTTGCTTACCCAACCGGGATTTGAAAGTATTAATTTTATTACCTTCACAAGGAATTACACAAAATATAATACTTTTTTATACCCCTTTGAACAGCCTTCACTTTGAAGTAGATGCACCAACTCGAGGTAGCCTTCTTGAAGTAACTCCAAGCTCCCCCTTGAAGTAGCCTTCCTCTTAGAAGTAACCTCCCGTTGCACCAGCCTTCTTGAAGTAGTCCAAAGTCTCCTTCTTCACCAAGAAGATCACAACCCTCTCCAATCTGCAGCCTCCAACCTAGGAGTAGCAAGGAGAGTACAAACGATGAAAGTGAACAAGAAAGGAAAACAGAAATTACAACTTATCCTTTGAAGCACAAGGCTTGATTTGCCTATATCAAGCGTATAGATCTCCTAACCAAAGTATGTGGAAATGTAATTGCTGTGGATAGGAGATATTAGCCTATAGGACACGAATTTAGAGCAAGGTGAAGAGTAGCCAATTGCAAGTATTGCTCAATTGCTCAAAACAGGTTGCTAATGCAAGTATAAGCTCAAAGATTGCTCAAGTATGGAATCAAGTGTCTTTAGGTGTCCTAAGGCATGTCCTATTTATAGGAATGACCTGCAAGTGCTTAAGGACGTTCTAGACACTTTCTAGGGGTTTCTAAGTACTTAACTAGCCGTTAGGTATAAGTTAGTTGGATTAACAACGACTAGTTAATTTATTCTGCAGTTGCTGTCAGAGTCCATCTCGGTCGAGAAATGGTCGACCGAGACACCTACTCGGTCGAAGTTTTGTCGACCGAATGGATCAAGTGTTTGCAACGTTTATCTCCAACTGCCAACTACCTTGTCAGCTGTGTCTAACGGCTACTTGGGTCTTTCTCGGTCGAGAAGTTTGTCGATCGAGAGTGTCTCGGTCGAGGATTTTGTCGACCGAGATAGACCCTGTTTCAATGTTTCAAATAAAGACATTAAGTGTGTGTATGAGTGTGCATATGTGACACTATTGAAGGGGATGACCTATCTAAGTGTTGTGATTAGCTAGGGAAGATCTAACGCTTGATTTACATGAAGTCTAAGTACTTGTACATTATATATTTGTACAAGTTTACAATTGATTACATTTCATGAAATTTATAAGCATTTAAGCATATGGATTCCCTAGTGCTTTTGTCATCCAACTTATTCCTGCAACACTCAGGTAGCACGTTAGATAAACAAAAATGAAATGTTTGTCATAATCAAAACAAAGGGATTTATAGATGTCCAATTTAGCCAACACATGTGTATCAAATATCACTTCAAACTGACATTCGTAGATCACTAAATGAAAGAAAATCCATATTTTCTAATCAACGGTAAGTTGCAGGAACTGCAAAAACCGTTGAATGATATATTGTTGTACTTATGATATACATGAGGTACAGTTGTGATTTTTTGAACACATCTAATCTATTAAGTTTTGATTCAATCTATATGGTTGGATTGAACTAATGTATTCCACATATGTCATTTTCATAGTCAGTACACATAAGTTGCATGTACCGGCCGGTACACACTTATTAGCCTCTATATATATGTGTGTGTGTGTGGATTGTATGTAGTATTTAATCAGATATGCACATTAATTATTTTAAGTATTCACATCGTATGCAACAAATAAAAGATGAAAACTAAAATTCAATTATATCAATTAAATCCCAAAATATAATAAATTGGCGTGGCTCTGATACCACTGTTGGGAAATATTTCTACAGAAAAGGCATCAGAAATAAAATTTTTATCTACGATATTCCTTTCAAAAGACAATCGTGCCAGAAACTATGTAATGGGAAGGATGGTTTCTGAGGTCATACCTGGTTCTGGAGAAAGTCCAATGACTATACCCCTGCAACAGTGTACGCATTTCTTCAAGTTGCATCCAAACATCGTTAACAATAGTTTCTGGTTGACCACCGCAAATAACAGTTAGCCTTGTCCTCTGAGCGGCAAGTAACAACCTCCTCGCCTGTATAGTAATCCACAATGACCACTGGGAACTCCTATCATTCTAGAAGAATAAACAAGAAGGATTTGTCCCTTCTAGTTGGTGTACTAGCACCAACTTGTACTCCCAAAATTATTTTCCCTTGCTATCCATCCCATTATTGGGTAGGACTTATTTCAGTTCTCTTAGATACCACAACTAGAGAAGACAATAATTTTCAGAGCGATTGATGTTGTGTTTGAGAAGCCACCAGTACCCCTCTATTTATAGGAGGGTTAGGGTTAGCGTTCCCAGTTTGAGCGGGAGTTGAATGAGATGGAATTTAACGAATTTTCATATCTTGTAAGCAGTGAAAAGGTCAATTTACAGGTAAATTGATTGGTTGGTATGTGAGTCGATCGATTCAACTCTTGAACTGGTCGTTTCATCATGTTTCCCAATCATAATTGTATTAGCAATTGATATCCAATTAATGCTCAACATGATGGAAGTACTAATCTTCGATACAATTGAATTGATCAACCAAATGGCTGATTCACAACCTGAACCGGTCAGTTCATGTACCTGAGTCAATCGATTCACTTCCTAAGCCGGTTGGTTCACGATCTAGATTTCCAATGTTGGTTCAATTGACCTAACATTCTAAAGTGATTGACTCAATGCTTGAACAAGTCAGTTCACACTCCAGTCAGTCGATATTCAATCGATGTTGTTTATTTTGAATACCTAACTCTTTAGTAATTAAGTTTAAACTAGAATTCATGAATGAACTCCTATTCCAAGTGTATCATGTGTGTGTGGCCCTATAGGTTCCAAGTTATGTTGGCAGTGAATCTTCATAAATAATTTATGACATCACAAGCAATGAGCGGTATCTAGCAACACATCATTGCTACCCAAGTAATCTGCAAAGTTCAAGAACAAATTCAACCTACAATCTATAATTAGCGTTTCAATGGTTGTATAATTCCTTTGTCACTGATATCCATATTGAACTCGAGGTGATGGAATTGTTATCCTCTCAATGTTCAATCCATATTTCTTGAATCGAAGCAGATTGTATGAGATATATGTGACCTTAATACGATATATTGATTCACATGTGCATCTGCATGTTTTCTCAATCTCACTTATCAAGTGGCCAGGACATGACAAGACTGTACATACTCTTAACATTCATATAATCTCATTGTTTAGGTAATCAATCCAAAGACATATGTCTTTGAGTAATGTCATTCTTTAGACATTCATTAAGTTTCATATTTATCTCATAACTGAATGAAACAGAATAAATTGGAAGATTGTCTTTATTATCAATCAAATCTTTTACAAGATATGCCTTCACGATCATCATATGATTGGCTCTCTGGGCATACATACCAACATATGTGATATTTATCCTTTAATTACATAATAAGAGGATGGAGAGTCAAGGAAATAAAGGAGTGGCCTCAACATATCACCTTGTTGGACACCATTTGTAGAGAGAAGAGGCTCAATGTGATCTATGTAGAGAGGAGTAGGGGAGCTATGAAAAAGTTCTACTAAGTTTACAATAGTTGGGCAATGAAAACCAAATTCCTACAATATGGTGATCTATCAACCATGTTTAATGTATTACTGAACTCAACAAGAGTCATCATGAGGGTGGTACTATTTTATTGGTGAAGGAAAAGGTGAGTGACATCATGTAGAAATGCTTCATCACCCACAAAAAATCCCAACAACAAACTAACCCTTATGATAAGGGACTATATATGACAACATGACGCCAAATCATACCAATCGTAATAGTTTGAATTTCATTATCCTGATTGAGAATAGGACTCAAAGAGGCACTGGAGGCATAAGGTCCTAGGGAGACAATACTGGCAAGCCAAAGGCCGACCATAGTTTAGACAACATTCAAAAGCAATCTTTAACGGTTGTTGTTGCACCACTCATAGAGTCAAGAAGGTGTTTTGCATGGAGGCCATCACATGCACAATTGATCCCTTTTTGGAAGGTTAAGATTGTATATTCAACCATAACACAGGAAGTGACAAAGAAAGAGAAAGAGATATCGGACACGTGTTGCACCATAAGAGGGTGGTCTTTTTCTTCAAGAACCAAACTAGTAATAGTGTTAGAGGGGGCAACATTGCTAGAGGAGAGAGCTCAGATGAAATCAGAAATTTGGCCATTCTTGATCTTTGACTTGGCATAGGAAACTCGAGTTTCAAAATATTGTTCATGCTCAAAGGGACTTTGGTGGGTCAGGATCCGAGGAGAAGTTGTTGGCTACCGTCAAGTCCTAAATTTTAAATTTCAAGGCCTTAAGGATCATAAGCTATTAGAACGGTGTATTCTTTCCCGGGGAGCGTTCTTGAGTAGAGTTCAGAGAGATGTGATAGAGAACGTATGTAAGGAGCAACAAAAGATGAACCCAAGCATCAATGAAGCTAGGACAAGAAGTCACTTGTTGTAGGACAACATGTAGAGTATCAACAAAGAGAAGACGACAAAGAAGTGGATGTTCTTTGTCGTAGGGATACTAAGACAAAAGAAAGAATCAATAAGATTTGTCTTGAGCTATAGGCAGTTTAAATGAGGTGGTGACAGTTCAATATAGTGACGAGCCATCAACGAACAAGAGCCAAAAAGTTAGACCTGTTGGGGATGGGCAAGCCAACAATTACATCAATTGGATCTTGATTAGGATGGCAAAGTAGAGTGGTAGTAAAACCAGAGTCATCAAAAAAACGGTGGGAACATACAATGGATCAAGGTTGGGTGGCAAGACATAAGTCCCACAACCGTGGTTTGCAAATGTAAGTGTATTCCAACATCTTACCGATGTCCCAACTCCAGTTGACAAAGAACGACTGCTAGGCTCCAAATAACTGACAAAACTATCCGGACCAAAGGCTTATCATGATATGTATGGAGACTCTTGAATTGACATGTGATTTTGGCACGTGTCACTGGACTTCACATTAGCTACATAGGAACTTGTCGGTGTAGAAACTTCTTGATAATGTTGTGACTGTTGCTTATGGTGAGTGAATATAGATGAACAAGATGCAACTAAGACCAACGTCATTAACCATGATTATTGATAGGTGTGCAAGAGATTAATTACATCTACAATAATTACATGGGTGTATGGAGGTTGCTTAAAATTGCACATTCAGATAGCAAAATGGTATATCTACATGTGAGTAAATATATTGTTAACAGGAAACACAATAATTACGGAGGTGAATGAGTTTCCTCTCAACATGAAAGCTCCTCTTTGTTAATGACGTTCCGATATCCTTCGCCTTTCCGGCCACCATAATACTTCCTCCAAAACCAATGCTTTGCCCACACCTCCTCCATCCTATCAAGGGGAATGCCCTTGGTCTCCGGCAGCACGGTCGCCACGAACGCCGTCATGACGATGACCCACACGGCGTAGAAGCCAAAGGTCCAACCCTTAAGCTTGCATAGCATGGCCAGGAAAACCTGCGCCAGCAATGTCGTAGTGCCGAGGTTGACGGCGACGCCCAGGGCCTGCCCAGCCGAGCGAACCTCCGAGGGGAAGATCTCGGCCGGCACCACCCAGCTTAGTGGTCCCCACGACCACCCAAACCCAGCTGCATAGAGGCACATCAACGACAGCACCGTCACACCAAGGGCTCTCCCCATACCACCGGCGCCAGCTGAGCCAGCGGTCTCCAGGATAACAACCAAGGCCACCTTCGTAAAATAGAGACATGAGCTATGAAAGACAAAGTAGAACAGCAACATGAAACGGTTATAAACGAGTTCGAATTAATGACATACTTGACACAGAAGCATCTGGGCGCCACCCTCGAGGAACAGAGCCTTCCGGCCGTACTTGTCGACTACGACGGCAGCAACGAGGATGGACGCGAGGTTTACTGTCCCAAGGATAACTGCGGCCAACAGAGCGCCGCCGCTCCCGAATCCTACAGTCCGGAACAGCACTGGGGCGTAGAATGCCACCACGTTGATCCCCGTCATCTGCTGGAACAGAGGAATACAGACTGCCATCACCAGATGGGGCCTGTGTCGCTTCTCCCAAGCAAGCTTCTTGAACGGTCCTGGTCCTTCCGAGTCAACGACCCTCATGGCCTCGACGGATTGAACTATCTGGGCGAGCTCTCGCTCGACGTTAACGCCATTCCCGCGGACACGCTGCAGTGCGCGGCGGGCACCGGCTATGTCTCCCCGTGCTGCAAGGCTGGAGGGGATGTCTGGTATGATGAGCGAACCAAGGAGGAGCACGGTTGCCGGAACAGCAGCCAGGCCAAGTGATAGACGCCAGCCCCAGCCTCCAGCAATACCCGCAGCATAGTAGTTGGTGAGGTTGGCGCCCAGCACGCCCACGCCCAGGAAGAACTGGAAGCCTGTGTTCATCGCGCCCCGCCAACGTGCCGGCGCCATCTCAGCCAAATACAGTGGCGTCGACTGCAATTAATAAGAAATTACTAGTATCAAACTATTGGTACTTGCTGATGATACTCGATGACTATTTTTTATATACTTGATTCGTGAAGCCAACGCCAATGCCTAGTATGATGCGTCCTACGATGAGCATGGCGAGGTCGGCTGCAGCGGCGCACAATGTGGCGCCGACCAGGAAGGCAGTGCCGCCGAGGATCATTATGCGTCGACGGCCGGTTACCTTGCTGACGTGCCCGGCAATAAGCGACGAGAAGAGTCCAGCAAGGTAGAGGGAGGAAGTGAACGCCGTCAGGGCCTGACTGTCGTAGACGCAGTAGCCGTCACCGTCAGGCCTGGGCACGGACTCCTGAGTCCTGTTCCATACGTCCGGGAAGAATTTTTGCAAGAAAGGTCCCATCGTCGTAACTCCGCCTGAGTGCCAAAATGTTTCTTTTAAGAAGTGCCAAAATATTTTTTAAAGTAGACAATAGTATAGCTACAGTAACAATGCCTTATGTTTTTTTTATCGTAAAGAATATGCCTTGTGGTTCTAAACCCCCTATAAAAATATACTTAACATTTTGTGCATGTTCAATAAACATGATGTACCATTAATGTGTTTTGTCACCATAACCATAAGGATCAATATGTTCTTAATGTGTTTGAGCTAAATTTTACATATCATATATTATAAAATCAGTGGTATTGTTTGTTATGTTATATTGCTACAAAATTCTATACCACAAATCAAGATATTATTAAATTTGGGCCTCAAAGGAAACCATGTATCACACTTTGATCCTCTACTCTATAACTTACAATCATCATGCACCTTTACAATAATCTACAACATTACCACTTCATCCACATAAAACCTTCTCCTTCTTGGACGTTGGAGAAAATGTTCTTTTGAGATTCATGGGTTGAGTGGGTGAGTTTTTAATTCAATAAGAAAAATGGAGCATAGTAAATTTTTCTACTATCAAATTTTATGGCCTTGTGTATGAGTTTCCACGAACAACTACAATATAAAACTTTCTCTAGTTGGATGATAGAAAGGTGACGACGATAATATACATTTCTCTCATTCTCACAAAAATAATATAAAGATAACGTTATATTAAGTCTCAGTATTCTTTCTAACAATTGTGTATGAACATTCTAACCACAAATAAATTCATAAAAAATAGAGCCACCTATCACGAGAATACTTTTTATAGACTTTATGGGTCAGTTGTTGCTTGACATATAAGTAACATGTTATTATAGGTAGTAGAAAGAGAGTTTTTGAAGCATGAACGTAAATAATAATGGAAATATGTGAACTTTACCATGTTTTATGAATGTTATAACAAGTTATTGTACCACTTATAATAGAGTGGAGGTTTTTCAACTGAGGTGATATTCGCCTACAACAATCCATGAGAATAGTTAGCTATGACATTGTCATTTTCATACTAAAAAAAAGTTGGTTCTTTAAGCCCAAATGTAGTTGTTTTTCCCAATTGGACAATACACATTGTGGTAGAAATTGATCAAATTTTAGAGACCAATTAAGGGGTGTTTGTAGCTAGAAGTCATTAGTCTGCAAGAGAGTATTACTCTCTATTAACTCATAAAAATGCATAAGTCTCTTAATGATAATATGGATTTGATAAAGTGTTATTTTAATATATCCCAATCCCAAAGGATTCCAAGTTATGTATCTATAAGATTCATTACTCTATTCAGGACATCTTGAAACTATTACCAATACATATCATAAGAATCAATTATAATCATGATATCAAGAGAGAAAAAACACATCTCTCTAGTAGAAATTCAAACCTAAGTAGAATAAATGTTAGAGGAGTAATAAAATGAGTTGGTACCTACACTAAGGATAATTTATCATTGCTTATTTGGAATGTTAATTAGACAAATTTACAAAAGGATGTATGCAAGAGGTTAAGGTGAGCCCCATGCAACATTTTATTTTTTATTAGATACCCAATCAAAGAAATATTCACATAGATAAATTCAAAATGTCTTAGTTAATTATCAATTTAATACACACAACTTAAGAAAATAGTGTTGAAGGGGAAGAATATCAAAATTTTAGTACAATGGGGTTATCACTTTGACTAGAACCATTAGTAGTTCTATATTTTCTATTTAGGATTTCTTTATGATCTAGGTTATCATAGTTCTCCCATTATCTTTCCACATAGAATTTATAGGGTTTACCTATACTTATAAATAAGAGGAAAGACATATATAACATGTGTTGAAATTACATAATTTTGATAGTAGGACTTCAAGGATGGTTAAGTAAGTGATAAATACATATACTCTAACTTAGGGGTGGAATCCATGATATCATCACTGTAAAAGAAAAGTTACATTTAGGGAGCCATTATTACTTTAAGGCTCATAGGAGTTATATTGAATTGTACATAATGATAAAATCAAATATAACCTAAAAAGATAGGTCGGTTTGTATTGTACATGTAAGGTGAATTACTTTGGAGTGTGATATTATTAAGGAAAATAACATCATCGATGGAGGGTCATAAGTACTCTATGATGCAAAATAAGGAGCTAATAGGGTCTAATTCTTCATTGTACTAAATGATACCTTGGTTATAAATGTTGAACATTATGTCCATTCCCTATTTTCTATGGGCCTTAAATGATCATAAAAACAATAGCTATTGTTCACCTTGTCTAATGTCAAAAGAATGATAAATATACCAACTATGAATGAGAAATGATTAATTATGATATTTTTTGGATCCTTATTACTACTTAGAACACCATTAGTTGAGGTTCAATAAAGGTAGGATCATTTTCCAAAGTTTTCCTTGACCCTTATGCCTTACTCGAGTATCCCACTCATGTATAGATGGGATTTTACCAAAGGCTACACAACACTAGCAATGGAAGATATGTGTAAGTCCTACATGAGGGAGGGTGTAGTGCTCTGGAACTGAACCCCAAGGATCTAGTAGAGTTCAGGGAGTGATGACTAGTTCAAAATACCAACAACAACTTTAGCAACATGCTTTATCCTAACTCACACACAACCTAGGTTAAATTTCCCAACAATTCAACCACCCTAGTACTACTTCAAGTCGAGCATGCTTAACCCTAAAGTGCTATTGTTGGGAAATTTGAAAGGAGTCACACCTTATTGATATGTTTAGTCCAATCGTTCTTCTTGAAATAATTTTATCTGAGGCCTTAAATCCCAAGATGTTACAATCTCCCCCACTTAGACTCTTAGCTTCCTCATCAAGGATCACCTATATAGCCTCATAATATGTTTCCCATTTTAGTGCATACCTAGAAATGGATCATGTACACCTAGATTCCGTTCATGGATAATAGGATAAGGGTGTCTCCATCTTGCCTTAGAAGATTGTTCTTTCCTTATTCCTAGCTTGATGGATCAAGAGTGGGATGTCATGTGTCCATGTAGATACCACCTACTAGAGGGGAACTAGATCTGATGTCATTTGCAATCCTTAGGCCCCTAACTGAGTCTCTTATAGAGTTTAGCAAATAATGACTAGTTCCATTTCCAACACTAACATTAGTTGCATGATCTATCCTCACTCACACGCAACTTATATTCAGCTTCATGATAGGTCATCAATCCTAGTCTACTTCAAACCCATCAAGCATGCTTGAATATGGAATACCTATCGATGAGGAAGTTGCATAGATTTTGCACCTTTGTTATATGTGAATTTCAATGATTAATCTTAAGATCATTTATTGAGGTGTCGAATCCTTGAGTGTTACAGAGAAATAATGTCTCTTCTAGAAACTCAATGAACTTAAGTTATACAATTTTATTGAAGGTGTTTTTTTTATCAGATAAAGGGAGGATATTTTGGTCATTTATGTTTAATAAAATGTGTAAAGTGTCATGACACTTGTATTACTAGTTGGTGCAATGTAACAAAGAGGTGAGGTACATAATACATTGATGACAATAGACAATAAAAAAAATTCCAAGCATATCAAATATTATCCACTTGTGTATCTGTTGATACAAAAATATTGTTGTATTAGCAGTTGTGGAATGTATGTATCATTAATATATGTTGGTTGTCTCGTGAAATATGGGTTGTAAGATGCCACTATACAGTTAACTATACTTATATTTCACTGGATACATACTACAAGCAATATATATATATATATATATATATATATATATATTTCTATAACCTTCCCCAATTGATTTTGATTTATAACGCGTTAGAGTCTATTAGTAGAATTATCCACTTTCCCTAAAAAATATTCTTTGTCATTAATCATTTGATATTGAAATTTGGCCATAGTATAGAAGATCTAGGATATAGGAGGCCAAGCATGTTAAAAAGTGCACAAATTTTCCCCTTTCTAATAAATAATATGTCTAGCTAAGTATTTACCACATAGGTGATCACCAAAGATGGCTCCTATGATATATTGTAATCCATGATCACTACATTAATTAGTCATGAAAAATATATCCAAATATTAAAAATCATAGTTATAAGAAGAAGTTAAAACATACACAGTTGGCATAAGAAAATACATTAACAATAGTATGAATATTATTGAATCAAATTTTGTTCAACATTTCATTTCATCGTTTGGAAAATAAGAAAGAAAGATATACCAGCCTTTTGTACCTCACTCTTATAATTTATTTTGCCTATTTTCAACCATTGATTTCCCTCCTAGTAATTAGATAGTACAATTCTATAAAGTACATCCTAAAACTAACATAAAAAGGACTACCAAGATGTATCTAGGAATTTAGGTACTTTATATTTCACTAGAATCTCCCAATAACCATTTGGAATATGCTAATATGAACTTACACCATTATACATGTCACTGCTAGTTGTAAACTACACTCATAAGGAATTAAATTTGTTCCCCTACTTTTATGAAAATCATATCAAACTTGGAGGGAAGCTTGGGGAATAGATATATTCAAATTTCTTGGGCTTGATGGGATTGATATTCGATCTTGTAATATTTCCTTTTAAACTTTTTCTTTCTTTTCTTTTCTTTTGGATCCTTGATGATGGTGGTTACTTAAGACAAGGACATTGTATTAATCAAGTTGTCCTTGTGAGGAATCTAGGAGAATAGATGCCATAGTATTTCTTGGGCTAAATGAATGGGATGTTTCCTCTTTGAACCTATTTCTGTAGCTATTCCTTTTTTTATTTAATATATTCTATATTTGAAAATACTATGATTCCTATGTCAGGATGAGGAACTTATACTACACTGGTCGTGGTGACATGTATAGTGCAAGTACTTTGTTTCAAGGACTCCTTGACCACCTTAGTCACTATTTTTTTATTCAAATTGGTAATCTACTATTTTTGTTCATTGGTTAAAGGTCTGACATATCTCTCCAACCCCACTATACGGATCAGGGTGAGCCTCTTCTATATAGTAGGTATCCAATAAGGTGATCCATTGGGACCCCTCATTTTTCTTTGTCTCTTCACCCTCTTATTTATAGTTGAATGATGAATGCCACATTGTCTGCTTTCTTTCTATCTCGATTATGGAACCCTCATTGGAGACACTAGAAATGTTTCTAATACCATGTCTCTTATCCATTCTTGGGTTATATCCTTTGGCCTTCATTTCAAAAATAAGAAGATGGATATGTTTTTCCCTTCTGCTGACCCCAAACATGAACTAGAGTTGGGCTTGTTTCCTATTGACATTTCTCAACCAGAATATGGAGTGAAGATTCTAGGTGGTTCTATTTTCACTAAAACACATTTTGTCAAGGAGCTTCTCATGACCCATAGTGTGAGCTTCCTCTGATACGGTTTTGCATCGTGATGCCCAACATGTTATTTGGTCTCTAAACAACACCCTCTATGTATATCTCATTAGTAATGGATGGTTTTGATTGTGGCATTCTCTGTTGTCTACCTCACATTTGTTTTGGTGATGTCTTGGATTTTGTGACCTACTGTAGCGCTTGGCCACACTTCCTATACATCTTTGGTGGTTGGCATTGACTCTTCCCTTGATGTCTACAACTCGTATTCACATCCAAGAACTCTAAGACCATATCACAATAGATTGTCTCTATTCCAATAGGAGTCTCCCTCACCATTTTATATGAGGTCTTGTACAATTCTTGTCATCTCTTTAGTGGTCTAAGTTATCATGTATGTCTTCTGCCACTCAAAAGACCAAGTCTATTTTGGCAAACTCTTATTATAAAATAATATCATCTTAGATGTTTCACTTTTTGAATACGGATCCTTCAATATTGACTTATGATCCCCTTGTACCTAAGTAATGAAGGTTGCCCTCTGTCTAATGTTTGTAGACCTCAACGCCTTCAGTGATCATGCAGTGCATTGTCACACACGACATGGTTATGACTGTTTTAATAATGTTGTTCATAATGCTCTATTGGACCTTGTCTCTCATGTTGGGCTAAATGTCATGAAGGAAGCACATGTTGCCTTCCTTAGGACACGGTCTAATGATCTTCACACCCTACGACATGTTGATATTTCATAAGAAACTGAATGGTTAAAAAGTCTTGACAGTGGAATTTGTTTCCTGTGTTTCTGTGAAGGCATTCATGTAAAGTTTGAAAGAGATCACAAGAAGACAAATGGTTACAAAACTTTTTAATTATAGCCATGTAAATATTATATCTTTTGCGTTATCTCAATTATCATTTGCATGAAATTACATATTTCATATGCACATCAGATATATGATTTTATTAGCATCAAATTTGTCTTATCAATCTTCTTTAGAACTCATAATATCCAACACATTTAGAATCATGATACAAAACCATTTCTAGTAGATTTTGCCCAAAATTCTTTCTTGGTTTTACTATTCAAATGCACTACAGTAACAAAAGTGTCTTTATTAACATGTAAAATAGACCTGTAAGAGCCTATAAAGGCCAGTGATCCATCTCAATGTATCTTTTGTCCTTCATCTAGTATAATATATTTAGCACATTGTTTTCACTTTTAGCATGTCTCTAGTGTCTCCCCCTTACTACTTCACTTGCGAGACATGCAACTCATTCCTTACAAAACTAGATGAAAGGATGAAAAGTATTTTTGGTGATTAAATTAGGTAACTAATGTTGATCAACCAATACACCTAATTTCTTCATTTTCTTTATTCCCTCTTCATATTTTTGTAGTTATCTTTCTCCTTCATGAAAAAGGTTCTAATCTTCTAGTCGACAATGGGTCTTGGAGTCAGGAAGAAGATACATATATTTCTAAAAGATAGAAAATATAAGGGGTCAAAGAGGGGCCAATTAGGTTAGTTATAGAGAATTGTATGTGAATTTCCTCAAAGACCCTTCTAGTTTGCTTAAAAATGCTTTAACCAATAACTCATGTAATTTAAAAGCAAGCCCCCTACAAGCCTAAATGTGAACTCTAGGAAACCATTTATTAGTTGTTACTAATTATGAGAGACCTTCTAATGTTTACAAACATAATCCAAGCAACCTTCAACAACGGATGAAACAAATTACTTTTTAAAACTTACTTATAGCTATCTAACTTTGAGGGGTCATTAGAAATTATGACAAAAAGGAGAAAACTTTCTAGAAAGGTCCACAATTCTTTTAGTTTTGGCATGTGGTTATAAATACTAATGTTAGTAATTAATGTTTAGGAACTATGCAATGCAACAAGTAATAATATGTTAAAAGATATTGTGTATATATGAATGAAGTAAACACTATACCTTCATTTTCATATATCATGGAGTTTGAACCATGGTTGGGACCTCATATGTTCGTCCTTTAATGTTGTTCCCAGAAAGATAAAAAAGTGAAAACAAATATTGTCAACAAAACTGGTCATGAGTTGACTTTAGCAAAAGAAAGTTTACATTAGTTTGCACGTCATATGTCATTTAAACAGTAAGTCTTCCACTAATTTAAAAACCAACATGAAAAATCTTCCAAAATTTCCTCTTAGTCGTCTCAAACTTTATTTGTTAGAGATCTTACATCTCCTTTCGCCTTTCTCATTTTTAAGAATTAACACAATTTTTGGTTGAGGGATAAATATTCTTCATCTTCATTTCTTGTGTTGATATTCTCCTTGGATTTTCTTATTAAACAAATGCCCACCATCGATTTTCACACAAATTTAGTTAATGGCCCACAGTAAGCTCCTTGTTGGTATGAATTGGCATTCTAGATGATGGTTGTTTCTACATTATAGAGTCCTACACTTCAATGATATTGACGATATCACACATCTATTCTTCACTTGAAACTACATTAAAAATATTTTGATTCAATTTTTTTAATCTATCATTTGTGATATACTCCATATAACTAGACATGCCATTTACTTTTTAACATAAATCAACATCACAACCATAAACAGATGGAATGATGGTCAATTGTAGCTCTTAATTCTTCTATAATTGAATTTATTAAATACATGTATGATAGCTCAATTGTAATGATTAAGACTCTTCGAGGAGAGACATCAACATTCTTTATCATAGTTGGGGTACATTCAGGATCAACACTCAATTGAAATCTATTCATTTTTACTATGATGAGTTTACAGAGTATGTTCAAGATGACACTGCTTGGTGCATGTTGTTTATTGATGATATTTTGAGGAGAGACATCAACATTCTTTATCATAGTTGGGGTACATTCAGGATCAACACTTAGTTGAAATCTATTCATTTTTACTATGATGAGTTTACAGAGTATGTTCAAGATGACACTGCTTGGTGCATGTTGTTTGTTGATGATATTGTGTTGATCGAAGCTACTATAGATGGATTGAATGACAAAGTTGAACTTTGGACAAACACATTGGAATCGAATGGATTGATGATTAGCAGGAGCAAAATTTAGTATATGCATTGCAATTTCAGCCAATCTAGAATTGTTATTGGAGGAGCAAAGTTGGGAAGAGTGGATGTACCAAAATGTAAAAAAATATATTATTTGGATTCTATTATTCAAAAAGATGGGGATGCTCAGGATGGTGTTTGTCACATGATGAAATGGAGGAGTGCAACATGAATATATGATCAAATGACCCCTCACAGATAAAAAAGTAAAATTATAAAATAGTAATGTTGTCAGCCATGCTGAATTGGAGTGGATGTTGGAAGGTTAAGAATCAAGGTCTCAACAAGTTGAATGTGGCCAAAATGCATGTGTGAGGGATGTGTGGGAACGTAATATAAGATTGCTTGAGAAATGACTATATTAGGAGCACAGTGGGAGTGGCAAGCATTAAGGACAAGTTGCACGAGAGCTGACTGAGACGATATGGGCATGTGCAATGTACAACGACTAATGTGTCTATGTGAAGTAATACTATTGAGTCAAGCAGAATTAATAAAAGAAGAGGTGTGCCTAAATTAACATGTGAAAAGCTTATAAAGAGAGATTTTAAATTTTTACATCTTGATCAAAATATGACTCATTTACATATATTATTGAAAAAGAAGGATCAATGTAGCCAAACCCAACATGGTTGGGATTCAGGCTTTGATGATGATGATCTGGTGTGAACTGAATATGCATTTTTACAACAACGAACACAATAACATTGACCTATTGTTCTTTAACATTTTTTGAAGACAAGGCTTCTAACAGAGATATCACATTTGAATCCCTAATGGAGGCTTCTGATGATGACATGGCATGATCTAAGGTTGCCACCTTTGAGGACAAATAATGTTATAGTTGTTCAATTGTTGCTACTATTTGTTATTTTCATTTCCTTTCTATATGTGGGGTGTTTAAGTTGTTCCGCCTAATTAATATTTTGATGATATTAGATTACTCCTGACCTATTTTGAATCGAAGTATATCGCACAAACAATTTTTGGGTCTTTTTTCTAGAATTTGTTATGGTTACTTTCTGTACCAACAGAATTACCTTTTTTCCCCTGTAAATGTCCCGTATTTGTGATTAATGTTTTTATTTTTCCTTTGATTCATGGAATTAATGTTCAATTATTAATAAACATGTATCTTTTAAATTATCCATAAAAATATGACTAAGAACACTCCGTATTGTGTATTCATTGAAGTTAAATCTCCATTTTGCTTATGCACCCAGGTCCAGGACGTTACTTGAGGTTAATTAATATGATTGCCCGATCAGATTAGTAGGAAACAGTGCTTTTCTTTCTGCGATTTTGTGAAGAAAAGTAACCCATCATTCTAAGAAATATTTAATTGACGGAAGCAAGGTGCTAACATCCAGAAACCCCGAGAAGGCTGCAAGTCACGCGCCCCCTTTCCCGTATCCAAATTTCCAGTCTGGTTGCCGCGAGGCATACCGTGGAAGAATTTTACGGTCGACTGGACGGCGGTTCTATATAAGGCAGTGATTAATCCAGAAGGACAGACGCGAGAAATTTCGTTCCAAGGTTACCGCTTACGAGTAACAGAACACTAAGAATCTAAGACAACCACCAACCTGAGACACCGATGTCGTAGCCGAAGATGAGGCCCCCGGACGCCGCCATGAGGCAGGTGACGGTCAGCGCTGCCGTCATCTTCCCTCCTCCTTGATCCTCGAAGTCCTGGTGGTGGCGCTGCTCCATCTCGCCGGGAGTACCTCCACTTGCATAGTGTTCAGGTCCTCCACTCATTGCGCCCGCGGAAGGCAACAGTACTTCCTGAAACTGAGTGAGGAGAGGAGTGGATACCGATGAGGAGGTCGTGGAGGCGTCGCCACCGTCGCTGGTGTCGCTGCTGTCCATGTGTCGTTGTATACGCGCATACCCCACGAAAGAGGGAAGATGAGTTAGCTGGGGGTCACGTTTCGAGAGGACCAGTGAGACTGGTGGTTGGAGGATGACGAACGCTCCGCTACCTTAATAAGTACACCACCACCTCCACCGGTGGCAAACGTGGCAAGAAACTAAGCCACGAGGGCCAAATAATGCGTCGAAGCCACGTTCCCCACGTGATTCGTTTGCTTAAAGAGCTCAATAGGCAGTGACGTCCTGCTTATTTATAGAAACGAATATATCTATAAAAGAAATGAAAGACAATGACATCTACTACTTCCTTAGTATCTTATCTTTCCACCCATCATGATTTAGACTATTCTTTGTCTCTAAGGAACCTGGCTAAAACAGTAAAGACAACCATCACAGATTGATATTCCATACCAACACAGCAGAAATAGAATACAGAAACTAGAAAAGTTCGGAATGTGGTAGCAAAATTTCAAATCAACTATAATTTAGCCGTTTACTTACTCCAAGTGATTATGTAATGCAAACTGATAAAGACTACAAATTATTTGGAATTTTCTAAATGTTGTCTTATGCTTAGCCTCTTTACGAGAATCAAGTTTTCCTTATAGTCAGTCGTCCTTTACGTTTTGATATTTCTTATTTCTACAAACTTGAACTTACGTAAACCCTAGAGAAGGGAGGATATAAACCCTAGTGTGCTGACTCCATGGCATCCCAACGGATAAGGCACGTATCTAACGAACTGGAGACTTTCTCCCATGATTTCAACCCCCACCCCCACCCTCCCGTCCTAAAAAAGAAGATATTATTGTTAAGATATTCCCGTTGGTGTGGCCCAAAATAATAGTTATTTATTTATTAAGTATTTCCTGAAGGGATGTATCCATTGGGTTGGGCAGTTCCCCTAAACTGCCGTGTCTCTTCATGATGGAAAGAGAGACAATGAATATTATATATATATATGGGTTTTGGTCCTCTCTCCGAGATTGTCCTGTAACAGAATCCATCTAACGGAGAATCCTAAGGGAAGAGAAACCGAACACCCCGTTCGATCCAAAGAGACGTCCGCTCTTCTCCCTCAAGGGATCTCGCTTCCGCTTGCTGTTCACTGCATCGTTGTCCATTGTTGCCTGGAGACGCCGATATAGTCTTGTCATTGTACAAGTGAGATGGATGCTACACAGAATCCTGGTAAGTTAGTACTCTAACAATGGTATCAAAGCAAGATTTGATCACTTCTGCTGTTGCTCTGGATCGCACGCCTGTCTGCCTTCATGAGTTGTTTTCTGTCACATGGACGCTCGACGATTTTTCGCTCAAATAATGAAACGGTGTCTGCGTTGCCGATCTTTCCATCCATAATTTTGTGGACCTGATGTCTCGTTCGTTCGTCCAATTATCAAATTCTGAAGACATCTCAAGATTTCCGGCAGGCGACGCTGCTTCACATTGCCAGGCCGATGTGTCGGACAGGTGTTTATAAAACACAGTCTTCTTCTTCGTTGTTACTGACTGGAATATTGTTTCTCCATAAAGAAACTATCCACCGCTAAGTTGTTCTTGGATTAGACCTTTCAACGGCTGATTTGACAGAAAATAGTATGAGTTTATCAATATTATGCTGTAGTAATATCACAATTTCTTGAGTAAACGCCGCCCGAAGGATGTGAGACTACTGCCTAAAGATTTTCTTTTTGAAACAACAGCAAAGTATAAATACACTATTGTTTGTCAAACACACATGGATTTGTATCGTTTATCTACCCACTTGTTAATTGACATTAAATATAGTATCCCCAATCATCGACATAGTGTTATTCCGTGAGTATACTGAAGGATGCGTGGCCTTCTTAACAGTGCTTTCTACCTTCCTACTGTAATTAATTTTGTGACTAGTGCACTTACAGAATTACAGATCTCATTATATTCCCATCGGCACTCCAGCATTGGCCCTAAATCAAACCTATTAAAATTTTGATTTTGAACATGTCTAAAACAATATACATCAGCCATTGGGTTCCGCACAAACAAGTATTTATAATCTGGCCTTGAGCACAGATGCTTTGCACAGCGAATTAGGTGGGAATTACATAGATGAGGGGCAAACGTGTTAATTGGATGATGGTCCCTATTAATGTGTATTTCAATGTAATCTGATGATTCAGGAAAAAAAAAGGATTATGTAAATACGGCAGTACACAACGGTTGGCCATCATTTATATAACACGTTACAAATGTATACTTGAGTGAATAATCTGCATAAATATTAAGTTACACAAGTGTCTCACCAAAGTGAGCACATAGTAATAAATGTATACTTAAAATTGAATTGTGCTTAATGGTATATCATTTTATTTGTGGCAAGCACGATGTAGATTTGCATATATTTTTGGATTTATAATATACTTTGTCCAAAGGTGAAGATATTTTATAACTCTAATGCATATGTTGGTTTTAAGTGGGCATGACCCGCTTTATATACTAATCCTACTCAATGTTACAAATTTATCCAAAGATAATTTGCAATGACTAGTTGTGATTAGAATTATAAAAGTAGATAAAGTGGACCTCAAAATTTACTTTTATATTACAATTGTGGTTTTAATACAAATTTTTTACTATTGCAGTTATTTCCTCATCCTTGTATGCTGAAAATAACAATATTCCTACTCTCAACGGTTCAAATTTTAATGAATGGAAAGAAAAGGTCATGTTTACATTAGGTTGTATGGACTTAGACTTAGCTTTCCGAGTGGAGAAACCACAACCACTTACAGTACCGCTATAGAAAAGGTCAATTATGATAAGTGGGAACGTTCTAATAGGCTTAGTTTGTTGCTTATGCAAGCAAATACGGGAAAGCATATTAGACGGTCCATTCCCACTTCAGAATTGGCAAAAGATTTTCTAAAGGAAGTGGAGGAGCAATATGTTTCTTCCAATAAGTCTAGGGCCAGCACCCTAATGGCCAAGATGTGCTCTATGAAGTACAATGGTTCGTGTGGGATCCATGAACACATCATGGAAATGAGAGACATTGCTGCACAACTCAATGAGATGGAGTTATCTATCTCTGATGCATTTCTTATTCATTTCATTTTAACCTCCTTGCCTAGTTAGTATGGATCATTCAAAGTCTCTTACAACACACAAAAGAAAAAATGGTCAATAAACGACTTATTGGTCATGTGTGTTCAAGAAGAAGAAAGACTCAAGAATGAAGGGGTGCCTGCTGCACATTTAAGCACCCATGACAAGCATAATCGCAAGGGTAAAGGAAAAATGAAAGGAACTGCTCCTATCTCAGGTGGAGTGTCCAAGCCAGGTGATGGGAAGGCCGGGGGAATTAAGGCTAACATGAAATGCTTCTTCTGCCGTAAGAAAGGACATGCTAAAAAGGAGTGTTTCAAGTACAAGAAATGGTTGGAAAAGAAAGGTATAATGTCTCTTATTTCATATGAATGTCATCTTTCAAATGTTCCTTTTTATAGTTGGTGGCTTGACTCTGGTGCCACTGTGCATATTTCTAATACATTACAGGGATTTCTGAATCAAAGGAAACCAACGGAGCGTGAAAAAGTCCTTTATTCTAGAAATAAATTGGGTTCACGCGTAAAGGCTGTTGGCACATGCAGACTAATCCTTGACAATGGAAGCTTGCTGGATTTAGAAAATACTTTCTATGTACCAAACTATAGTAGAAACTTAGTCTATGTTTCTAGATTAGACAAACTAAATTATGCTTTTATTCTTCAAAGTGGACAACTCTCATTGTATAAAAATTCTAGCATTATTGGTACTTGTGTTTTAATAAATGATCTTTATCAAGTTCAATTAAGCCCTCATTTTGAGCAATCACTTATAGTCCAGCATGATATTATTGGAAATAAACGCACATTACTAGATGAAAAGTCATCACTCCTATGGCACCGAAGGTTGGGACACATATCTAAAGAAAGAATCCAAAGATTAGTAAAGGAAGGCATTTTAGGGCCTTTAGATTTTACTGACTTTGGAACATGTGTTGAATGTATAAAGGATAAGCAAACCAACATTTCTAAAAGGGGTGCTAAGAGGAGTAATGGAACATTAGAAATAATTCACACAGATATTAGTGGACCTTTTCCACCTTGTTTTACAAGGGAAAAATATTTTGCAACCTTTATCGATGACTATTCACGATATATGTTCCTCTACTTATTAAATGATAAAAGTGAGGTTTTTCAAGCCTTTAAGGACTTTAAGATTGAAGTGGAGAAACAATTAGGTAAAGTGATTAAGATAGTCAGATCAGATAGGGGAGGTGAATATTATGGAAGGTTCACTAAGATGGGACAAAGAAAGGGACCATTTGTACATTTCCTTCAAGAAGAAGGCATTGTACCTCAATATACAATGCCAGGCACACCAAGTCAAAATGGTGTAGCTGAAAGAAGGAATCAAACATTAAAGGAAATGGTTCGTGCAATGCTTTGTAATTCATCCCTTCCTTCTACAATGTGGAGTGAGGCTTTAAAGACGGCAGTGCATGTATTAAACAAGGTTCCTAGCAAGTTTGTCCAGAAAACCCCATATGAATTATGGACAGGAAGGAAGCCATCCTTGAACTATATACATATATGGGGATGTCGTGAAGAAGCTAGAATCTACAATCCACATGGGAAGGCATTTGACCCAAGAACCACTAGTGGTTTCTTTATTGGTTACCCAGAGAGGTCAAAGGGATATAGGTTTTATTGTCCATCTCATCCACGAAAGATAGTCGAGACTGGTAAGGCTAGATCTTTGAAGGATCATCAAGTCAGTGGGAATGATTTGCTTCAGAATGTAACTTTTGATGAAGTGCAAGATAGTGTTGTCACACCTACACCTAGTCAAACTCGGATAAGCTATCCAATTATTGTTCCCATGAACAATTGTCAAGTGGATGAGCCAACAGAAGTAGATCATGCTCCTAGTCAGGTTGTAAATGAACAAATTGATCATGTTCATGATGAAGGACAACCTGAAGAGCCTACAAAAAATGTAGAACCCAATGCTGAATTACGAAGATCAACTAGATCAAGGAGGCCTGCCATTCCATCTGACTATGTTGTATACCTTTAAGAGCCAAATTTAGACTTTGAAGATATTGATCCCTTATCTTTTTCACAAGCAATAAATTGTGAAAATTCGTCTAAGTGGCTTGATGCCATGAAGGAGGAACTGATATCCATGGATAAAAATCAAGTATGGGACCTTGTACCTTTGCTAGAGAATGTTAAACCTATTGGTTGCAAATGGGTCTTTAAGACCAAAAGGAACTCAAATGGTGAAATAGAGAAGTACAAGGCTAGACTAGTTACTAAAGGTTTCACACAAAAGGAAGGCATTGATTATAAGGAGACCTTTGCTCCAGTCTCATCAAAGGACTCTTTTAGGGTAATCATGGCCTTAGTAGCTCATTTTGATCTTGAGCTACATCAAATGGATGTGAAAATAGAATTTTTAAATGGAGATTTATCTGAAGAAGTCTATATGGAACAACCAGAAGGTTTCATTGATAATAGTAGAAGTCACATGGTTTGCAAATTGAAGAAATCAATATATGGACTGAAACAAGCATCCCGACAATGGTATATAAAATTTAACACCATTATATCAACTTTTGGGTTTAAACCAAATATTGTTGATTGGTGTACATACTTCAAGGTTAGTGGGAATAAATTCATAATATTGATTCTTTATGTGGATGACATTCTACTGGCAAGTAATAACATTGCTATATTAAATGAAACTAAAGAATTTCTTTCCTCTAACTTTGAGATGAAAGATATGGGAGAAGCTTCATATGTACTTGGTATTGAGATACATCAGGACCGAGCAAAGGGCATACTCAGTATATCCCAGAAAGCTTACATATCTCAAGTTTTAGAGAAGTATGGAATGAGAAATTGTTCACCTAGACCTGCACCTATAGTTAAAGGAGATAAGTTTAACTCCAAGCAGTGTCCTAGTAGTGATATAGAAAGGAATGAAATGAGGAAAATACCATACGCATCTGCAGTTGGGAGCCTACAATATCTACAGATATGCACCAGACCGGACATTGCTTTTTCTACTAGAATGCTTGGGCGTTACCAAAGTAACCCCGGCAAGGACCATTGGAGAGCTATGAAAAAGGTGATGCGCTATCTGCAAGGAACAAAGGATTACATGCTTACATATAGAAGGAAAAACCACCTTGAGGTTACGGGATATTCAGATGCAGATTTTGTAGGATGTCTAGATAGTAGGAAGTCTACAACATGCTATGTCTTCCTATTGGCTGATGGTGCAGTATCATGGAGAAGTATTATGCAAAAGACTACAACTTCATCTACCATGGAAGCTGAACTTATAGATTTCCATGAAACATCATCACATGCGATATGGCTTAAGAATATGATACAAGATCTTAAAGTTGTTGACTCAATTCATAAGCCAATACAGATATATTGTGATAATGAAGCCGCAGTCACTTTTGCTAATAATGATAAAAGCACAACGACATGCAGACATCTAGACATAAAACTCTACGTTGTCAATGAGCGAGTTGACAACAAGATGATACAAATTGATCACATTGGTACACAACACATGATATCAGATCCTCTTACTAAAGGGCTAGCTCCAGGATTGTATACATCTCATGTAAAGAATATGGGTCTGAGAAAGTTATTTGATGTGTAATGAATAATGTGATTTAACAATGTAATATTTATTGTGTGATCACATATATGACTCGCTATTTCTGTTTCAAATACTAGTTATAACAGAATGTCGATTTTGACACCAAGTTGGACCAAGGAAATAGGTTTTTAGGTCAACCTATTCATAAATTTTGTATCACTATACATAAAATGTTTAGATATTGTGGTGCATAGAAGGGAGTACTCATTTGATGATTATCAACCACTATAACTCATATCTGACTTTTATGTATATGTGTTTATATTAATGGAAATCAAACTTTCCATTCCGCTACCCAATACTTGTTATCAAGATATTCACCATCACTTACTCTCCTATCCCACATATGAAATGAGTTGACTCACATAGGTGACTAGAGTGACGTATAGATGGGAGAAGGAGGAGTATGCTACTCCATATTTGTCAAAATAATTGTCAAACGAATCATATTCAAAATGATTTTGAATCCGTAATTTAAATGCTATATCTCTATAGGAGCAACAAAAAGTAACATAAGGGAAACTTGCTTCTTTTCTTCAGTCTTTGTTGAATAATTCTCAAGTTTGTCCGCAACACATAAACTAATAAATCTCTCGTAAGATATCATTTTTGCACTACATGGTTAGCTCTTGTTTCTCACCCTCTCACTTCCTCGCTATTCATCTCCCTTCACCCATTCACCATTAACCCTCACCCAAACACATCGTATAAGGCAAATATAGCAATGCACAATGCCCTATCATACTCCTTGACATACACATGATGTAGTAGGCAGGTGCAGATGGCGGCATAGGGGATTGCCCATGTCAAAGCAGGGTAAAGAGAGACATAGAAGGGATAGAGGGTAGAGATAAGAAGAAAGAATGTATAAAGAGAGATAGAAACAACCGTCTCATGCATGCTAGAGAGATGAGAGATTGACACATAAAGTGGAAAAATGAAAGTGTGCTCATCACATACTATGGGAGTACTTGTGAGATGGGTGTCTATTATTTTTACTATTAAAGGTATTTTTTTATTATTAATTACACGTTTGCTTATTGCATATTTTATTAGTTGTTCTGATAAGTGTTCGGGTGTGAATTTATTTACTAGACATGTGTACTAAATAATTACTCTTTCATTTAAATATTGTACCTTATGTATTACATGCATTGTTAATTACGTTGTTGATATGTTCAATAGTGTCCCATCAATATTTTTAGTGTTTTGTCGTACATATTTCTTATTTAAGGTTTAGTGCTTAACTGTATTGTTATTTTTCTATAAATGTTTTGTTTTAAGAACTTTTGTGTATTATGCTAGTTGTTTTCTTTTGCTTTTTCACTCTCCCTTCCTTCTTGTCTCTTTTCATTCTCTTTATTCCTCTTTGTCCTTCTCTTGTCTCCTTATTGATTTTTTTTCTCTCTCTCTCTATGTCTGTGTATTTGTGTGTGTCTTTTTCTCTCTATTTTATAAATTTAACTGATATTTGTGTATTTCTTGAATATAATGTGGTACTTTATCATGAGTATTTGAAAAAAATTATATGTATTACAACACTATCATTTGACTATACTTTGTTTTTAGAAATATAATTGCATGTTTCTTCCCATCCTCTTCCCCCCTACACTATCTCCCTCCTTTCTGTCTCTCTTTCACTTCTCTCTTTTAATTTGTTTATCTCTATGTATACCACATTTGTTTTCTTTGTGCATACATAATTTTCTCATGTGATTCCCCTACTTCCTACCCTCTCCCTCTTACTCTCCACTAGATTTCTCTACCTAAGGAGAAAACCTATATGTAAAATTCTCTCTCATGAAAGGCATTGGTTTTATTCCTCAACTACATTCAACCACAAACATGGAATCCCAAAAGAAAAACATATAGGGCTTTGTGGCATAGAAGTTTGATATCATCAAATGTGATAAGATACCACCCACCCCTAGTCCTGTTGTAGGCATTAATTTTGTTGAGCTCCATTTTCCCATTGTGTGCTTTTTAGTATAAGAACCAAAATTTTGGATACTCAAATTCCATTTGATTTTTTTCCCAGAGCCCTACTATGTATTCAAAGCATGTGAATCAATTAGGCATTTTGTTCAAGTATTGTAAAACATTTACGCTTGACCTTTTTCACATGATGAACCATAATGATAAGAAAATGTAAGAAATCTTTTTAGCATATGAAGGAAATAAACCTTTTTTAATAATTTGTATTAGAAGAAAGTACTGGGAGTTAGAGGATATTTGTCTAATAAAAACTCAAATGATTTTCCTACTAACAAATTTATTTTACTATTGGTTCAAATTTCAAGATTTTTGCAAATGATTTTAGTATTCACTTAGTTGATAAAAGAAAGTAAAAAAAGGTATATATTCTATTTTCATTTGAATTTAACCCTACTTATAATGACAATAATTAGACCGTGCATGAGATTTGATTTTTTTTATTTAACTCTTTCTATTTTCAAAATTTCTTACAATCATCTGATATGACAGACATGTGATATGGGTTGTAAACCATGTGGTATATCCTACTCCTTGCCTTTTTACATGGGTGATAAGTAAACCAATAAATTAATTCCTTATCTCCATTTAGAAATGACCCTAGTCCATTGCACTTTTGAAACCCATTCCATTCAAGTGTAAAGATGATCAATAAATGACTACTACTAACTTGACGACTAATTCCATCCAAATCAAACTTATCAAATATCCTATCCCTATCAATTCCAAATCAGATCACATCTAGATTATGATCGACACTTAAGATATAAGAACCCCAGTTCCACCCTCACACAAACCTAGGGACCTCCCTTTGTATCCCAATAGCCTACAATCCTCACATCTATTGCCCCTTCTTTGGAAACCCCAAGCAAGAGTTGTTTTTTCTTCACGTACACCCAACTCATGTTGTGGGCACCACTCTGAGACTTTCATCGTAACATCTAGTGCATTACCCACACATGTTGTTACCCCTAGCTATAGTACTGGTGAGGGACTTTTGGTGCTTCATGGTCCCACTACTCCAAATTATCTCAACCACCAAAAAAGAGACACTTCATGTTTGTTGAGACCAGAGAGACTCTTCCCGACCACCAACCCATCGTCGATTTAAGTGAATCCCCCACCAAATATTGTGCCTTTTTTACTATCCTAGTCACTCTTTGGGCCTATCTACTCATAAATGATGCCATCATAGCTCAATCTATCTATTATTTCGCCTTGCAAATGCAAACTGATCAATGAACTCACTTATAATTGCATCAAGGTCTCATGTTTAGCTTTTAAATCTTTTCATGCTACCTTCATTTGATTGGTACTTTTACCACATTACATGGCATGAGTTCCATGTGGGATCGTTGGACTCTTCATTAAATGAGTAAGTTGTTTTCTACCAAAGCTCACCATGTTTCCTATTATATTAACATCACTAATTGGAACTCAATGTTATTGGACCTCGATGACATGATAGAACAAAGGTCAAAAATATATCTTCTCATACATGTTCTCATAAGATTAGTTTAAGCATTAGATGTTCCCTTTTTCAGCCATTCAATTGTTAACAGTATCATCCTATGTGTCCATCCTAATTCAATTATGGGAGAGACATGTTACATTGACCACTCTCAAACATAGGTCAAATGTGATAACACAATTTCCTAGTTAAAATGGATCATACTCATAAATTTTTACCCCAATCCAAGAGATGTCTGCAACCAAAATACAAAGCCTATTTTAGTAAATGGGGTTGAACACAGAGATAAGGTTTGCAATTATTTAAGAAACTAAAAATCTTAGCTTATATTAGTCAAACCAAAAGTTTGAATTGTGTGTACCAATAAGAAACATGGCAATCTACTTAAAACAAGAAACCTAAGTTACAAACTTAAACAAAGATAATGGTGACTATGATAAAGGGAACATTGAATTTGGATTTCAGTGATAAATCCAACTTCCAACAATGCAACATTCTCCTCCATGTTATATATTCTAAAACATAATTTTGCAAGAAATCATCTAGGATATCAAAGGCCTTCATTCTCTCAAGATCATGGTAGATTTTTATCAAAAGGTGCATCTATCTCAAGATGGAAACCCAAAGATCAAGAACAAACATATGACTATCACTTTAGTGGTCCCTCACTTTTGAGGATTCTTACCAGTAAAAACTCTAGATCTTACTCAAGTCATTCCTTCAAACTTGTTCAGATCAAACATCACAAGATGGAATCTAGTAAAACAAGTGGTGCAATAAAAGGGGGGTAAGGAAACACAATTTACAATAACATATGTATTAGATAGAGGAGAAAGATTACATGATTGGGAGGGTCTGAAACCTACTCCCAACCCAAGTTATGGAATTTATCCACTCATGGGACAAGATGATATCAAATTATAGATTGACACAACCATAGACTTGAAGATAAACAATAAAATCACAAGAAAAAGGAAAGATGTCAATTATAAGGGTAGATCCTAGTGTGTTTCTGCTTGCCTTGGGTTACACATAACCAATTGGGTTTGATTAGATGTGATCCTAGGGCTCAAACACACGTGGATCTTTCAAATTTATAATGAACCCAGTGTAACACACTCACTCAAACTATCCACACTTCAGCTGCAAGCTCGTGGGCTCGTGTCATAGTATAGGCAAGTGGCAAGAAAAGGGTCGCTCCGTAGGGAGAGAGGGGCACTAGAGCTAGGTTTGGGTGAACTATGTTCCTAATGCAGAGAGTAGGGTTTTTAGGATTTGACATTGGTTTTGTTTGATTGCGCTAATGATGAAGCAATTGAAAGTAATAAAGTAAACTAAACTACAAGAAACCTGAATTAACCCTAAACAAGAAATTATAATTAATAAAGAAGGAAACTACTTAAGCAAGAGCAAAAGACTAAAGCTAAGTTACACTAGCAATGCAAGTTAATGCTAGAGACAAGTTAAGCACTAGAGAAACTAATGACCTATGTTAGCACTAAATAGCAATATCAACACTAGTAAGCTCAGAGAGAAGTAACTACTCAAGTAAGGTCTAAATATCCAAATCTAAGCAGTTGACTAAGAAGCAACCAAAGCAATTAACTAAACTATCATAAGCAAGTTAAGCAAGCAAGATGGGTTTAAGCAAGTTATGGGGTGAGTGGGTCATCTGGGGGAATGTCACAAGAATCCAAGTTGAGGGTTGATATAACATGCAAATCCTATATCTTCATTCTAGATTGCCATACCAAACAATATAGTCAGATGCAATGAAATAACCCTAGACTATTGGTTAGCCATGGATAGAATAGTGTGTGGGAGGGGACCTACACCCTTTCACCCCTATCTCACCTTACAAGGCTCAATTGGACCAAAGTCTAGGTGGAATTTCTATTGGATTCAACTAATATAGGTTTCTAGTGTAAGGGTTATTAGGGATATTGAGATTCAAGGGTAGGAAGGGAGAGTAGAGATGAGGGTGTTTCACCTCATGCTACTCACCATCTAGCCTTTAGAAAACTCTAGGCAATTACACTAATCACTCTTATACTAGCTACTTAGATCTCACACTTAGTTGTAGGAGAAGAGATTTGTATGTAGGAAGATAGGGATCCACTAGTTAGACCTAGGAGTGATTCCTAAAATAGCCACATACAATTCATTTTCCCTTGGAGTCTAAGTTTCTTCAAGCATCATACAACAAGCAATCCATGTTTAGAAGAAAAAATCATAAGTAAAATAATGGGAAATGATATAGAAGCAAGACACAATCATTCTAGAATGAAAATATGTTCAATAAAAGTTACATTCCCCCAACATGGTATCAAAGTAACATTTTATCCCCCCCAAACAACCCACCAAGGAGGCTTAGCTACTCATTATAA
This sequence comes from Alisma plantago-aquatica, assembly GCA_963693085.1. Lineage (NCBI taxonomy): Eukaryota > Viridiplantae > Streptophyta > Magnoliopsida > Alismatales > Alismataceae > Alisma > Alisma plantago-aquatica. Next base: position 974,845,987 of record OY856410.1, read on the forward strand.
AAAAAAGAGCAAAAATGAAAGGAGAAAGAGGTATAAGGCCATGGTAGCTCGTGGAAGATCCTCCTTTGTCACCTTCTTATTGTAGAAGCTCGTGCACCTCCCTCCAAGATGAAAAATGGCATGGAAAGGTAAGGTTTGGTGGTAGAAACGCTAGAAACCTAAGATTTTTGGGGAGAAATGAGGTGGATATGGAGTAATGGAGGGAGGAAGGTGGGTGGAGATCTTGAATTCAAAGAGGGCTGGAAATGAATGCTAGAAGTAGGATAACCTCGAGCTCTAGCCACCACACATGTATATATAGGTGGTGGGGAAGCACTAGGTCATGTGGAGGGTAGAATGGGTGATGCAATGCAAAAACTGGGTAAATTTTCAAGTAGCACGGTTGTAATGGACAACACGGCCGTGGTGGGGTGTGAATAAAATGGCCGTGGTGGATGGGAACATTCATTGTGGGAAAATGGAATGAACATGGGAATTCTAGATTTTTGGGACTAGTAGCACATTTGTGCTAGGATGTGCTAGCACGACCGTTTTGGCTAGAATGGTCATTTTGGCAAACTTGGTGATTTTTTGAAGGTTCTTCTGCTTGGGGCATGTCCCAGAATGATCATTCTTGGTAGTACGTCCATTCTAAGGTCCTTCCAATGCATTCGTTGATGGATCTAGGGCTCTAGAGGGGGTGAATAGAGCATCAAAACTTTCACAAGAATAGTTAAACCTTCCAATTATATCAAGTAGATGCAAATGCTAATAGTGAATTTGATGTCTAACTAAACAAGCAAAACAAGGATGAGAGGAATTGAAACAACTGATTAGACAATTTGTTTAGAGTGGTTCCACTCTCCAAACTAGAGAGAGCCAGACCACTACCTAGACAGGTCAAGCTCTAGGATATTTTAAGCTTGTCTATTCCTTATATTCACTTGTATGAGTTACAACAAATGACCTTCCTACTATGGGACAAGGATACCCAACTTCCCTTTAAGGCCAAGGGATCCAACAAACTTACAATCAAGGGCTTACCTATCTAAGAGCTAGTCTTCTACCTCACAAAGGTCTTACCCACTCTTGCAATCAGTTAGATGCCTTCACCAAGGTCCTCCCCTTCATGCAACAAATCTTTGACCTTGAGGATTTACCCACCAAGCTCCTTAGATCTTCTGCCTTGATCTTCTCCTTCACTTGGAGTAGCCTTGAGCACCTTCTCCAGCTGAAGAAGCCTGATCCTTCTCCTTTTCTTCGAGAAGCTTTCACCAATGGAGTCTTCAAGAAGGGGGATTGGGAAAAGAGAGATCTTGAGAGCCTCACAAGTGTACAATGAGGTGTCTCTCACGCAAGACTCTCATATCACTCATAATGAATGAAATGAGTTGTAATCAAGAGAAAGAAAGGGACTCAAAGGGGTTTAGCACACTCAACTATAGAAAGGACCAAGGATAGCATGAATGAGCAATCTTGGAATGAACTCTAAGAGATCCTATTTATAGATGTGGGTGGTCCTTTGAGTGTGGGATCACTTAAGAATGAAATCTAGACATTTTACAACTTGCAATGGACATATTTTTTATTCCAACAACTCTCCAACAGTTGGAATCACTTTTTCTGCATTTTTTGTACAGTGTATTCGGTCGGGTTTCAATAAAGGTAACTCTACCAATCCACTATCTGACAAATTTAATTTTCAAATGATCATTTGAGTTTGTCCTGGGGTAACTCAACCGATTCACCAAAATTAACTTTGGACAAAAAGTTGGTTGGTCAAGTTATGTTAGTGTACAACTTGACTGATCCAAATCATTCTCGAAATCCATCAAAGTTCAGTCGAGTTCTAAACTCGGCCGATGAAGTGCCTGTGATGAATTTTCCAAAATGATTTTTAAGTGATCAAATGATGGAATTAAGTGTCCCTGATTTTTCTCATCTTAGTTACAAGTCATATCATCAATACAAATGATTACAAAAAGGTTCTAAGGTGGTTTGGAATGTTCTCACAAATTACACATTTGCATTGCTTTTGACCTGAACCTTGACAAGCTAGGGCTTGATGAATTTGATCCTTTTCATGTAACTAATACCTAAAATTTATCTCAAACAAACACATTAGATACATATGAATGGAGTATTTAAGTCATTATCAAAATATGGACAATGTATAACTCTCAAGTCAATATTCTCCCCCTTTTTGACATTGACAAACCATTCCTCAACATATTGAGAAGGATATGTAAAGTTATACCTTAGCCTTATGAATTGCAATGAGATTCATAATTTTAACAATGTGAATTGATCCTCCTCAATCTATGCTCACTCTTACCTGCATAGTTAATCTTTCTACACAAAGGTATATAACATGTATACCACATGATGCTTTAGGAAGTCACATGATAAAACATAAACTTAGACAAGAAAAGGATCATATATGAAGTGAAAACAATATGGTTGAGCTTCAAAACATCTAAAATTCTCTCCTCCTTTTGGCATTATAAAAAAGGAAGGGGGTAGAAGAGCATAAAAATAGGTCTTCTCCAAGCACAACCAAAAACATGTAACCACAAGATAAAACATTCAACCACATAACACACACCAAATAGAGATCACGTAAAGAGAAACAAGCAATCCAATGTCATAATCAAAATATTGGTAACATACCACTAACTCATGAGATACAATCAACCAGAGAGTAAGGGTACAGATGATTAAGATTACAACACTAAAAACATATTCTTAAAACAACTACAACCCAATTGATGAAAGTAGCATGATGATAAAAATAGTACATCTCAGATAATGTGCCCAGATGTCTTTCTAAAATAGTCTAGAAATATATATATGATCAACATCTAAGGACTAAAAACTAAAACGTCTAAACATTTAGGCTATCTATATCCACAACATCATCATCCACATCATTCTCTCAACTCCAGGCTCATAGTCCTCATCTCCATCTATAGGTGCAGTAGAGACATCAGCTTCACCTTCATCACCAGAGCCATTAGAACCAGTATTAGGGCCATCATCCTTAGTGGCCTCCTCATCAACATCAGCTTCCTCATCATCCTGGTCGGGCATCTCCTCATCGACAGAAGGACCGAAACCATGATCGACCCACAGGGCATTCTTCTCATTCCAAGACATGCCAAGATCATGTATCTACTTGGCCTGGGGGAAAGAGGGAGTAGAAGTTCCAATGATGGCAAGAAGGGTAGAAAGGGGACCAGCAGGCAAAGGAAACACTCTAGGTGAAGGTGCAGGGGCAGGTCCACCAACAACAAAAGATGTGGAAGCAGAAGCAACAGGTGGAGGGGCTGGGTAGAAGTGACTATATACATAGGAAGAATAGTCATCTCCTGGATAGGGATGGTAGGAGGGGTAAGGGTGGTTGCAAGACAGGTTCATGGTAGACATGATCTGGTAAAGATCCTGATGCATGTGTTCTTGAACCTAAATGTCGTATGTTTATTGATGCATCATATATCCCATAAGGGTTTAATTAGATGCATGGAACGAGGCACGGGTAGGTCAGGAAGGTGGTGGAGGTGGGGTGCCTTGGTGGAGGTAGAGTCTCCAGGTTTAGTGGATGAGGATGTAGTCAATTGGTTTTCTTGATTTTGGTCTCGCTGATACATACTCCTTTTCTAGAGAGTTTGTAATGAAGATCGTGAAAAAGAGACTACTCAGTCGCAAATGCGAAAAGACCACAGATCAGGGCTGGGTAGGGTGGGTGGGTACCTTGGGTATTCTTCCTGGAGTCAAAGTAGGTCATGTGGTGGAGAATGTATCTAGGCCACTTGACTCCTATGTTCTTTAAAAAACAGTAGACAATCACTATGACATTCTCTGCAATTTCAGTTCGATTCTTTTTGGGGTGAACATTGCAGTTAATTACCTGAGCGAGTATGCAATTTTTGAGATCTAAGGAAGAGGATGGTATGATGGAATTCTTCCTATAGGGTGTCTGAGGCTTCTTCAGGAACTTATGAATATCAAGGAGAGTAATGTCAAAGTTCTTGTAGAGAGACTCGGGGTCAAGAACGTCAAAATACTCAGGATAATCTTTCCTCCATGTGTCGGTGACCTCAGTACCATTGGAAAAGATGTTCAAGGTATCTACAGAGATAGTGAATTTCTTACTGACAATCATAGAAGTGAGAATCATAGGATTATTAGGAGGGGGTACAAGAGAGTCTTAGTTCCATGAAAGATTTGTGTAAAATCCATGGACCGCCTTAGTTCTTGTAATAGAATCATGAACCGACGTTCTACACTCTGGGTGGCTAGGTGATGGTTGTAGAGCAACTCAACTACCTCATATGTGACCTTCTACTTACTAGGGTGAGGTTCAAACAAAGCTCGAAAGGGGAAAGGGTTCCTAGGAAGAAGATCTTTATACTTATTTAGAGCTTCAAATGAAAAAAATAAGGTGTCATCATAAGGAATGAGGTGTGAGTTGGAGGATGAAGATGGAGCTCCAACGGGTGCTTCTCTCTTTCTTCTATTTGAGGCCATGAAGGCAAAATTGACAAGATCGAGTGGCCGAATAGGAGAAGAAAAACACCACCAAGGGTCGTCTGATCACCTAGGTTAGAGAGGAAAAGGGGCTAGGTAGGTCAAGCAAAGGAAGGCTAGGGCTAGGAGATGGAAGGTTGAGGCAAGGGTTGAGGGTTTATGGGAGCTGGAGTAAGAATTTGTCAATTTTCTCTAGTTGAGAGGGAGAATAGTCAGTAAAAGCCTATTTAATATGTGGTCTAGCCCAGCCATCGATCAAGTTCTGAGAGAGAGAAACTCGATCGAATGACTTTTTAATCCCTCAGCCATGGATCGATCGAATTGGCAACTCTACCGATGGTCAACATGTTCCAACATTAGAAATTTTAGATTCTAGCCATTTAGGTGCTGATTAAATTTATTTTTCTAGTCCATTTTGAATTTTAGACATACTAAGGCACATTTCACTCATCATAGGGTACTATTTTGTGATAAAATAAGTGTTTGCGATATATACCCAAAAATGAGCAAAACAAAGCAAAAGAGCAAGATAACTATAGCACATTTAAGCAAGAGATGGTCAAATTGAGCAAGAAACATATAGGCAAGACAACAACTATCTAGAAGGCATGTCAATATCATCTAGAGCAGTTATAAGTAGTTTTGATCTAATGAAAGTAAATTTCTCTCTAGCTAGAGGTTTAGTGAAAATGTCTGCTAACTAATTTTTCGTATCCACATGTGTGGTATAAATATCCTTCTAGGCAATGTCGTCACAAAGAAAGTGATGATGAACCTCTATATGTTTAGCTCTACTATGCAGTACATGATTATAAGACAAGCTAATTGTACTAGTATTATCACAAAAGATAGGAGAAGAATCAAAATAAATGTTAAAGTCTTAGAGCATTTTCTTCATCCATAGGACTTGGGCACAACAACTTCCAACTACAATCCATTCAGCCTCGGTAGTTGATAGAGCCATAGTGATTTACTTCATGGAGAACCAAGAAACTAGGCAAGGTCCTAGGAAGAAGCAAGTGCCACTTGTGCACTTTCTATCAATCAAGCATCCTGCATAATCCACATCACTATAAGAAGTAAGAGTAAAGTCCCTTGACTTAGGATGCTATAGTCCAAAATTTAGGGTTTTGGCTAGAGTAAAGTCCCTTGACTTAGGATGCCATAGTCCAAAATTCGGGGTTTTGGCTAGATACCTCAAAATCCTCTTAACCGCTATAAGATGTGATTTCCTAGGACTTGATTGAAAGTGAGCACAAAAGCCAACACTAAACATTTTGTCAGGTCTAGAGGCAGTTAAATAAAGTAAACTTCCAATCATACCTCTATAGATATTCTCATCTACCTTTTCACCATCTTCATCCCTATCAAGATTGGCGGTATTTGACATGGGGATGTCCATCGGCTTGATGTTCTCTATCCCAAAGTAGTTAAGTAGCTCACTTGTGTACTTGCCTTGGTTGATGAAGTTCTCATTCTTTGTTTGCTTGATTTGAAAGCCAAGGAAGAATGTAAGCTCTCTCTTCATGCTCATCTTGAACTCACTATGCATAAGATCACTAAACTCCTTACAAAGATCAAGGTTAGTTCCAAGAAAGATATTGTCATCAACATAAACTTGAATGATAAGAAAATTGTTATAAGTGTGCTTTAGAAACAAGGTAGAATCTACTTTTCCCATGATATAGCCATTTTCTAACAAAACGTTCTTTAGTTTCTCATACCAAGCTTGAGTGCCTGTTTGAGATCATAGAGAACTTTTTGCAACAAATAAACATGGTTAGGCAAGTTATCATGTTCAAAGCCTAGGGGTTGTGCAACATACACTTCCTCTTCAATTGTACCATTCAAAAATGCACTTTTAACATCCATTTGATAAAGAAGAAAATTCTTGTGACTAAAAAAAGCAAGCAACATCCTAGTTGGCTCAATTCTAGCTACATGTGCATATGTTTCATCAAAATCTATACCTCCTTGCTGATTGTAGCCTTGAGCAACTAACCTTGCTTTGTTCCTGTTAGAGAGTCTATTTATTAGTTATTTATATTGTCCTTGTAATATGGGCCTCACTGTGTCTTGTCCCGTTAGGGTTTAGTTAAGTCTGTATGCTTCCCTGTTCTCCTATTTATAGGAGCAGAGTTTCTCCTATCTAATACAACGATTTGCCTTCTTTTATTATTTGACATGGTATCAGAGCAGTGATCTTGAGCCGCCGTCATACGTGAGAGAGAGAAACAAGAGGGAGATGTAGCCGGCGGGCGGCCACCCTTCTTCCTTGTGGGTCGGCTGCCCGCAGGCTATTCCATGGTCTCCGAAGCTATTTCTTTCATTTTTTGCTGCTCCGGGCATCCTTTCCTTCATCGCTACAGTACTGCTGCAGTACTTCCGCACCGCTACAGTACGCCACTACAGTACATCTGCTCCGTGCGCATGTCGTTACCTGCCTCTGTGACTGCCCTTGCCGGAACCATCCCGAGCCGCCGCCGCCGCTTGCATATGCTGCTCCTGCCTATTCTAGATGAGCCGCCATCGACTCTTTGCTATTGTGCTGTGACTCTACTACTGCGTTGCCCCCCCCCCCCCCGCCGCTCCTACTCCATACGCCCCCCACCACTACTGCCCACTGCAAATTTCTTGGACTGGCTAGAGCAAATTTTGATGGATTTTATCTGTAATATTATTAATATTTATGAAGATTTGTGCTTGATTTCCCTAATTGGGGGGCCGCCCCCCCTCCAAACCCCCCGGTAGTGCTACGACATATATTTCTTTCTGGGGTGTTCCTTTATCATTATCCACCCCAACCACTCTTGATTCTTTTTGTGGTTGGTGTGAGGGGGAGAAATAGAGAAGAAATGGGATGAAGAAGAAGAATTTCATTCTATTGTTCTATGGATCTGCGTGCTATATTTACTACTGATATATGGAGTCTTCTTCTATTTGGTATATTTTGCTGCTAGATTGTTTATTCATCATCTACCTCAACTGTTGCTGTGAAGTTGCATACTTAGACATCATCTTTGCTACTTGTGCTATGATTATCACACTTTACTTGCTGCTTTGTGCTTTTGTACTTTCTGTTGTCTGTGCTTTATTTTCACCTTGACTTTCTACTATGTGGACCAACACTCTCTGGATTTATGATGTCTACTACTGTGATAGATGCTTTATAAAGAGGGAAGATGATGAAGACATTTGTTGCTGACTTTACATGGAGCTTCGTCTACTGGAGTTTTGTATTTTCTTGCTACTCTACGATACTGGTCTTCTATCTGCCTACGTCATTGACTCTCTACTGCTATGCACCAGCACTCTCTGGCATGCATGTGCCTTGTTTGCACGTCGACTCTCTACTACTGTGTACCAGCACTATCTAGCTCGTTCGTGCTTTATTTCACATGTTGACCCGTCCGTACTTTATTTGTACGTTGACCTCTACTGCCTGTGATCCAACACTCTCTAGACTTTGCTTCCTGTGACCCATCAGTCTCTGGCTACTACGACGATGACGTTGATGAAGACCTTGGTCCCTATCAACTATTATATCTTTTGCTCCAGATGATTGTGTTGCTGCTTATTTCTGATCCAGATGATTGAGAAGCTTCTGTGACCTGCTTGTCTGCTTGCTTGGAGTATCTACTTGAGGGGGAGTGTATGAGTATTTGTGTTCTTTATTGTAATATTTAGGGGGAGAAATTTCTTGTATGGGCTTGGTTTATCCTTTTATTTCTATCTATTTGTTTTCTAGTTTGACTCTCTATCTGCAAGCTGATTTGGGATTCTCCCAACTTTATCTTGAGGGGGAGTGTTAGAGAATCCGTTTATTAGTTATTTATATTGTCCTTGTAATATGGGCCTCAATGTGTCTTGGCCCGTTAGGGTTTAGTTAAGTATGTATACTTCCCTATTCTCCTATTTATAGGAGCGGGGTTTCTCCTATCCAATACAATGATTTGCCTTCTTTTATTATTTGACAGTTCCTTACCAATTTTCCACTTTCATCCAACTTGTTATGGTAGACCCATTTGGTGCCAATGATTTTTCTATCACTTGGTCTTGGAATAAGGGTCCACACTTTGTTTTTTTCAAACTACTCCATCTCTTCTTGAATGGCTTGGATCAATTCATCATCCTTTAGAGCTTCTTTGACATCTTTTGGCTCCATTTAAGAGATGAAGGCACTTTCTGCTTATTCTCTGGTTGAGTGTAGCCAGCGTCTTCACCCTTTCAAAAGGATTGCCTAAGATGAGCTCCTTTGGATTCTTCTTTGCAAAGAGGGGAGTTGGATCCTTCTTTTCTTCATTCTTCTCTTCTTCGTCAACTAACACCTCCTTTCCTTTATCTCCGATGTTGAGCTCTTTTAAGAGAGGAATCACCTCACATGCAACATCATCACGTGGAATAATATCTTTGGAAATAGAGGGGTTAGTCTCAACAAATATAACATTTATAGATTCTTCTACTTTAATACAGTTCTATAGTATATACTCTATATGCCTTGTTGGTAGTGCTATAGCCAAGAAAGAAAACCTTGTAAGACTTCAGATCAAACTTGTTAAAAGAATCTTTCATGTTTAAAACAAAACATGGACAACCAAAAACATGAAAGAAATCAATCAATGGCTTTCTACCACGCCATAGCTCATAGGGGATTTTCTTAAGCAAAGGATGAGTAAAAACTCGATTTTGCACAAAGCATGAGGTACTAACATCTTCGACACAAAACTTCTTTGGAGTGTCATATTCTAGAAGCATAGTCCTAGCCATTTCTTGTAGTGACATATTCTTCCTCTCTACAACCCCATTTTATTGAGGTATTCGAGGTGAAGAAAAATTATGTGCATATCAGAATTCCTCATAAAAGTGTTCAAACAAATCATTTTCAAGTTCTCCCCCATGATCACTACAGATGGACACATTCTGGCTAGAAGCTTCATTTTCAACCCATTTGCAAAATCTAGAGAAAACACTAGTAGTATCGTACTTAGAAACGAGAAAGAAGGTCCAAGTATATTGATAAAAATCATCGACAATAATAAGACAATACTAGGAACCACGAAGCAATTATACTCTCATAGGTCCAAATAGATCAATATGGAAAAGTTCAAGATCTTTCTTGGTACTAAGGACTCCTTTGGATTTTAAGGAGGAATTGGTTTGCTTTCCTTGTATACAAGGCTGGCATTCCTCATCCTTTACAAAATCCAATTTGGGAAGTCCCTTGACCAAGTCCTTTTTTCTCAACTTCTTCATTTGTTGCATATCTACATGACATATCCAATTGTACCATAAAGAGATATCATTCAAATTGTAAACAAGACATCTATCAACAATAGGATTTATAGATTCAAGCACAATAATATAAAGATTACCACTTCTAGTTCCCGTATATATGACATTGTAGGAGAGGGAATCTAGAAGCAAGCATTCTATAGAAGTAAAAAAGACCAGATAACCATTATCACAAAGTTGACGAACACTTACTAAATGGTGATGTAGGCCATCCACAAGAAGCACATTTTTTATACAAAGTGAATTTCCCACATCACCCTCACCTATTAACTTACCTTGTTGTTATCCCCGAAAGTCATCGATCCACCTTTCTTCTTTGTGAATTGCTTGAAGAGGTTGATTTCACCAGTCATGTGTTTAGAACGGCCACTATCAACAATCCATTGGCCTTTAACCTCACATATGTCTTCACTTGTGGAGGACATGAGTGCAAGATGGCATTCACCTTCATTGCAGTTTGATCTATTTGAAGATGAGTATTTCCAAGCCGCATGAGTTACATCCTTGCTTCTTTTCTCCTTCTTATCCTTCCTCTTATATTTTCCTTATTTCTTGTAATCGTCCTTCTTCTTGTGGCTTCTCTTATGGTGGCTCTTCTTGGCCTTTGGGCATTCATTCTTGTAATGACCCTTTTGTCCACACTCATAGTACCTTGGAATTGAGTATGAAGAAGACTTTCCCTTGAAGTGTTTGCCCTTGGAGTAGTTAGCTTCATGATCACTAGGGCCATCATCTTCACTTGAGGAGTTAGGAGAGGATTGGAAAGCAAGTTGTTGTTGAAGGATCATTGCCTCCACTTGAGCATTGAAGACATTATCTTTGACTTTCTTTGACTCCTTCTCTTCTTGTTTTTCATCTTCCTCTTGCTTGTCTAGCCTTGGCTCATGAGCTTGAAAGTTGTCAATGATCTCCTCCATAGCTAAGTCACTAAAACTTCTCACTTCTTAAATTGAAGTCACCTTTGGTTCCCATCTCTTTAGAAGAGACCTAAGTATCTTGGAGTTGATTGCACCTCTATCCATGGGCTTTCCCAAAGATGCAAGTCCATTGACAATGGTGCTAAGCCTTGAGTACATGTCTGCCACGCTTTCCTTCTTGCCCATCTTGACGTTCTCAAGAATCCCATTGAGTGTATAGATCTTGAACTCCTTGACTTATTGTGTGCTTTCATATGTGATGCATAACTTGTTCCAAATCTCATGGGTTGTGTCCCAAAATGAGATTTGGTTGAACTCGGAAGGTCTGAGGGCAACATAGATGATGCTAACTGCCTTGGCATTGAGCTGGGCTTTCTTGACTGTGGCCTCATCCCAAGTGGCTACATCCTCGGCTGGCTCTTTGTAGGGGAGGATAACCACCTTCCACATGTCGTAGTTGGTTCCTTAGAGGAAGAACTACATCCTTCTTTTCCAATAAAGGAAATTAGTGCCATCAAAGACTAGTGGCCTCATGGAGAAGCTTCCCTATAGGTTAAGTGACCCAATTAAGTAGCCCATCTTCTCATCTCGTGGGAGATGTATCGTAGAAGATTGTGGCTCTAATACCATTTGTTGAATCTAGGGCTCTAGAGGGGGGTGAATAGAGATTCAAAACTTGCACAAGAATAGTTAGACCTTCAAATTATATCAAGTAGATGCAGATGCTAATATTGAATTCTATGGCTAACTAAACAAGCAAAGTAAGGATGAGAGGAATTGAAACAACCAATTGGAAGCTGTTTAGAGTGGTTCCACTCTCCAAACTAGGAGAGAGTCAGTCTACTACCAAGAGAGGTCAAGCTCTAGGAATTCTTAAGCTTGTCTACTCCTTGTATTTACCTATAACAGTTACAACAAATGACCTTCCTTTTCCAATACAAGGATACTCAGCTTCCCTTTAAGTCCAAGGTAGCCAACAACCTTACAATCAAGGGATTACCTATCTAAGAGATAGCCATCTACCTCACAAAGGTCTTACCTACTCTTGCAATCAGCTGGATGCCTTCACCAAGGTCCCCACCTTCATGAAACAAGTCTTTGGCCTTGAGGATTTACCCACCAAGCTCCTTGGATATTCTATCTTGATCTTCTCCTTCACTCGGAGTAGCCTTGAGCACCTTCTCCACCTGAAGAAGCATGTTCCTTCTTTTCTTGGAGAAGCTTTCACCAATGGAGTCTTCAAGAATGAGGATTGGAGAAAGAGAGATCTTGAGAATCTCACAAGTGTACAATTAGGTGTCTCTCTCACAAGAATCCTATCTCACTCATACTGAACAAAATGAGTTGTAATTAAGAGAGAGAAAGGGTCTAAAAGGGGTTTAGCACACTCAACTACAACAAGGACCAAGGATAGCATGAATGAGCAAACTTGGAATGAACTCCAAGAGGTCTTATTTATTGTTGGGGGTATTCCTTTAAGTGTGTGATCACTTAAGAAATAAAAGTAGCCATTTTACAACTTGCAATGGACATATTTTTTATTCCAACAACTCTTCAAAGGTTGGAATCACTTTGTTTGTGTTTTCTGTACAGTGTATTCAGTTGAGTTTCAATAAAGGTAACTCGATCGATCCACTATCTCACAAAGACAATTTTCAAATGATTAGTTGAGTTTGTATTGGGATAACTCAACCAATTCACCAAAATCCATTGTGGATAGAAAGTTGGCTGGTCGAGTTCTGTGAGTGTATAACTCAACTGATCCAAATCATCCCAAAATCCATCAAGGATCGATCGAGTTCTAAACTCGACGTATGAAGTGCCTGTGATGAATCCTTCAAAATGATTTTGAAGTGATCAAATGATGAAATTAAGTGCCCCTAATTTTTCTCATCTTAATTACAAGTTATATCATCAATACAAACGATTACAAAAAAGTTCTAAGGTGGTTTGAAGTGTTTTCCCAAATTGCACATTTGTATTGCTTTTGACATGAACTTCGACAAGCTAGGGCTTGATGAATTTGATCCTTTTCATGTACCTAATACCTAAAATTTATCTCAAATAAACATATTAGATACATATGAATGGAATGGTTAAGTCATTATCAAAATATGGAAAATGTATAACTCTCAAGTCAACATTTGTGTCTTGAACTCTACCGTCCATGAAGGTTATTGCTTTAATACATTCTTTGACCACTTGGGGTAGGTCGGGAGTGGTTTTGGCCTCATTTTGGGATCCTTCAAGCCTGGGAAACCCAAGATTCAACCATCATATCTCTCTTCCATCAACTAGTGTTTAAAGTACCTATAAAACATGTAAAAACCATCCATAAGTGCATTTGATAGTAAGACACATATTGAGGGAAATTACATGTGATCTAACAATTGTTGATGTGATTGAAGTGAAATATGACACTAGATGAAGCCCTAAAATAGGGTTGCATCACCCCAAACTCATACTTGTCCTCAATTATGCTCCAACTTAATCTCTCTTCATATTCTTTCAACAAACAAGAATGATAAATGCATTACAATGGATGATTGTCGACTAAATGGGCTTGAAGATGACTAAGTACATGTTCTCCACTTCTCTCCTCTCTACTTTTTCAAACCAACCATGAAAAGAGCATTGATCATACAAACTTCAAATATAGGGAATAGAACACACAATCAATACATATGGCTTTCATGTAGCTCCGGGAAGACCGTTTCATGGTGGCGTTAATCAAAGATGACCAAGAGTGTTGTTTCACTTTCATGCATTTAATTTTATACTTCAAACCACGATGTGACCCACATGGATGTGGAAAAAGGGTGAAGTGATCTAGGTATGATGTTTTCTAACTCAATGGGTATGAAAATAGAAGAAAGGATTGAGGTGAGAGGTTGGACTGCTATTTTGTAGAGCGCTCATCTTTTCTTTATTTGGATGATATTACATAGAAGCATCTTTATTTTATTTTTACATTTTATTTTTCTTCTCCTTTTTTCTTTTTCTTTGCCCCATGTGTAAGGAGGGCATATGGTGGTGATATTGAAGTGGGGAGATATAGATGTGTCCACCCCAAACAGTGGCCACAGCTAAATATGTGCACTTTGGCATCCTTTCATGAGGAAGAGATGTAAGAATATGATGAAAGAAAAGTCAGGTAAAAGGGGGGTCACTAGTGTGGTTCTCATCATAAGATCTCATGCATGAAAGTTATTCCAACACTTCATCAAATAATATCACACCACACGAGTGAACAACATGAAGTTCATACTTCTATCAATTGATTCCATAGGCCCTAAGCATTTATAGCTTGCTCAAATCACATTTCAACCAAAAGATTCACAAACATAAGAGAGGTGATTCACATGTAAAATTTCAACAATAAAGACCATTTAGCAATACAATTTAATAATGTGGCATGCATTTGTCAAAGATCAATAATTCCAATTCATTGAATAGAGATTGAGTCACAACCTACTTTTTGGTCAAGATATTTGAAATTTGGGCAAAATTGGTCAAAACGGTGCCCATTTGCATTCAATCACATCCAAACCAATATTTAGGGAATAAAAAGCATTCAGTAAGAAAATCCTAACTAAAAAACAAAAAAATTACCAAAATCTATATGAAAATGCAATGCATGAGATGGAAAAGCAAATAGTGTAAAATTTTTGAAAAATTACACAAAAGTGCATGAAATAGAACTAAATGATATGAATGAAAGCAAACAAGCACACAAAGAAGCACACAAAGTCTGAAAAGACAAGGTTAAGAGTTAGTTAAACTGTTTGACTATCTCGACAAAAATTTAGAACAAGGTACATAGAGAAACATGTGGTGAGAGAAGGGCTTACTGCCCTCCACCCCAAACTTTTAAATCATGTTCTCCTCAACATTAAATAGAAGTTTAGAATGGTAGGATAAATGATATGGAGTCATGGTAGGAAATTGCCAAGAGAGGGAGTGATCAATGTAGGACTAGGTGATAAGGGTAGTCCACCACGGCCGTGCTAAGCAATACGACCATTCTGGCTTGCCAACAACACGGTCATTCTGGCTTTCCAACAACACAGTCGTGTTGGGTAGCACGGCCGTGTTGAACTCCTTCCTTTAGCTTTTTCAATGTCTTGCAATCTTCTTTTCAATTTTTGATCTTCCTTTGGCGAGCTCCTTCTTACTTCATCTCTCTATTTTTCCTGTGCTAATCATGATTCACAAATAGACAAACTATCATGGTGTGGTGCGTGTGTGAATTTTTGGAAGAACAAAAATGTAACAAAATAGGAGGGTTTTAAGAATCTCAAACCGTGTGGGTTGCCTCCCACTAGCGCTAAATTTAGAGACTTCATCCAGGCTTGTTTATCTTTCTTCATAAAGTGTTCACACCAAAAATGTCTCCCTCCTCTTCCAACGTTGTCCCCTCTAAAGCTCTCACAATGTGGTCTTCATCCCAAGGGACATGATTGATCTATAATAGTGGTTTGCCAACCACTCTTCTTGGAAATCGGGGTAGTCCAAATTGGTACATAGATCCTCATCACTTAATATTTGCCTTTCTTCCTCAGTGAACATAAAGAAGTCCATCTTCATCCTTCTATATGTGACTGTCAGAGTTCTTGCATGCACGTTGATCTCCACACCAACTTTGGACAAGAAGGGCCTTTCCAAGATGATGTAATCCTTCCCCTCCATTGGGTCCATGTCCATGATCAGAAAATCAGTTGGGAAATCAATGTTTATCCTTCTATCTAATGCCACTATCTCACTTGTCAGGATGCCCATAGGTATTCTCCTAGATCCATCACCCATATTAGGATACAATCTGTTGGTTTCATTTTTTCTAAGACAAGTTGTAAGTATATGTAAAACGATATGATTATCAAGACTGAGCCCAAGTCTAGGAGAGCATGCTCGACGAGTTGCATATTGATGTAGCAAATGATAAGAGGGGTTCATGGGTCTTCCCTTTTCTCCAGTAAGTGACCTCCCATGATGAAATTCACATGTTTTATAGCAATGATTTCTTTTGGTGGCATCAACACTACTTTCATCTTCCTAGTGCAAATATCCTTAACAAAGGAAAGGAATGTTTGGAGGCTTGTTGTTCTTTATTTCAAGGATTCTAGAAAGCTCCCAGTACAACGACACCTGACCTTGGTGGATGGATGTCCCAAGGCATCATTGGAAAATCTCCTACTTGTATCAACACCTTTGACAATAGCATGCGGGCTTTTGGGCAGCATGTGGGTTGTCTTCATCTCAAGAGGGGGATTTTGGGCCATCATCAGTCCCAACCAGGGTGGTTCATTAGGTGTTACCAACTGAACAACATGTGGGATAGAAAATATGATCTCATCACAAGATGGTGAGAAAATTGAATCTCTAGTGCCTTCAACACTTCCAAGAAAGGGTGGGACAATTGATCTCATCACCTCCAATGTGGGTGATACACTTGATATTGTCGTCTCCATCAATGTTGGGACACTTGAGGGTATTTTCTTACTATACAAGGGGGCAACAAGAACTTTGGTACATTCAACACTCTCAAGAAAAAATGGGACAACATAATCTTTGATTCTCTTAGGATCTCTATAAGACTTTTCTAGAAATGGCTCTTCATCATCAACCTTGATCACCTTATCCCCCTTTTCCATGAATTATTCAACAACCTTCTTCCCCTATATGACTGCACCATATTCACTTACTCAAGGGAAGAAGGGGGAGCTCGTGAGGATGATGGTAACAGTGGTGGTGCTCTTTTATGAGGAGGATTTGGATTTTAGAGAATGAAATATGGTTGTTGTGGGGGTTGTTGTGGAGATGGTTGTTGTGGTTGTTGCAGAGGGGGTTGATATTGAGGAGGATATTGTTGGTAGGATTGTGATGGAGATGGAGTGCAATGGTAGTTGGATGGGGGTTGTGGAGGTGGAGGGGCACAGGGATTGGTAGGTACTTAGTATTGTTTAAGAGTGGGTACTTGGCTTTATGGTGGGATATCAGCACCTTGAGGAGTGCTCATAGAACTAATATCATTGTTAGGGTTGGCCATGAGTTGGGAAGGGAATATTCCCTCCTCGTGGCAGGCAAGTGAAAGTGATATTTGATCATGTCTTTGATCGAGGCGACTAATCATTTGCCCATGGGAGGACATTTCCCTGTTCACATCATCCAGGTTTCTCAATCTTCCCAAGATTTCATCTTCAACCCTTAAACTATTTATTGGCCTTTGATGTTGTCTTGGTTGCCCTTCCCATCTTCACGTTGATGTTTTGAAGAGAAATTTGGGTGATTCTTCCATTCTAGTTTGTAAGAGTTTGAGATTGACCCTTGGTGATTGAGGTTGCCAAAAGATTACAAGGCCTTCACTTCTTCATCAATAGGATCAATGGCCATGCATGGAGGATTGGCTTGTGGAACCCCCAACTTGGTCCTTCACTAGGTTCATCATGTCGGCCAGGATCTACACCATTTAAGGATTGACCTCGTACCTAACTGAAGTTGGAGAAGGAGGAGGAACCCATCTCCCGTCACAATTCTCTCCCTTGCTCGAAGCTCAATGTCGTGAGTTTTCATCAAGGTGCTCAAAGAGTTCCCTTGACTCCTTTAGAGGTCTATCCATGAATGTTCTGCCGCAAGAAGAGTCAATTGTAGTCTGGCTCAATTCAACAAGTCCAGTGTAGAAAGACTGCACTAGCTTCCATAGAGGAACTTCATGGTGGGGGCAGTCTCACATGAGCTTTTGGAATCTCTCCCATGCTTCATGGAAAGGCTCATTTTCTTTTTGAATAAACGAGGTGATGCATCTCCTCATCTGAGTCAGCTTGGAGATTGGGTAGAACTTCTTCAGGAACTCATTCTTCACTACCATCCAGGTCACCATCTCGGGCTTAGACATGTACCACTCTTTGGATTTTTCTTTTAGGGAGAAAGGGAAGAGGGTTCTTCTTATGGAATCATCAGTGGTTGTAGGTGTGTGGAAGGTGGAGAAGGTCTCCAGAGAAGAACTAATATGGTGGTATGGGTTCTCATTCTCCATCCCAAAGAAAGTGGGCAGGAGTCCAAAAAGGGTTGGTGGGATGGAAAATTGTTGACCCGACATTTGGTCAACAAGGGTGGCAATGGGCGAGGTGTAGTTCCCTAGAGTGAGGTACTCAAATAGAGGGGGGTGGGGGTGGTATCAGAGGACCATCTCCATATGCATGGGGGGCTTGCTCAACCATCTCAGCTTCTCGATGTTGTTTACATTGGTGTTGATGTCTCCTTCAACATATTCCGAGATCAAAAGGAACCAAAGCAGTAGAAGTCGAGCGTCTTCCAAGCATGCATAATTGTCACCTGCATAAGTTACAAACAAGAAAAAAGATCTAAGTTAGAAGACAAGTATGTAAAAGTAAGCAAAGAATATAGAATATTAATGGTGATGGTATTAGGAAAAGCTAAGCTACTCTAACTTGCTAGGTCGAGCGCCTCTATCCCCAGCAACAGTGCCAGAAAGCTTAGTGCATTTCTCCTTGCCTTGGGTTACACCTAACTAATCGAGTTTGATTAGATGCAACCCTAGGGCTCGAACACACATGGATCTTTTGAATTTGTAATGGACCTAGTCTAACACACTGACATAGACTATCCACACTTCACCTGCAAGCGCATGGGGTCGTGTCATAGTATAGGCAAGTGGCAAGAAAAGGGTCAATCCATGTGGAGAGAGGGGGCACTAGAGCTAGGTCATGGTGAGCTACGTTCCTAATGTGGAGAGTAGGGTTTTTGGGGTTTGACATTGGTTTTGGTTGATTACACTAATGATGCAAGCAATTGAAAACAAGAAAGGGAACTAGACTACAAGAAACCCTAAGTTAACCCTAAACAAGAAATTATAATTAACCAAGAAGATAACTACTTAAGCAAGAGTAAGAGACAAAAGCTAAGTTACACTAGCAATGCAAGTTAACACCATAGATACAAGTTAAGTACTAGAGAAATTAATGACCTAGGTTATCACTAACTAGCAATATTAACACTAGCCAGGTAAAAAGAGCTCTAACACTCTAGCAAGGCCTAATTATCCAAACATAAGAAATTGACTAAGAGGCAAGGAAAGTAAGTAACTACACTAGCTTAAGCAAGCTAAACAAAGAAGATGGGTTTAAGCAAGTTATGGGGAGAGTGGGCCGTTTGGGGGAATGTCACAAGAATCCAAGTTGAGGGTTGATATAACATGATAATTCTATACCTTTATTCTAGGTTGCCAAACCAAACAATATAGTCAAATGCAATGAAAATAACCCTAAACTATTGGTTGGCCATGGATAGAATAGAGTGTGAGAGGGGAACTACATCCTTTCAACCCCTATCTAGCCTAACAAGGCTCAATTGGACCAAGGTCTAGGTGGTATTTCTATTGGATAAAACTAATCTAGGTTTCTAGGATAAGGGTTATCAGGGAAATTGAGAGCCAAGGGTAGAAGGAGTAGAGATGAGGGTGTTTCACCTCATGTTACTCACCATCTAGCCTTTCAAAAACTCTAGGAAATTTTGCTAATCAGTATTACACTAGCTACTTCGATCTCACGCTTAGTTGTAGGAGAAGAGATTTGTATGTAGGAAGATAGGTTGCTAGTTAGGGATCCACTATTTGGACCTAGGAGCAGTTCCTAAAATAGCCACATACAATTCGTTTTCCCTTAGAGTCTAAGTGTTATCAAGCATCATATAACAAGCAATCCATGTTTAGAAGAAAAAATCACAAGTAAAATAATGAGGAATGAGATAGAATCAAGAGACAATCATCATAAATTGGAAATGTGTTCATTACAAATTATTTTCCACTAACATGGTATCAAAGTAACTTCTATCCCCCCAAAGAACCCACCAAGGAGGCTTAATTGCTCATAATCAAACAAAAGAGAAAAAAGGAAAGTAGAAAGAGGTAGAAGGACATGGTAGCTCATGGAAGATCCTCCTTCTTCACCTCCTTGTTGTAGAAGCTCGTGAACCTCCCTCCAAGATCAAAAATGGCATGGAAAGGTAAGGTTTGGTGATGAAACCCTATAAAACTAGGGTTTTTGGGTGGAAATGAGTTGGATATGGAGTAATGGAGGAAGGAAGGTAGGTGGAGCTCTTGAATGGAAAGAGGGATAAAAGTGAATGCAAGAGGTATCTAACCTAGTGATGTGTACGCCACTATGGTATATATATGTGGTGGGGAAGCACTAGGGTAAGTGGGGTAAAATGGGCAAAACAGTGTAGAAAAATTAGGTTTTAGGTGGCAGCACATCCCTGCTGCTCAACACGGTAGTTGTGGGTAGCATGTAGCACGACCGTGGTGGTAGGAAACAACTGTGATAGGTAGAGGTAAAGTTACAGTGTGAAAGTGGGGAAATGGAGGCTGGTAGCACGGCTTGCTAGATAGATGGCCATGGTGGGGGCTAGGTAGCACAACCATGTTGGGTAGCACAGCCATGGTGGGAAAGTTGGGTTGGAGGTTGTTCTACACAAAATCGTCATTCTAATCTTTAGAAACACAACCATTCTGGGGGCTTCTTGGCACGACCATGGTGGCTAGCACAGACGTTCTGGGGAAGTTGTAGTAGCTTGTTGAATCTTCAATTTTACTATGATCTTGGCATTTGTTAGCACGGCTGTTCCTTGGCACCACAGTTGTATTGGGGTCTTTATCATCACTTTGAGCTTTGTTGTTTGAGATCCATGGAGGCTATTGCTTCATTACATTCTTTGATCACTTGGGGTAGGTTGAGAATCATATTGGCTTCATTTTGGATTCCTCTAAGCAAGGGGAAGTCCTATATTCAATCTTCCTCTCTCCCTTCCATCAAGTAGTGTAAAAAGTACCTATAAAACATGTAAAAAGACTCCATAAGTGCATTTGATACTAAAACACATATTGAGGTAATAACTTGCAATCTAACATTGTTTAAATGTGATTAAGATGCAAAAAGACACAAGATGGAGCCACAAAATGGGGCTGCAATAGATCCTTAGATCTACCTACCTTTCATCTCGAGAATAAACTGCTAAGGTAGGTAGAATTAGGAAATTTCTTGAGCTAACCAATAGAGTTTTGAGGTTAATTGTACTTGGTATTGACTTGGCGTGCTTGCCAACTCCTCTCTCAAAGAGAACTGATTGATGTGGTAGGTGAGTGGTTGATGCAAAAATAAGACAAGTCAATCACTCTCGTGGTTAATCAAGCTTGTTTTTTCCATGACATCTGAAGTAGCTTTTTGGCTCTTTTGCATAAGACAAGATACCTCAAAAGTGAGTCCACATGTTCCTATTTATAGGTACGGTCTGGCACGTTATCACTCTCTAGTTGATCCATGTGGTAGTTAAACCTTGAGCCTTAGATATCGATCTTGGATCTTGATCATCTTCATTTGATGAGTTTTTCTCGATCAACAAGTGTGATACTTATAATTTCATGGCTTCACTTGGCTATCGAGCCCTTGTGCTTGAGATATGTTGTACCTATTGACCATCTAGCTCAATTGGTGCACCTTGAATAGACATGGTGTTGCTACCTTTAATCAAGATATATAAGATTTGTTTGTAACTCGATCGGGGTGTATTAGTTGTGGTAGAACTAAAAGTCAATTGAACTTGTGATGCAGTAGCTCAACTAGTATTTCTCTTCATTCAAGTTTGATTGATCTTAGAGCTCGATTATTTTATTCATTATTTGATTGTATACTTTTCTCAATCTTTTTTATTAATCAATATTGGCTCTTGATCTCTTTCTTCAATAATTCCTTGATAGCCTTGAATGTTGATAATGGTTGAGTTGAAGGTCGAAAAGAGTTTATAGATCTTTATGATTTTGGAGTTAAATTCTCTACATTTTGAAAGGTAACTCGATAAAAATATTAATATGATAAGTATGCCTTAGAATGAATGGATTGATGGTATTAAGTGCATATCTAGATCAATTATAGGAGAAATGTTCAAAAACATTGATGTTATCAACCCACCCCAACCCACCCCAAACTTAGCATCTAGCTTGTCCTCAAGCTAAAAAATTAGAATCATAATGTTAAGACAACCAATAGAATGGTAAGATTCATAATCATCAAAAAAATTATGCCAACATCTTAACAAATTGGTTACCCAAATTTTGGATGATTTTGTTTCTCAAAAAACACCATGCTTCAATTGAAGATCTTTCCTTGTTGAGTTCGTATGGATGATTGTATATAAATTGTCTATAATGAATACATCCTTTCCAATGTATCTTTCACTCTAATGTTTTATTGAATGGAGGCGAAAAGGAAGGGTTAGGTTTGAAGGCTTATGTGTGTTTTCCTTCCTTTCTTTGGGTCATTCAACTATAGTTACATTTAGCAGGCAAGTGGTTTCGGCAGTCCAAATCAATTGTTTTTAGAGAAGTGAGTGTGCATTCTATTGACCACCGCCTCGGATTACTATACCTCTAATAAACACCATTGAAGATCGAGTAATGTGTTGTTAAATTTAGAAATTACAAAAAGTAAAATATATGTGTTAATGAGCATAGATATACATGATTCATATAACCTCTCTGCCTCCGGGCAGGGCAAAATGCTTTTCTTATTAATACTCTATCTTTTACTACTCACTCATTTTGGGATTTTCTTTTGGCATGATAATGGAAATGTGGATGAGGTATCTATTTCCTTGTCTAGAAGTGTTCTTCTTTGATGGAATCATGAGTCATCCTTTATATCGATATGACTAAGGCAAGGATATTTTAGATGATATTTTTAGGAATGCAATCAAGTTAGAAAATATGGTAATATCTTGCTAAGATAATGATATAAGATCATTTCCATTTATCATGAAAAAATATGGAAGTATACTAACTCATTTATTTATTTACACAAGATTTGCACTGAAATGACTTGGAGAACAACTAGATTAGGTTTTAGAGGTGTGGACAATCACCCTTATCTAAGAAAGAAAAATAAAATTTCAAAAAAAAAATAATGTGACTAAAAAGGTGAAAAGATAAGTTGAAAAGAATAAAAATATGAACTAAGAGAGAGGAAATCTACATTGTACCTATCTCACCAGATTAAACCCCTCAAACTTATCATGCACTCTATCCCCATAGTTGCAAGTTAGGAAAGAAATGGAATCAAGTGAGATTTAAGAGATTGTGTTGGCAATATTCTTCATCTACCCATTTGGAGTGAACTAGGTTGAGTGCATAGATGCCACATCGGATATGGTAGTCATCTATCGGGAAAATCATGAGTGTCTACTTGTAGAACAGATATAGAATGCATCCAATGTAGGAAGTGAAATCCGCAGTCATTTAATAGACTTCTTTGTTAAGGACTATTGTGCTAGAACTAAGGCTTGCTCCAATTCTTCTTTCCTTTCTGAGAGTTGTAGCCTTTCCATGTTTATAGATAACAGTGACAAACTATCTAACAAAAATTCAGTTCGGAGTTTAACTCATTTCTTACATCGGTGGAGTTATTGAGGTCCACCAAATTGAATAGATAATTATAGTTATTGTAGAATACAACCTTTCAGTCTTGGTAAATACATAAGAAACATCTAATAATAGTCATGAAGTAGAGGCAGGAAAATGCATTTGGGGATTCTGAACTAAACACATTGGATTAAAAGTTACCTCTCCCTAGAGTTCTACAACTCATTTGTCAATCTAGCACCAGACATATAAACATCTTCGAGATTATGACCCATAAGACATTGATATGCAGTAAGAAGACTAAGTGACATATCACCTCTAATTTTAAGTGTGTCTCAAAGATTATCCTTCATAACAAGGATGTTTTTGTGACAAAATACTATAGAATCATTGTTTTTGTCCCTTAGGCTCTGCCTCAGGAGATTCAAGTCATCTTTAGAAAGACCAATAGATGAACTCCTGTCAAAATTGGGCACTACATTAATTGATCATTAGTTTCAATATTTTCTTCATCCAACATGGCCCAAATTTTTACTACTTCACGCATTATTCAAGTTAGTGGTAGAGATTCTATTATCATAGAAATGTGCTTTGGGACTTTTTCTTTCTTTTACGGATGTTGTTCACTATACATGTGGGTGTCTAGTTGTCGAACATGAACATCTCCAAGAAAGACCTCGTGGAAAGGTACTTTGGGAGGATGTTGAATGAGGGGAAACAAATGCCTTGAACTCTCAAGATGTTTTGGGTGTTAAAAGAAATTGCGATCATGTATCAGGTCCATAGCATATCTTCCCCGTAAATAAGAGAAATCATCCAGATCAAGGGAATCAACATGTATATTATGCCTGATGGCTTCCATAATTCAGAGGGCAATGAAAGTGCTTCCTCTTTTCTATGGTGACTGTTGATAAGTCAAGGGATCAATGGCTAAATATGTCCAACTAGGTTTGTAATCAGGCAATGTAAACAAGTGGATATTTGAGGAATCTACCAGGCTTTAGGATCTTGAAGATACATCTATGCATGTGGGACTTCAACACAATAGACATTACTATAAGACTGTCTATCGGTTGATAAGATCTAATGTGCATCGAAACCATTGACCCTTGTATTGAAACAAAAGTAAGATGATTTTTATCTTATTCTCATTCGGATTTCAACCAGAGTATAAATAGATGTTGTGTCTAAGCCTTGTTTGAACAAACAGTCAGATAGTGCTACCTTAGCATTATAGAAAGACTAATTCTTATCACTTGTTATGATGTTTTCAAGAATGGTTGAAGAAAGTATTGTGAAGACATGTATGTTGATTCATGCTAGAATTTGGAAGACAGTACGCAGCTCATGCCAAATTAAAGATTGGGGATCAATACTGTAGACATTATGGGACATGCTTTATCTTAAAGATATCATGCATAACGCAAATGTATTGAACTAGAAGTCCTTGGATGCAATCCAGATCCATGTCATGATTTTATGTGGAATGCATGGAGAAAGAAATAGGGAACTTAGGGTTGTCTGGACTTGGCATAGCACCAGAGAACACATAATCGATATTTTTGTCATACTCATCAGTAGAGATATGTCTTTACACATCAACTTTGATGAGACTATTGTCGACTCAAGGTCAATTGACTCAATGTCTAAATTGACTAAACCCTTATTTTGATGATGACTATCCTATCCACTTATTTGTGTCTAATGCTTCTACTAGAGTGGTTTCAGATTAGGTATAGACACACTCCAAATGCATTAACTTACACATGCTAACTTGGAGAAAAGACAAGTCAAAATCAAAGCAAGTGCACTTTTGTTGAATATGATGTATCTCAATTAAAATCATGTTGTATGTTGGGATATGGTGGTGATGAGAGACCCGAACAACAAGGCCCAATGAGCTTGTTGCAGAGATGCGGAAGCTTGAGATCGAGCAATCCAACCCGAATGCGTACAAAGAAGATCAATAATGAACAAGCAAGCAACCATAAAGATGAGATTTATAATGGTTTGGAAAATTCCCAATGTGGGAGCCTACATACACTGGCAGAGATTGTATTGTTGATAGAGAGATTATAGAGATGATGATTACAGAAGAGAGAAGAAGTACCCAATCCCATTTTATACCGAAAAGCCAACTGTAGAAGAAGACGGTTGCTTGGAGAGGATCTCTTGGAGGCGTGAAATCCTAAGGAAAGTCCTAAGTTCGTATGTGGATTTAGGTCTTAAAAAAATGGTGTATCTTGATGTCTCTTCATTTCTCTTCATGATTGATATGAGTTGGGAAAGTCTATTCATAAGAATAGAACCCATATTCAAAGTCTCAAAGTCACGAGGTTGTTTTCCAGCTGCGCTTACGGTCCGGCAGGGACTGTATACGGTCTATAACACGGACTGTATTTCCAAATCAGCAACATTTATAGTCCGACGTTGGATTGTGTATGTTCCTACTGGACCATAAATGAAAATCCACTCCAGGAAGACCATATATGGTCTGAAGTAATGACCGTAAATACACTTGTAGGTGCCCAAAATGCTTCCCGAAGATGTCGAGGCTTGGTGGAATCTTTTTTAGAGAGTTTAAGACACTCTCAAAAAACTCCACCTTGTCTTCAACTCAAAAATGATGGAAGTAGAAAAGCACTTACAATCTTATATAATATCAGAAACTAATTCACAATACCATCTCTTCCACATGCCTTGCATAGGAAAAGCTCAGGTATAAAGAAGACCAGCTAATTTTGAGCAAATCTCAAACTTATCTAAGGAAAGAGTCTTTGTCATCATGTTGGATAAATTCTCAGATGTACCAATCTTCTTTATTTCAATTTTTCCTTCAGCTGTGACTTCTCTAATGAAGTGGTACTTGATATCAATGTGCTTTTTTCTCTCGTGGAACATTTGATCTTTGCTAATATGTATATCACTTTGATTGTCACAATAAACAATAACTTGTACTTGAACCATGCCCAATCGATTCGTCAAGCCCTTGAGCCATAAAGCATCTTTCACGACTTCCGTTGCCGCCATGTACTCTTCTTCAGTAGTAGATAAAGCAACAATACATTGTAGAGTGGATTTCCAACTAACAACTTTAGATCCTGTGAACATGTAACCTACGAGAGATCTCCTCTTATTGAGGTCACCTACATAATCTGAGTCCACATACCCTATCATGATGACTTGAGTTCCATGAAAGAATAAACAAGTATTTGAAGTTCCCTTCAAATACCTCATAATCCACTTAATTGCTTGCCAATGTTCCTTGCCAAGATGAGCCATGTAACAACTAACCACAATGACTGCACAAGCGATGCCTGGTCTAGTAAAAACCATAGCATACATGATGTTACCAATGGCACTGGAGTAAGGTACATGTGCCATCTCTTTCTCTTCTACGTCAAACTGTGGAGACTGCAAAGTCGATAACCTAAAGTGAGTGGCTAATGGAGTTGAAACAGGCTTCACATCTAACATGTGGAACCAGTGAATAACCTTCTTGATGTATTTCTCATGTGTCAAGATAAGCCTTCAATCTTTACGGTCCCTTTAAATCTCCATGCCAAGAATCTTCTTAGCTTCACCTAGGTCTTTCATATCAAATTCTCCACCTAAAAGAGATTTCACCTTGGCAATATCAGATGTGTGTCTAGAACCAATCGGCATGTCATCAACATATAGCAGTAGGTAAGCAAAGGAATTGTCATCCAGTCCTTTGTAGTAGACACAAGCGTCATAGCTAATCCTGGAAAATACATTGTGTGTCATGAAAGAGTCAAACCTCATGTACCATTTTCTAGGAGATTACTTCATCCCATAGAGTGACCTCTTGAGCAAGCACACATGGTTCTCTTTGTCTCCAAAACCCTCTGGCTATTGAATGTAGATCTTTTCTTCTAGTTCAGTGTGCAGAAAAATTGTCTTTACATCTAGCTGATGCAACTCTAGGTCTTCAATGGCTACCAAAGAAAGAAGCACCAGTATGGAACTATGCTTGATGACGGGTGAGAAGACTTCATTATAATCAATGCCTGCAATTTGATTGTAGCCTTTTGCAACAAGGCGTGCCTTGTATCTATCACCTTCTTTCTTCTTATAGACCCACTTGCAGCCCACTACTTTCTTGCCTTTTGGAGGTACCACCAACTCCCAAGTTTTATTCTTGTGAAGAGATTCCATCTCTTTGCTCATTGCAACAATCCACTGCTAAGCATCATGACCTGCGACTGCATCACAAAAATTGGTGGGCTCATCACCAATATCCATATCAATGGAATTGGAAAGGGCATAGGCTACCATGGAGTCACCAAAACCATAGTGTTGGAGTGGTATGACGTTCCATTCTCCTTTTCATTTGGCTACACTACAAGAACTCTCTGGAATCTCCTCTTTATCTTCAGTAGGCATTGAATCATATGGCATAAAAGAGGGATCTTGTTCAACAACCTGTGAGCTAACATCTTCTTTGGTCTCCACCTGTTGTGAGATGCCCTGTAGAAGAACTATTTCTATCTTGCATAGTAGACACCATGGAAGATTAGTTAAAAGTAACATTGTTGTCTACCAAGAAATGTGGTGAAGAAGGATCCTTGCACCAAAGGTGGTATCCTTTCACCCCAGAAGCATAACCAAGGAATATTCATTTGATAGCTCTAGGTTCCAATTTGCCAGTATCAGAATGGGCATAAGAAGGGAAACCGAATATTTGCATATTTGAATAATCAAAAGGTTTACCATACCAAGTTTCTTTAGGACTCTTAAAATTAATAAAATATGATGGAGAATGGTTCACCAATTAGCAAGAGGTTGATATAGCTTCAGCCTAGAAATATCTATCCAAACCCACATTGAGAAGCATGCATCCGGCCTTTTCCAACAATGTTCTGTTCATTCTTTTTACTACACCATTATGTTGGGGAGTGTGATGCATTGTACGATGTCTTTTGATCCTATAATCATTGTAGAAATTATTGAACTCCTTAGAATAGAACTCTAAGTTGTTATCAGTCTGAAACGTCTTTATGCTCTTATCAGTTTGATTCTCAAATAGAGTCTTCCATTGTTTGAAAGCCGAGAATGCCTCGTCCTTTCTCTTGAGAAAATAAACCCAAACCTTCCTAGTGCAATCATCAATGAAGGTCATCATATATTTAGCACCACCTTTGAAAGGAACATGAGAAGGGCCCCATAGATCAGAGTGAACATAATCTAGAGCATCCTTGAAAGAATGAATTGTTGTATCAAAGCTATTGTGTTTGGCATGATTTGACTTGTTCTTCTTTTGCTTTGAACTTTCAAGGTCTTTGTCATGTGGACGCTCCCTTCCTCTAGCGGCCAAAGATTCACCTGTTACTTTGGATGAAGTAAGATCCTTCTCTAATTTCTCTTGAGATGTCAAGGGCATTTTGACTTCATGGAGTGAGATAGTCATTGACTCACAAAATATCATCATATCCTAGATATTTTTGTAGGATAGTGGAAGGGTACATAGCAACAAAATTGCTTGATCCTTGTCCTCTATCTTTACATCGATCTGCCTGAGGTCATGGATGATTTCGTTGAACTCATCGAGAAGATCCGTCAAGGAACCACCTTATTCCATGTGAAGCATGAAAAGGCACTTATTTAGTGCAAGCTCGTTGGTGATGGACTTCTTCATGTAGAGTGCTTCAAGTTCATCCAAAATGTCTTTGGAAGTCTTTAGATGGATGACCTCATGAAGGACTTCATCCTCCAAATAGAGAAATATGCATGTATGTGCCTTCTGATCAATCTCCTCCCACTGATCATCTGTCATGGATTTTGATTTTTTCTCCTTTTTGAGAAGATCTTTGTGGACTCCTTCTTGTGTGAGGCAAGATTCACACTTAACTTGCCAGAGAGAAAATCTCTTCAAGTGATCGAACTTCTCAATGTTGTACTTTGACGACATGGTAGAGATCTAAAGGTAGAACTTACTCTAATACCACTTGTTCAGATATGGTGGTGATGAGAGACCCAAACAACAAGGCACAACAATCTTATTGTGGAGATGTAGAAGTGTGAGATCGAGCAATCCAAACTGAATATGTACGAAGAAGATTAACAATGAACAAGCAAGCAACCACAGAGATGAGATTTATAGTGGTTCAACAAATTCCCAATGTGGGAGCCTACATCCACTGGCGGAGATGATATTATTGATAGAGAGATTATAGAGATAATGATTATAAAAGAAGAAGAATTACCCAATCCCCTCTTACACCGGAAAGCCAACCATGGAATAAAATGGTTGCTTGGAGAGTAACCCTTGGAGGTATGAAACCCTTAGGAAAGCCCTAGGTCCGTCTGTGGCTTTAGGTCTTCAAAAAAAACATCTCTTGATGTCTCTTCACTTCTCTACATGCTGGAGATGAACTGGGAAAGTCTATTTATAAGAATAGAACCCATATCCAAAAACCTGAAGTCACTAGGTTGTTTTCTGACCGCGTTTACGGTCCGACAGGGACTGTATATTGTCTGTCACGGACTGTATTTCCAAATCAGCAACATTTACAGTCTGGTGTTGGATTGTATACATTCCGACTGGACTATAAATGCAAATATAGTCTAGGTAGGCCATATATGGTCTGAAGTAGTGACTGTAAATACACCTGTAGGTGCCAAAAATGCTTCCCGAAGATGTCGAGGCTTGGTGTAGATGTTCCATTCAGCAAGGAAGCTTTTCTATAGAGTTTAAGACACTCTAAACATTGTAAATCACTTGTAATGATTGTATGGCTTGTAATTAAGCTTAGAAAAAATCAAGAGCACTTAAATCAAATAATTAAGCAATCTAATGATATTTTCCAAAATACATCACAGAGTCCCTATTCGGTCGAGTTTCTCCTGTGACAAACTCGACCGACACCCTTGATGCATTTTGAGAATATCTAGGTTCGGTCAAGTTTCTAAAACACAGAATCGACTGACACCCTGCACTAGTAAATCAAATTTGAAGGGATCAACCAAGTTTCATCTAGGATAAACTTGATCGATGCTTCAAATTTACTTTGTCACATAGTACAATCGATCGAGTTTCCCAAAAGTAAACTTGACTAATAACACTGTAAGCTTTTCTAAATGTAAGAGTGTTGTAAAACTCAAAAAAATATCCTTTGTAACAACCCAAACGGCTAGTATTCATCCTTAAGTGTTCCCATTGGCTAGTAGGCATCCACAACTATAAATAGGACCCCTTGGACTTCATCCTTTGGTTAGCCAAGCACTATGAAGATCCATATATTACATATGAGTGCATCTTACAACCTCCTTCCACTCTCAAGATTAATCAATTTCTACATCTATTAGAGTGAGTAGGAGATTTGTAAGAGAGCTAGTCCAGCATGTATATCTTGTGAGGCTCTCACTTCCTCCACCTTCCAATCTCTCTTTCTACCACGAAGATGAAGGTTCCCTCTCTTGGCTAAGAGAGGTGAAGAAGAAGAAGCAAAGGAGTCCCTTTCTCCTTGATGAAGGTGAATTCAAAGGTGGAAGATCCATCAAGAGTGGTAATTCCTTCAAGACAGAAGACTTGTGAAAGAGTGGGTAATTCCTTGGTGAAGGCATAAGACTTGCTGCAAAGTGGGTAAGTCCTTGTATAGGTTGAAGACTCTTGGTCATAGATAGGTAAGTCCTTTGGTAGGTTATTGTCTCACTTCTCCTTAAAGGGGAGTTTGGGCATCCTTGGCTGAAAAAAATGAAAGGTTGGGTATCCTTGACCCTGAAAAGGAAGCACATATGTTGTATGTCTTATAATGGAACATAAGTATGCAATGGTTGAAAACTCCTAGAGCTTGACCTCTCTAGGTATTGGACTGACTTAGTACTAGTTTGGAGTATGGGACCACTCTACATAGCATGTGTCCTTGTGCTTGTTCAACACCTCTCTCCCTTGCTATGTATGTTTTAGTTGCACTCAAAGTTCATACTTGCCATATTATCTTAGAAATATCTTGAAGGTCTAATGAATTTTGTTATCTCTATTTAACCCCTAGAACCCATTCAAGATCCAACAAGTGGTATCAGAGTGGGTCTTCTCCAAGCATACTTCTACAAGTAGGATAAGATGGGTGATTATCAAGGTGGGAGGTACCTCATCAACATTCAATCTTTCATGGGACCAATTTCCTCTATTAGAACAAAAGGCTACAATTCTACATCTAAGGATCAAGTCCTGAGCTATGGAGAATGGTGGATATTCCATACAAGATACCAGAGACAAAGATAGAAGAATGGGTGAAGATATCTTGAAGAAAGCAACCTTAAATGCAAGAGCCATCAACATTCTCCATGCCTCCATGTCACCTAGGAGTTCAACCAGATTTTCTCTTATGAGATAGCCTATGAGATATGGAGAAATATTTGTATCACTTATGAGGGGGAAAAGCAAGTTAAGGAAAGCAAAGTCTACATGCTCAAAGGACTTCTTGAAAACTTCAAGATGGAAAAGGAGGAGAGCATTTCCAAGATGTACTCAAGGCTCAACACCATTGTGAAT
Source organism: Alisma plantago-aquatica (assembly GCA_963693085.1). Lineage (NCBI taxonomy): Eukaryota > Viridiplantae > Streptophyta > Magnoliopsida > Alismatales > Alismataceae > Alisma > Alisma plantago-aquatica. The sequence goes on from OY856410.1 coordinate 974,877,647, forward strand.
GGTCTTGATGTTCTAGGTCATCATATGGATAGAGGAGAGATCAATTCAAATATCCTTAGAACTCTCCCCAAGAGGTGGAAATCCAAGGTGGCCTCCATTGAAGAAACAAAGTCTCTTGATGATATCCCTATTGAAGAGCTCATGGAAAATCTACAAGCCCATGAAGTCAAACTTGACAAGCAAGATGAATAAGAAAGAGAAGAAGAGAAAGCACTCAAGAGAATGAAGAAGGATGCAATCACAGCACAAATTGAATCTATTTTTGGTCAAGCTTCTCCATCCTCTCAAGTTGAAGAAGATTTCATGCAATCCAAGGGTAGACTCTACAAAAGCAAGTCTTCATTCTCTATCATGTGATTCAAGTGTGGAAAGAAGGGTCACTTCAAGGAAGATTGTCCATAAGGCATAAAGACCCATCATCACAAGAGAATATAAGAGAAGTACAAGAAGAAGGAGAAATGGAATAAAAGTTCTAGTACCTCCTCCAACTCAAGCTCAAGTGAAGAATCAAGTGGAGTATTTAATGCAAGCTCTAGTGATGAAAGAGAATGTCATTTTCTCTCATAGCCTCAACAAGTGAAGACTCAAATGAGGTAAATATAAACTCTTTATATAAATAATCTTTATTTACAATTATTCATGCTACTCAGGCCTCTCTTAAATCTTCAAAAAAGAAAAACAAAAAGCTTGCTAGAATTGTTGATAATATGCATGTAGAAAAAGATGATCTTGAACATGATAATATTTGCTTGCTAGATGAAAACAATGCATATCTTAGTCAAGTGTGCTCTCTTAAACTTGAAAATGCTAGCTTGCTTGAAAAGATTATATTTCTAGTATCTCAACCTATTGTGCCTAGTTCTAATGAAGAGTATAGTAATATTGTGAATTCTCTCTTGCTTGATAGTGATGTTCTTAAAACTAAAAAAGAGGACAATGATTTTGTTTTGCAAGGATTAGAATATGAAAAAATGGTTTATCTTTCTAAGGTTGCTTTTCTTGAAAATGAAAATGATTCCTTGCTTGCTAAAATCAATGTCCTTGATTCTTAGTTTAGTTCTACTTGTAGAGAGAATAGTGTTGTTACTCTTCATATTGATAAAGATTCTTATATGACTAATTCTCTTTGTGTAGAAACTGATCTTTTGAATGCTAGAGATAATATCATTCGATTGTCTTCTACGATTACTTCCCTTATGCATGATAATCATATATTGAGATCTTCTATGCAAGTATTCTTAGATGATAAAAAAAATATTAGTCAAATCCTAAACCATACTTTGAACAAATGAGTAGAGATGGTATTGGACTTGATAGTAGCCAAAGGAACAACAAAGATAAAGGACCTTCAATTTTCGTTGAAGAATCCTATAGTTCCAAGGCTAGGAGATCATTTAATCATTGCAATGATATTGGCAATTATTCCACATATTGTCCTTTTAGGAAAACACCCAAGCACAATAGGACTTGGTATGCTAAGCTAACCCCTCCAGACCCAAAAATATAATTGGGGACCATTTAATCTTTCTTCTTCTAGGTCACTTGCTAATGGATTGACTTGAGGTATTGATTTGCAAATTGGTCTCTCAATCCACATAAAATTAGAAAGGTGAGATGTGTATGGGGCAACAACAAGTGGAAAAGAAATGGTAAGAAAGAGGTAATGTTATTCTTGCTCATATTCAATCATTGTGAGTTTTTGGCAAGTTAGTATGCACTATACATATGATTTTTGAGTCAAAAGTGATATATCGTGATTCTCATCACCTACTTACCCAAAAACTATTTTTTATGATTTCATAATGCATTACTAGCTTGCTTACACATGTTTAAATATGGCTTATATTTTTATTATACCTCTAGATATGTTTTCTAAAATATATGTTCTCTTTGACACTAGGTGTTGTCGGTCGAGTTTGTCCTGAAAGAAACTCGACCGAAAAGCACCAATGGGTGTTGCCAATAGTTGTTGTTGGCCGAGGAGTTCAACCCAGAAACTCAACCGACAACACTGTGCACAAAATATGCAACTAGCTTTTTGAATGAGAATTTCCCTCTCAACTAAACTTTCTCAACCAATAGCCTTGTTCTTTGGAAATCCCTTGGTAGATTTATATGTGCACATTTACATGCTTAATATTTCCAATCTTGCATACAACTCTATCTATTTAATTATTCTAAATTTGTATCTTCATATCTTGAAATTAACTATCTTAAGTTATTATGCAGGTTTCGATGATGATCTCTTGGATCTCTTAGTTGTGTCTTAAATTTATTATGTTGTTCTCTAACTTGCTACATCTATCTAGTTGTATATCTTGTTTTGGTACAACCTTAAGGCTCTTACTGGTAATCATCTTTTGGTAATTATGCATATTTGCTAGTGAGTAATATCCTTTAATGCTTCTGAAACTACATATCTCTTTATTTGGATATTTCTCTACATCTACTCATAGATAGTTCTTTAAATTTTTTTATCTTTTGCTATGACCTAGGGGCAGTTCAAGGTGCAAGCCTCGAGTCTTTGGTGAAGAATTTTAAATCTCTGCCAGGCAACTGACATCCATGATACTTGATGGAGGTGACGATTACTAGCTCATGTGATGCATGGAGCATTGTCACGACGTCTACTCTGACACTTACAATGCATAAAAGTTATGGCCCAACATCACTGGACTTCCACCCGTACTACCCAGTAGCCTCAAGGCATCTAGCATTAGCAACCTGGTGGTCTGCTTTCTTCACTGAATACTAGCTTGCACCTTCTTTGGTAGGGAAGGTACTCAGGGTGTCGTGGCTCTTTTTGACCTCTACACCTTGTGGTGTCTTCTACATGATGAGCCATACAACTGGGGAAGTGTGATAATCGATCATTTGAACTACAAGGTCATCCACACCACTTCTTCTTCTTATTGCATTGGCCATGTAGTCACCTATATCATACTTTTTTTGGACTACACTCATATCCCGTCCCAGCCGCTGACCCTCAAGCATCACTTGATTGACCTTGTTTACTTGAAGGGGTGCAAATTCCTCCGTCCAGGTGCCAATGGAGTCTACTACTTGCTTTTTATAGACTCCTAGGTCATCCTCGAGCTTACACGCCATGCTAGGTTTGCATCTGCCAACCTAGTTTTTGACTCGTCAGATCTGCCAACACATATTGTGTGGTTCATCCTGGAGCATCCCAACGCAGACGACATCCCCAAGCTCATGGCCCATAGGAGGAGTGTCTCCTTGGATTTACATGACAATGAGACTGGACCACCACCTCCTCCTTCTCGACGACGCACTAGGAGAGGCAAGGCCACTGATGAAGGCCCTGAGGAGCCTTATGGCTTCTATGAGATCTGAGATTAGTTGGAGGAAATCCAACACGAGCATCAGTTCCATGGTCACTATCTTAATCATATGTACTTGATGCAACACTCTCATAAGTCCTGACATGTGCACAAGGGCCACTACCATGCCAGCAGACCTCAGTATGAGGAGTATGGGGCCCATCAGGCCTATCCTGACCCCAACTCCCCTTATTAAGGAAACTATTACTACAACCCTCCATCATCTTCACACTTTCCACCACCAAAGTGATTTTTTCCCTCCATCTCTGATCTAGGTTTTGCTCGGGATGAGAAAAAATCTATGTCCGGGGTGGAGGTGGGTGGTACGATTCTATTCCACCCCCTATCTTTACCCTTATTTTCTTTATTTTGACTTTTTATTGTTTTGCATATATTTGCTTTAGTTCATGGCCTTTATCTACTCGACCATCCTTTTTTTTGTTTTCCTTAGTTGTAAAAAGGCCATTATCTAGTCGAACCCATTGAGTAGACATCTATCATTGTACCTCAAATTGAATTTAGTAAAACTTTTTTGCAAAATCTATTATAAATTGTCATGTCTAAGACTATCATGTCACCTAGGACCCCTAAATAACATCACTCCTTAGAATAGTTGGCAAGTCATATGGATTCAATCAGAACCAAGCATAATTTTCCCTATATTTAAACAATGGATTATCTTGTTATAAAACTAGTATGATGTGAATTATAGGAATACTCTAAGTAGAGCAATGACACACTCTGGGGAAAAAAATAAGTACAAGCACATCTCTTCCTTCCCTCTATTTTTCTTCTAAAAGGAGAAGCAAAGAATCACCACCGGACAAAAATCAAGTTTGGGGTGGCATATTTTCCAAATAAAAATTCCATACCCCCACAAAGGGGGACGCCATCAAAAGATGCCAAAAGTGTACATGAAAGAATTGTGACCAATGTAGCCAAAACTCCACAAATTTAAATCCTGAGTCAAATAGAGGAGGGATCAATATTTTTCCTCACACCCCCTTCATCCTATTCTTGTGCAACAACTTACAAAATAAAAATAAAAATCACGAGCGTCAAAATAAATGTAAGATGAAGTCTATTTTTCTACAAAATCTCATTTTAGAAGCAAGATGTGATAATTGTTTTAATAGGGAATATTGAACTTTGTGCTACGTGGTTCTAGGAGATTGGGTCACTTGACTTAAATTGGGTTTGTAAGGATTATAGTGATGTTACAAGGGTGAGGAATGACATGTTGCGAGTATAAGTTGGACTTTAATTGTAATTTTATTTGCTCGGGACGAGAAAAGATTCAAGTTCGACGTATTTTGATGAATGTATATTCATATATATATTTGATTAATTTTCATAATCTTTTTCATTACATCTTATCTTTTTTTCAGTAATTTATGGGACAAATTGTAATTTACCCACTTTTTGATTTATTTTCTAAATAGTTATCTTCTTTCTCACTTTTTGTAGGGTTTTTCTCCAAAACTGATTTTTGACCTACTGAGCCTGCAAGACGCCTGTCTCACTAGGCCCAGACGGTCGCCTCACCCCTAGAGATCCCCACGTTCAAAGCCAAACAACCATTTTGGCCTCGAATCGAACAACTACTTCAACACTCCAGACGGGCGTCTCAATTCATCAAGACGATCGTCTCATGGACCCGGACAACTAGTTCTCTTGACCTAGAATCAAATCAGTTTGAAAAAGGGTGATGCCACTAATTTAGGGTTTCAACTCTTTGATCACATGCAAAACGACACGAGACGGGTGTCCCACATCATCCACACGACCGTATCGAACTATGCTTCGAGCCCAATATTGAAACCAAATGGCATTGCCACCATCCTCTTTAGGGTTTTGATCTGATCCTTCTAGATTCAAGCTACATCATCGCCATAAGACTGTCTCACCTAGTGAGATGGTCGTTTTGTGGTTTGCAAAAAGCACTTTACAACAACCACCCCTCTCACTTCTTTTTCCCCCCCTTTCAGGGTTTTGCACCCCTCCCTCCCCTATAAAAGGAGGGGGGCTCCACTAAGAAAAGGGTCCTTAGTTTTTGTAAGCATTTCATATTGAAACTCTATTACTTTCATTTCTTAGTTGTAATCTTTACATTCAGCAATAAAATTAGTTCTTATCCCCAGATCTAGATTTCTTTTTTGTTCTTGTTTTTTCTTCTCGCTATTTCTCTTGGAGAGGGGGATTAAGAAAGGAAGTCATTTAACTGTCATCACCTTTGGTCTCCTTAGATCATGGACTTGTGGTGTATGGCTTCCTATCTTCTTTCTCTTATTTCTCTATTCCTTGCTATGACTAGTGAGTAGTTCCCTTATTGAGGTGAGGGGAGTAGCCTCTTAGACATGTGTTAATCAAATTGGGTTTTACACGACTATTTTAGATGGATGGTTTTTAGTTTCGAAATCATTGATTTAAATGAAGTAATTAATCATTTTCATCCTGAGTTAATCTTGATAGATGTAACAGTGGAAACTAGGATTTAGAATGCCTAAACTGATTTGATGAGGATTTGGATGTGACTGCGGAAAAATCCTCTTTAGAATGAGGAACTAGGAAGCGTGAACACCAGGACCAATGGGTTCACATAGAGTTCATCTCTTGTGTTTTATTTACGAATGATTCACTTGCCTGCTTCTATCTAATTGTCTTGTATCGCTTGATCCTATTTTCACTTTGGCTAAGCATCGTTCTTTTCCCCATCTGATATCAACTGTTTCTTCCAACTCTTGTTCCAATCGCTTTCTTTTAATTCATGCAATTTTATTCTTGTCCTTAGACAATCTTTCCTTTTGTGTTAATAATCTTCTTACTTACTTTTCTTGCTTTAGTTTAATCTTTTCATTTCTGTAATTTAGTGTAATCTTTTATTTCTCTTGCACTTTTATTTCTTGCAATAGTTTACTCAACCCCCTCAATCAGAATTTACTTTTTGTTTCTTATTCAAAAATAAAAAAAAATTCAAAAATCAATTGAGATTAAAAGAGAACAATCTTAAAAACATTATCCTGTGGGATCGACCCTTCTACAGTAGCCTTAATTGGAAAATAAAAAAGGATTAAATTCTAGAATAATAATCTTAGTGAATTGGTGTGCACTTCGATGCGTATCAATACCTACTATAGCACATATTCCTATAGTGGTGCATCTCAAGAACATGCCCACCTGCTATGGTGAACATTCGTATAGCAATATTGCTCTTATCCCAACTACCGCATATTATTCTATTGTTGGTGCTCTTTGTGCGGAAATACTTCGACAACAATGACAAAGTAAATGACTTTTATATATGTTATCCATTATCTACATTCTTCTAGTTTCTCGTCAAGGATTCAAAAATTTATTTGTGGTTGCTTCAATGAACCTAACGATCTCAAACATTGATTTGTGATTACTTCATAGGAAGTGTATTCTTGTAATTACTACTTCTGCATTGGTCTTACCATCATCAAGGGAAGAAGACTTATTTGTTGCTACATGTTGTCTTTTCTAGGGGGAGTATTAGAGTAATTCAATTTTTGTGTTGCAAGATTTAAGGGAGATTATTTCTTGTTAGGAGAGATCAATTTTTGTATGAATTTTTTTACCTTTTTTCATGTATTAGCAAGTTGGGCATCTGTTTCACCCATGTATTAGAAAAATGGGCATACCTATTCCTATAGGCTAAGCTTGATAAGTTTGAGTAAACAATGGTTATACCTTTTTATTTTCGTTTATGATTCAATGCTTACAGGATGTTATTGAAATATTATTCTTATGATGAAAAAATACATAAATGGATACAATTTCAATTGAAACCCTTATTCTCTTTGGTTGAATAATCCCTAAGCATCATAGAACATTGCAAGTATCTTTTCCTTAATTGCCAATTTATGACCTTTTTACTACATGTGCCATATTGAAGCACATATATAAGACATAATACTTTATTGAAACTTTTCTAAAATGGCTTCTTATAGTAGTAATATGATTTTCCAACTAGTAGTATAATTGGATGAAGAAATTACCATTTTATTGACAATGATGTTAAAATGGATTAAATAGCAAGTGAACCTTAATTGACTTTAATTTAGTATGTCCAGAGAATTGTAGAACTTCTCTAACGTTCTATGAGATTTTTTTGTAGCGATAGATCATGTGAGGTCTTCTCTAAGTCATGCAATGTTGAATCTATACAGGAGACTGAATCCTCATATGGAGGGATTTCCTCATCTTCATTAGGCCACCAGTACATGACTGCAGAATGAGTTTAGGTTGGTTAATAATAATAGGGAATGAGATGTAAAACAACATTCACCGAGTTTGATGGCTTTGGTTGATTTGAAACTAAACATATTCAGTCTTCCATTCCGTTGCGGTGATGTTATGAGGTGTCAGCTTGAGTACCCATGTTACAATGGTATTATATGATATCAGAGCAAAATCACGAAGGGTGTTGTGTCAAATTTCGACTGCATGTATGCTGTAAAAAAATATGATTTGATCCTTCCAATTAGCAGAACCGGTATTTAGTATGTTGGCCGTGTCATCTTTTGTAGTCTCATAGATTATTCGGCCGAGGTAAGTGATTTATTTTTTGTATGTAGAACCAAATGGAAGAAAAAACCTTACACGTGTGCTTGTTGGGTCTCGAATCAAATTGGAACAAAATACTCTTACACTTTCATAAGGCTCCTTAATGTCACGTCTTTAAACTGAACAAAGAACTCGTGCATTTTCACACACACAAAACACAACTGTGACCTGGTAGTTAATAAACCCCACAAAGCACTCTTCACTTGCATCCTCATGAAAACACAATGATAGTCACAGCGCCCTCACATACACAACACCTGCAATTGAAAGTAAGCTTTACTGCGCCCTGTAACAGGAACACCGCGAGTATATCGCACTCTCAGACTCACACCGATCGTAGCGCAAGCGATTGGCACTACAGAAGGAAGGACACTGGGCAAAGCAGGAACCCTTTAAGTAATTAGGCCCGAATATCATAACCCGGCTGCAAACTGCATTTGCAACTGGAAGAGGTCCATTGGGACTGTAGCACATACACCTTGAATAGATTGCGTTCTCGGACTCACATCGATCATAGCGCATTCCTTTGCCTGCACAGTCAGCAGGACAGTTGTAAAAGCAGGTTGCCTATTGTGTATATCGACCCGAGCACAATACAATGATTAGGCGGTGTTGAAGCAGCATCTGCAGAAAAAAATGGCCAATCAACAACATCATTAATATTTGAAAGTAATTTGAAGATCTTTATCTTCATTATTGGCATGAACAAACCTGAAACCGCTAGAACAAGCAGCAACACTGCTGCGAGCATAAATGCTTTCATGTTAGTCATTGAATGATGCGGAATTAATTATCTGCTCAATGGCCCACACTATGTGAGAGGATGTTTCGATGTGTCAGCTACTGAGCGGGAATTGCCTTATTTATAGTAACGGTTTTGGGTGTGAAGGAACCATTATTCTCTGTTAGCTTTATATAATGAAACAGTTATAATATTGCTGTATTCCTATCACGAAGATATATCGTTATGATATATATGTAATACAGCTGAATATATATCACATCGCTGTTATCATGTAAATTGTCGTATCACTGCGCCTGCTTATTATGATATAGCCATATACTTTTGGTGGTGGCCAATTGATAATCATTCAGTAGTATAATAAAATGTATATCGTATAGTTGTGTATTTTTGTAGTTTCCAGACGATCTTTTCGATGTCAACCTTGGATTCAAAGGTTGTTCTACGGCGTAACATATCTACATCCGTCCACGATAATCAGATAAATAAAAAGAATCTCATCAATTAATGTGGGAGTCACTCTCGAATAGGAGCCACATCGATATCCCGACTTTACAAAGCTGATGATGTAGAGATATTGAGACAAAGACGATGATATTGAGATGCCACTAACTTGGAATAACCTAAGCTAGTCAAAGTATATAATTGTACGAGTAATACATGCATATGAAATATAAGAACAAAGTGTCGTGGTCAACACTATAAACATGAATTAAGTTTTAGTTGGACCGTGAAGGGTTGAGTTGTCGACGCGATTCTATTATTGGCATAACTTTTTAGAAGGCAATCCAATTAAATAGTGTATGTAACATATATTTGTTTAATTATCAGCGACGGTTTTTGCTTACAAAAAGAAAAACTTATTATGGATGTCAGAACTACTTACAATGTTGTGCTACGTCATAGTAGATTAATACTTTTCCACAACTTCTATTGAAATACGAAAAAATATTCATAAGAACGAGAGACGATGTTCTTGGTACCAACCAAGAGGCCTCAAATTCGATTCCCAATTAGCTTTCAATTGTTATAAAACTTCTCTAGTTAACATTTGGCTTGCAACGTTGGTGCATTAACATAGTGCAACTGATATACTCACCTCTTTCTTATTGATACTATCATTGATATTACGGTCCTAGGAATACTTTTTCCGGTTTGGGCTCTAGAGAAATGTGACGTGATGTATAAAATATAATATTATTAAATGTCATATTTTATCTTAAAATCTTAGTTTGTCATAGGGTTGTGGGTAAACTCGTTTCTCCTTTACCTATACCATGTAGGGGAAGGGTAAGGGTAAATGATTTTCTTATTATTTACCTGCCTACCTGCTACCCTCTAACACGCTACCTTAGTGAGTAAGGATAAGTGTAAGCAATTCTCATACCCTCTTACAAGCTACCCACCAAAATTTATATATTATATATTAAATATATAGTCATTGTATTGTTTTAGTCAATGAATTATTCAATATTATGTGATCATCATTGAAATACAATACATGATATTCTTATCTACTTCTTGAGTAGCTAACTTATTCATGTGTAGAATACCATTTTGAAGGTAAAAGACACATGTATGAAATAGTGAGATTTAATTTTTTTTTTTAGAACAAATGGATCGATTCATTACTTGTTAGCCATACATCATCTACAATTGGGAAGAAACATACATACATAACATACAAACATCACGTTCAGTAACCCAAGGGCACTACAACTCATATTGGAACAAGAGAAAGACACTTCTGCATTGATTCTTCTGCCTTGAGGTTGTCTTAAGCAACTTTTCATGAAGAATTCCTTCAACCTGAGCGTTGAGTAGTGGTAGAGGGGCTGGAACAAGACGATATTATGCTTGTATATCAACTCAAACGAAGCCATACAAGTGAGTAATAAGATCAATCCAAAGCAAAGATGAGATCCATCCGTAGCAAGATATCTCATCGCTCTCCCGAAGAGAGGTCGCAGCGAAGCGCGACAGATAAACGCCTACTAGCGGCGACAAAACAGGCAGATAAACTGCCAAAAACCACTGGCTAAACAAGCCAACACATAACGAAAAAAGGGAAACAACGTAGACTGATAAATGCACAAAGAAAGGAAGCAGGAAACTTGGGTTACGCGGTCCTAGAAAGCCGGCAAGCTGTGGCAGAAAGCGATCGCAGCAGCAAAGAGGGGAGTCGAGGTGTGCCTCGGCGCCCCTTGCACCGCAGCCACCACCCCCATCGTGAGTATCGTCGAGAACCAGACCCTAGGGTCCAGAAGCCGGCGTCGCTCGGAGCAGAAGAGGAGGAAGCCGATCCCGCCACAGCTGACCACCAGGATCTGGATCTGCCCTACCCAAGCAAAGAGAGAGCCCGGGGGGAGTAGGTCGGCACACACCAGCAGCCGGAACCCCTCCCCCAAGACAGCCGTCGTGTACAGGAGCGCCGACCCTAGTCGCCCCTTATGTCTCCAGACGTGAGACGTGAGACGCGTCCATGTAGAATAAATAGTGAGATTTAATAGTTATCCACCATTTAATAATTTATGTGGTGTCTTTACTTCTTTCAAGACATATTTGATCGGGTGTGCTATAAAACCTAAAGTTGTAAGACCTACTGGTAATGTAATAATAAGATTTAATCCTTAATGTATCATTCAATATATATTTTTGATGGTGTTATCTACTTCATTTGTGCTTAACTTTTTTTGTGTACAACAACATTTTAGATTGTATATGATATGCTATTCACAATAATACATTTTTGTCACATACTATCATGAAATATCATTTTCGATCTTTTTTCTTTTGGGGGTGATTTATTTATTGATACACCAATATTAGGAGTATGAATCCTCGTATATGCAATAACTATCATTAGTACAAATCTGATGTTTAATGTCACTTTTACTAATGTTAGTTCATAAGAAAAATTGTCACTTTTACTAATGTTAGTTCATAAGAAAAATTGACACCAATCTCTAAACAACGTTGGTTCTACACGCAAACTGTCACCATATGTAAAGTCCTGCAGATTTAGAAAAGACATGGGCACGCTTTCAATATAACGTTGGTTTCTAAGAAGTTTATGTTCTTAGAAACCAACGTCTTAAATTACCCGTGAAATACTACTTTTCAGGAAAAAAGTTACCTTCAAAGTTTTCAGTCCAGCGTTGGTTCAGCATGGAACTGACGACTAAGTATTCATGCCATGTCCTCACGAAAATATGTTCTCCCCAAATTGCTTATCCATCATTGGTTTTTCTTGCTAAGTCGACAACTATACTCTAAGTCGAGGTCAATTCTTTTGTTTGGATATGTAGTTAGCCGTCAGTTTTATCAAACGTAACCGACGACTATCTTATAAATGTTTCGTCGGTCTGTATTTGAACTGGCGATATATCTAACTGATTTGTCTATTTTTCTATGAACCGACGACTGTGTCCCTAACCTTAGGTCAGTTTTTTTTATTTGGATATGGAATTAGTCATCAGTTTTGGCAATCATAACCGACGACTATCTTCAAATTGTATCATCAGTTTTTTTTTAACCGACGACTATGTCCCTAAACCAAGGTCTATTTTTTGTTTGGATAAGAAGTTAGTCGTCAGTTTTGTATGTTTAACCGATGACTAAGTACTTAGTTGTCAATTTTTCTAAACAGCTGATGATTATGGGTAATTTAATAGCACCCACGTGAAATAGACTATCTCACAGATTATGTTTCATCGCAATTTCCACCGCTCCAACTTAGGTCTCTCGTGATTCCCCTTGCTCCAGCTGCATAATATGTCGCTGCCAGTGCGTCAGTGCTCGCCGCCTCCATTGCTTGCCGTCTCTCTTTCCAGGCACTCTTCCTCCAGCCATCGTTTGTGCATCATCTGCCACCTCCAGCTGCTCTCCGCCAACTACCACATCCTGCTGTCAGAGCTTGGGCCTGAGGAGCTGCTCGTCTGAGGAGCTAGAGCTGTTGTGCTCGCCACTGCTAGAGCTTGGGCTTGAGGACCTGCTTGCCTAAGGAATTGTTGTGGTAAGCGAGCTCCTTTTTGGACACTAGAGCTTCTGCTTGGACGCTAGAGCTTATGCTTCCCCTACTTCTAGGTAAGAGAGCTCCCATGTTAATGACTATCCTATATGAAAATGACTAAAAATGACTTAATATGACAATGTTGATGCCTAAATCATTAATCTTACTCAAATCTTATGATTTTTTCCTTTATATCACTGTTGAAAATCCCTAATCTTGAGAGAATGTTTCACCCTAGGTCATGAATAATTTACATGTAATGATTATCTTGATGATTAACATGCATGTACATTGGAGATGTTGAAATCAATGTTATAGAATATGGTACCTATACTAGGGTTTGACTAAAATTACAAGATGTTGTTATTGTAAATCAACTCATACATTGTTTGTAATCTTAGGACCTCTTTCAGGGACACTCTCAAAGATCTAGTCAAGAATCTCAAATCAAGGCGCCTAATCTAGCTCTCTTGATTAATATTAATGTTTACTTTCTCTCTTGATTAACTACAAATGAAAGAATGAATTGAATTAAATGATGTTACAACATAAAACCTAGGATATAAATGATGGAACTAGGATCATAGGTTTACGAATGACAACATACATGTATTATGTTGGCTTAGAAACATGTCTGAGATTTACTCTTTAGGAGTAAATCTTGGATAGTCCCTAGTTTGGGACTATTCTTGAACACTTAATCTCACTTAAGATGTAAGCGCATAATGTATATTTGGTTATCAAGATGTTTCATCATCACTTTCCTGTTTGTTCTCTAAGTACATATGTTGGTGGACATTTACCCATCTACATCAGTGTACTTGGAGAACTGCGGGAAAATGCTTTTGAAATTTTCTTAAAAGCCCAATACACATTACACTAACTAGTGAGATTATGTGTTCAAGAATGGGATAGGTGGTGCACACATTCATTATTGAACCCTAAAACCTAATTTGTAAACCATAAACCCTAATCTAGATGACCCTTATCTCTATATCCAAAATAAAAAATCCTAATCTATCTGTAAATCCTAAACCCTAATCATGTAAACCCTAAATCCTAATGCTTATTTTTCTTTGATCATAGAATAGGTAGATCGTGGATGTCCATTATAAATCACTGCACCCCAAAGTTTATTATTGGTCTTGACCAATTTATAAGATTTATGGAGGGACATAGGAAACAACCTAGAGATAGGTTCTATTGTCTATGTAGGCATTGCGGTAACAACTTGAAAGTCAAACACTATTGATGAAATCAAAAGTCATGTCATGTGTAATGAGATTATATTGGGATATATAGAATGGTACTAGCATGGAGAGAATGCAACATTAAGATCAATAGATGTCAATAACAGTACTTGTGATGAAGAAGAAGTTATCATTGATGATGTTGATGTGAACGAACTGAATCTGATAGACATGGTTGATGTGATACTAGATAGTTGTAGGGTAGATAACACCGATCCACCTTCCTTATTTAGAAACATTGTGCATTATGTTGAGAGACTGTTATACTTAGGTTGTACTAAGTTTACAAAGTTGAGTATTGTGTTGAGATTGTATACTTTGAAGGCTAACGATAGATGGAGCGACAAAAGCTTCACGTCATTGTTGTCTTTGTTGAAAGAAAGTCTTCCAGAAGGCAACGAGCTTTCAATCTCAACATACAAAGTAAAGAAAATGTTGTGCCCAATGGGAATGAAGGCTAAGAAGATACATGCATGCCCCAATGACTGTGTGTTATTTCAAAAGGACTATGTCAATTTGAAAGATAGTTTAAAATGTGGGTCATTAAGGTACAAAATGACGACTTCGGGGAAGTCCAAAACTTTCTCTCCTACCAAGGCGATGTGGTATCTACCTATAATACCATGGCTTCAATGCTTGTTTGCCAATCCCATGGATGCAAAGAATGTAAGGTGGCATGCAGAGGTAAAGAAAAATAATGATAGGATCCTACGACACGCATCTGATTCCCCACAGTGGAAGAAGATTGATTTATTATACCCTGAATTTGGTGAAGAAGTCAGAAATGTAAGACTTGCGCACATTGAGCAGCCAACATATCACTTGACCTATTATGATTATTATATACAATCTTCCTCCCTTATTGTGTATGAAAAATAATTATGTCATGTCGTCGTTGTTGATATCGGGCTTAAACAACCTGGCAATGATATTGATCTTTATCTTGAACCTATGATTGATGACTTACAGAAACTCGGGGGAGAAGGTGTGATGACCTATGATTCTTCATGTAGAGAGACATTTCATTTGCATTCTATATTGTTTTGCATTATTAATTACTTTCCATTATATGGAAATTTGTCCAGATACAGTGTAAAAGGATCTAAAGCATGCCTTATATGTGAAGAGAACACTGATTCAATACGACTAAAATATGGCGGCAAGACTGTATATCTCGGTCATTGAAGGTTTTTTTCCAAAAGTTCATGCTTACCAAAGGTTGCACAAAGCGTTCAATGGATTGAGTGAGGAATGGAGTGCCCCTAAACCTATATCAGGGGAGGTTGTTTATGAAAGAGTAAAAGACTTTTTCAATACATTCAGTAACATATCACAATGTACCTTTCCCACATAGAGTGAAAAATCTTTATATAAGAAGAGGTCAATTTTTAGAGATCTTCCTTATTGGAGTTCTTTGGCAGTTAGGCATTGTATCGATGTCATGCGTGTTGATAAAAATGTCTATGATGGCATCATTGGTACTCTGTTGAATATATCAGGTAAGACTAAAGATGGCATCAAATCTAAAATGGATATATGTGAAATGGAAATTAGAAAAAAAAATTAACAGAAGTAGTTAGCAGTGGTCACAAAACATATTTACCTCCTACTTGTTACATGTTGTCTAGAAAGGAGAAGAAAACTTTTTGTAAGTGCTTGCTTAATGTTAAGGTGGCATCAATGAAATATCTAAAGATGATAGGTCTTAAATCTCATTATTTCCGCACTCTAATGTAATAAATATTACACGTGGTAGTTTTATCTATACTGCCAAAGCATGTAAGTTTTGCAATCACCAGACTTTGCTTCTTCTTTAACACTCTATGTAGCAAACTTATTGATCTTGAGAATCTAGATAAGTTACAAAGAGAAGTGGTTGTTACCCTATGCCTACTTGAGATGTATTTTCCTCCTTCATTCTTTGATATCATGGTACATCTTGTTGTCCATTTGACTAGCGAAGTGAAAATATTGGAACCAGTGTTCTTGCATTGGATGCATCTTTTTTAATGGTACATGAGTATTTTTAAAGGTGATGTTCAAAACTGTTATCGATTTGAAAGGAGTATTATTGAAGGTTATGTGGCCAAGGAGGTTATGGTTTTTCGCAGTGACTTTATGAGTTGTAATGAAGCCCCTGTAAATGACAAAAATATTGAGGACTATTCTGACAAAGGGACTTAAGGAGTGTGAGTGCAAGTAATCAGTCATGAGTTGTGGGAACAAGCTCACTTGTATATTTTACACAACATTGGCGAAGTGAGTGTTTATATCACCAAACATACCAATTTCATCAAGACAAAATATCCTTGAGTCAATTCAACGTGGCTTGCTAGAGAGCATAACAAGACATTTATTAGGTGATTTGAAGATAAAGTTTTATGTCAACTATCTCAAACATCAAATAGTGTTGCTAAAAATATCAAATGCCTTGCCTTTAAACCAAAAATGGATGTTATGTATTATAAAGGGTTTGACACAAATGGGTTTTTGTATTACATAAAGTGTCAAGATGATAAGAGTGTCATCCAAAATAATGGGGTCACCCTTCAAGCATTTTCATTATTTATTTCTAGTGCTAAGGATAAGAGTCCACATGAAGCTAAAATGTCATATTACAGTGACATTGAAGACATATGGGTGTTTGACTATGTATATTTTAGAACTCCAGTCTTTAAATATAATTGGGTTGATAACACCAAAGAAGTTGTAGTGGATGAATTGGATTTTACATTAGTAAATTTTGAAAAAATTGGTGAGAAGGGTGAACCATTCATAATGGCATCACAAGCGAAGCAAGTATTATATATCGATGATCCTGCAAAAGAACAATGGTCGGTTGTTCTTAATGGTAAAAGATAGTTCATTGAACATCCTATAGATGAAGAAGAGTACTATAACAAGTATTATGACTCATGTGCATTATTGGTTGTCCTGACAACACCAAATATTGAAACTAACATTGACTTATATGTGCATGGAGAACACACTGAGGGACCCCAACAATATATGTGTCACCCTGCTCTTCATACAAGGTGGACTCCCAATAGAGTTGGTTGGGAGTAATCCTATGGACCTTCCACCAAGCACATCCGTTGCAAGTATTTTTATGACATAGTATTCTTTCATAATGATTTGTATAATATATATAAGACTCTATGAAAATTTGTAGGTATTGATGCCATGCCATCTTAAGTTACAAGAATATGTCGTTTTTGTGGGCACGGATTACCCATGCCTTGAATGTGACATGATTCATGGTTCACTTTTGCCCACCAATACAGTTCGTGTCTCACTGAACCTTATCTACGCCCCTTGGAAGCAGACTCCACTACCATATGTGCACCCCAACCATGACATGATAGGTGATACAGAAGGTGGTGTGGTCGCATGGCCCAAAAATGGAGTTTTCTGTACTGGTGTATGGTAAATTTATATTATGTTTCTATATTTATATACATGACACCATTGATATAAGATTATATATGTGCAAGACATAGCACCTAAGAAACCCCTTACAACTTGTCCTCCACCTCCACCTCCACCTCCTCCTCAAATACCTAGTTAGTTTGAAATGGACCTATTCGAATCGATAGGTCCTCAGTGTAGGGGTATGGCACTATGGATAGGCGAACGTGACATATGATCGCCTATGATGGTTTTTATTAAGGATGGCATTGTAGGTCAACCTCATGATACTAGTATATTTCTGCAAGATGTTTTGGAGTTATTTGGTTAAGCTTGGATGAAAACATCTGTGATAGAACTTTGGATATGGTGAGATTTTATATAGCTATATACCTCATTTTATATATGTTGATCTATTTTCTTATGTATTAACAGATACCTAATGTATACTTTGTAGCCACTTATGTAGGGTCTGTAAAGAGTTTTCACTGCCCCATGTGGAATTTCTAGTTCCATCCTTAATTAGTCGTATTGTTAAAGACCGTGCATCTGTTATCTAATATTTCGGTCAAAATAAAAAGAGTGTGATGTTAGATCCATACAATGTTGAGTAAGTTTACTTACTCTGCTTATAATTTTGACTTAATAAATTATATTTCATTTTGGATTATGAGTTATATTTTGCTTGCCTTCTTATTACTCAGGAGTAAACATTGGGTGTTATTGGTTATTGTCCCAATGATGCTAACTATGTATTATCTAGATCCTAAGAGTGACAAAATAGATAATGGGGGACATGATTTGAAAAGGGCCTTATTCATGTGAGTACATTTTTATATTTATAAATGTTGACATATATTTTACATGACTGTCTAGTAATGCAATTCAATGTGTTACATTAACATATAGGGCTATAAGAGAAAGTCATAAAGTTGAAGGAAAGGTGGGCAAGAAAAAAAAGTGATAGTTTGGGTGAATGTTATGGTAGTTTTTTGACTCCAATGCATATCTATTCCATCTATACTTAATTTTATTTATTAATGTTTTGTATGCTAAAATTTATAGTGTTCTGTACAAGATAGAGATTGGGCATGCAGATACTATGTGATGCAGTATATGGACATGATTATCAGATATGCAGCAGTAGACATAAACGATATACATAATGTAATCCATATATATAGTCTTGATCATCATAAATATATAGTCTCATTAGATAATATTAAAATATCAAACTTATTAATTATATATGTCATTGTCTTTGCAGATGTTTAAAACAAAAGACTTCAGTACATAAGAAAAGCTAGAAGACATAGAAATGCCTTATATGATAGAACAACTACATGAGACATGAGAATAATGGACAGAAGCCTTCAAAAGGGTAGTGAACTTTGAATTTGGTTGGGATAAGGAATGACTTTGATAAAGTTTGATGTCATTATTTCCATCTCAAACATGTGGTGCTTATGTTGTAACTTTAAATTTGATGTGAGTAAATTATTAGTGCATATGTGAATGATGATCTATATACATGTGTGTGAATGTGAAGATGAATGAATGAATTGTGTTTCTACATGTCATGAGAATGGAATTGGTGTATATGTAAATGAAGTATCATGTGTGTGAATGAATCTGAAGATTTATATTTGCACATGTGATTGAAATGGAATTGGAGAATGAATAGAATTATATGCATATATTATGTTTGTTATTGTAGGTTTGGCAGTATGTTGTTAAGCTGAACTCACAAGATGTTGTTAACTTGCAATTCAGAACTCCACTTTGAACTACAAGTTTTGCATCCTGATGACCAGCCAGACAGTAGGTCTGCAGGCCTACTATTTGAAAAAAAAAACTAAAACTTAGACGTCAGTTGTATAAAAAAAACTAACACTATAGACTTGAGTTGTCGACTTGAGTAAAATAATTGACATTAAAGGACAAAACCAAAATGGTCGTGCTGGACAACACAGACTTACTGGGTAGCATGTCATAGTCATCTATTTTGTAGATTTAGTTTTCATTGTACATCATAGTTATCGGTTCTTTGTGTTCACAATCGACATTGTACATCATGATAGGTGTCGGCTTGTTACCAAATCAACGGTAAGGGATCCTTTACCAGTTACAATTGTGACCTTGTATGTCTCTTGCACCATCAATTTTTGGAATGCAACTGATGCCTAAGACTCATATATGTGTCAGTTTCTTTTATCCACACAACTGAGGTTGGATATCTAGCATCAATTTTGTCATTCCCAAAGAATTGACATCTTAGACTTGTGGTTGTAGTGTCACCCACATAGGTGTCCATTTATAACTGACGTTGTAGGGTTGTTTGAACCGAGATAAGAGATGGTTTCTATACTAGTGTATTGTCTTGATAATATATTTTAATGCAACATAAATCATGTCTGTAATGTTGTAGAAGATTACTTAAAATATTTTGAATATTTAATATTTATTCTGGAGCATCTTAACATTTCATTTATATACATATATATACACAAGTTAGTATTGCTAATATTGTAATAAATTATTAGATGACAGAAAATTCCCCATTTCACCTTACCCTCCCCGTTTACCCTGTGGGTAAGATGGTATTAATAAGGGGAGGGTAAGGATATTAGTGGTGGGTAATTACCCATACCCTTACCCACCACACTTGGTTGATAAGGCTAAGGGTAAGACTTTACCCTTCTCATACCCTCTCCATTGACAACCCTAGTTCATGATATGACACTACACCAAAATGCACTCAAGTTATGACATGATCTAATTAATTGCATCACTTTATTAAGAGTTTATTCAAATTAAATAAATGATTTGATCTTCATTTCTTTAGTTATTGGATAGATGTTTACATACATAAAAAATATGTGTATGAATATTGTTAGATGATTTTACCTATATTCTTTTACTTTATATTCTATCATGTATCCTGGTGTAATCCCATATCATACTTTCATATAATTGATGACCACCCTTATTTGTATATATTTGAATGTCAATCATGTTCACATAACAACAAAATAATATTCTCTCTCCATCTATCACATGGTAACAAAGCATTAAGATCATCCCTAGAATAGAAGGGTGACATACTACAATGCATCTATCATCTACCCTAAGAGAATATTATCCCTACCATGAATGCTACCATCAACAATGACCCCTCTCTCATTTCTTGTGTGCACTACTTCGAAAAATGTCATGTAGGAAGTCATCTCCTCCAAGAAGAAGATTCACATTCCCAAGAAATCAGCACCTTGATGTCCCTAGTTTCATCTGAGAGACCTTGTTTATGCATCCTATACTTCCTTATTGTCACTAATACTAACTTGTATATATATATATATATATATATATATAGAGAGAGAGAGAGAGAGAGAGTCAGGCTAGAATACACTCGAGTGTATCCGGAGCGGAATACACTCAAGTAGTTTTCCATGATGCTATATTTTTTTTTGAAAATCTAATCCATTGATCTTCTTAAACATCTCGTGAACAACTCATACGCAAAATTTGAGCACATTTGGATATGTATAGCTCATGTTATGAAGACCGCAAAAATTATGCATTTCAAATTAGTTTCGCTCGTTGATTTTGTTGCCCTTGGATGAGTGACTTACACTCATCCAAATGGGTTCAAAATTTGTATGTAGCCTAGTTATAGTATGACGGTGAATATCAATGGTTTACATTTTGCAAAAAATAGTCTTGATATGCAAACACACTTGAGTGTATTCGTGTGATCCGTACACTCGAGTGTATTCTAGCCTGACTCTCTCTCTCTCTATATATATATATATATGTATGTATATATATATATAGTAGGAGGACTTTATACACTTTGAGGATGCCCATGATAGAGAACGTAGAAGAACAGATAGAACAAGATACAGATCCAACTCAAGGAGAGTTGAGTTTACTGATCGGGGACGCAAAACTATCCAAGAACGTTCTTATACCAGGCGTGATCGTTCTAGGAGGAGACACTCGGAGGACAAGAGACATGCTGCCTACATTGATTATAGCGATGAGGATGAATGGAGGTTTAGTCACTGACTTGACAATGACTGAGATGAGAAGAGTAGTTTCTTTTCTTATGGACAGTAAGTCAATTTTCTGGAATATTAGAGGGGCTGCTAACAACCCAACAAGAAGGTTGCTGAGGAGACTTTGTAGTAAGTTCAAACCGGGCATTGTTTGCCTCTTTGAACCTTTCTTACATGCTGAACAGGCTACTAAGCTGTTAGATGTGGTACGTCTAGATTGGGTGGCTGACAACCATATAGAGGAAGGAAAGATATGGGTATATGCGGACCTGAACCTAAAGCCAATGATTTTTAGAAGACATGGACAACACATTACTATTAGATGTGAGGCCTCAGATGGTTCATTCTTCTTTGTTACGGCTGTGTATGCAAGTTGTGATTGTGCCCACAGGAGAGATCTCTGGGAAGAGATTATCACCATGTTTGTTGAAATAGGAGATATAAAATGGATCATAGCATGTGACTTTAATGTTGTGCGAGAGGCCCAGGAGAAACGTGGGGGAAATGCTCCAACTTATCAGGAAATGTTTGATTTAAATGCTCTTATTGTTGATGCTCTCTTGAAGGAGATGCCTTTTGAAGGAAGCCAGTTTAATTGGGTTAACAAACAGATACTCACACCTACTGTTTGGGAGAGGATAGATAGGGTTCTTATGAATGGAGCATGGTTTGCGGAGAAACCCACGACTCGTTCTATACACCTTACTAGATCTCGGGTGTCAGATCACTGCCCTATTATAACTATCCCTGGTGTACAGGCTATTACTGATAGGAAAGCTCACTTCTCATTCATGTCGACATGGCTAAGGGAGGCTGAATGTTTGAAGATTGTTGAGCAGATCTGGGAAGAGAGAGTTGTGGGAAATCCATCGTTCGTTTTCTATCATAAATTGAAGCAAGTAAGAGGTGCTCTCAGGGCCTGGAGTAAGATAAAGTTTGGAGACAATAATCAACGCATCAAAGATTTAGAGGACGTGGTGTTCACTACACAGGCTGCGTTTGATGAAAATCCCACTCCGCTCAATGAGGCAAACTTAAAGACTGCAGAGAATGAGCTTGAGCAGCTTCTAGATGTGGAAGAGGCTATTTGGAGGGAGAAGGCCAGAATTAGTTGGCTACAAGATGGTGAGCGCAACACTCGGTTTTATCATTCGGTGGTCAAAACCAGGCGAAGACATGGAAGGCTAAATGCATTGACACTGCCTGATGGTACAGTGATAACGAACCCTGCTAAAATGGCTGAGAAGGCGGTGACACATTACCAACAACAATACAATGAGGAGGTTGAGATAGATAGCACTGCCTTAGAATAGTTTCTACAGGACATCCCAGAGACTATCTCGACAGATGATAGATGCTCACTGCGACCACCTCTCATGAGGATGAGATTCTAAAGTCCTTGAAGGAAATGGACCCAAATACAGCCCCTGGGCCGGATAGATTTACCCTACCTTTCTTTTAAGCTATGTGGCATATTATTAGAGATGATTTCCTTGCTCTGGCAGATGGTTTCTTTAGAGGAAAGATGTGTCATAGAGGTTTGTTCTGCTGTAGAATCCTCCTTATTCCGAAGGTCGACTCTCCCAAGAAGTTATCCACTGATTTCAGACCTATCTCGATTGAGAATTTGATCCTAAGAATCCTTGCGAGAATCCTTAGTAACAGGTTGGCTCCATTAATGACCCGAATGATATCATGTCCACATGGAGCTTTCTTGAAAGGGAATGATATTAATCATCATGTCAGGTTGTCTAGAGAGTTGATGCATGATATCAATCAAGGCCGGGAATTTCCTAATGTTGTGGTTAAGTTCGATATGTCAAGAGCATATGACAGAGTGGATTGGCAGGTGATGCGTAAATGTCTTGCTGCTTTTGGGTTTCTACCTGAGGTGATCGATCTATGTATGAGTTTCTTTAAACACACCTGGGCTACGATTACTATCGGTGGGGATACAGCTAGGTTTTTTTAGATTGGAAGAGGCTTAAAGCAAGGTAATGCTATATCACCATTCATGTTCATTATCTTTAAGGAACTTCTTTGCAGAAGGATTAGTAGATTGGTGAGTGATCGGTCCATTGACAATTTCTATACGAGAGGATATGGGGTGGCGCTTCCAATGCTTCTCTATGTTGATGATCTTGTGATGTTCTTCAATGCGGACCAGATGACAATCAATACAGTTAGAAGCTCATTCGATTTATATGAAAAGGCAACTGGTCAGAGGATCAATAGATGAAAATCTATTTGTGTGATTGGGGGGTCTGATCAAGAAAAGGCATATGACATAACAAAGGACTTTGGAGTGGAGAAGGCGACTCAGTCTTTTACTTACCTGGGCATACTGATTTCTAAAGGAAGGACAAAATTAATTGACTACGGATTTCTTGTTAGAAAAGTGAACTCTAAAGTGGCTGCATGGAAGTCTAGATTGCTATCTTTTGCAGGACGGAGGTTATTGGTTGCTCATGTGTTGTTGTCCTTTACTGTCTACACAGTAGCGGCGGTGGGAATTCCAGTAGGTATCATCCAGCATATAGAGAGCAAATTTTCGAGCTTTCTATGGGAGGACATGGAGAATCACTAGAGAAAAGCATGGATCGGATGGGAAAGAGTTGCTACACCGCTGATCGATGGGGATTTTGGTCTCACTTCCTTGAAGATGATCAATGATGCCTTTGTTGCTAAGGTGTGTTGGGAAATTCTCAATACTGAGACCTTGTGGGCATCTTTTTGCAGAGATAAGTATGCTAACCTTGCAACAGGCAGGTCTGGAAACTATCCTAATCACTTAAAGATTAGTAGTTGTTCATCCCCTTTCTGGAAGAAGGTATGGGACATGTTCCCTAGGATGTTTCCTTTTTGTAGATGGTCGATTGGGAGAGGTAATATCCCTTTTTGGGACTCATGGTGGTGTGATGAGAGACTCACTAACCATGCCATCTTTGCTAGTGATAGAAGGCAGTCGTTCTTGGTTAGAGATTTCTAGAATGAAGAAGATGGATGGGACTGGGAGACGATCCAACAGGTGGTTGATGACCAGGGTGTGGAGCTGATAAAAAAGGCAGGTGCTTGGATAACGAACGCAGATGATGAAATGGTGTGGGGTATTGACCAGAAGAGTCGCTTCACTTTGAAATCAGTGAAGAATATTTTGATGAAACCAAGAACGGGAGGACTGGATGCTATAGGAAAAATATGGGGCATGGACGCCCCTAAGGCGAGTGCTATCATGTGGAAGTTGACTAAAAAAGCTATTCCTACAGATGATAATGTTCAACATAGATGTTGCATCCCCCTTGTATCGAGGTGTAACTATTGTGATGATCTGAGAGTAGAAGATGTTGATCACCTTTTCTTCCATGGACAGGTTGCCATGTTCTTCTGGACCAGATTTTCCCATTTGATGCAGATGCAGGCACCTCATGATATACATACCCTTCTTAATACTTGTGAGAAAGGTTACTCAAGGAGGATCTCAGAATGGATAGCAGGAAGGTTAGCAGTTAACATACCGCACAACATTTGGAGGATACGATGTGCATCTAGATTTGGAGACAAACTGTGAGGTTGGGAGTTTGAATGGAACCTAATCATCTCTTCTATGAACAACATAATTCAGCATAGATCCTTCTCCGTTGAACATGGATCGAGCATTTACAATAGAATGAGAGATGGTGGGATTACTGAGCCTAAGATGAAAATCAGAGAGATTCAACTGATAAGGTGGATGAAGCCTGACATGCATAACTTGAAAATGAACTTGACTATAGGAAGAAATAAGGGAAAAGATGGGAAATGTAGGAGGTGGGCGGAAGGCCTGATACGAAATCATAATGCACACATATGCATGGTGTTCCATGCCTGGCTCAAGGCACCGGGCTTCGTCCTGGCATATGTGCAGGCATGCATTGTTGTACTGAAACTAGAAGGTGATCATATGCTACGAGTTTCATGTATTGAGATTGATGACCAGGAAGTCTATGATATTCTGTGGAAGGATGCTATCGAACCATGGAGGACCAAGCCGTTTGTTAGAGAGTTGAGGTCCGAGTTGGCTAGATCTAGTATTACGGGTTTAATGGTACACAAAGTTTCTAACTCTATACCCAGAGAGATTGGGAGATGGGGGAAAGATTTTTAGAGATGACAGTTATAACGGATAGAAGGATGATACCGAATAGAATTCGAGGCATGGCATCTTTGGAGAAAAGATGCATTCCCTATGTGCATCTGAAGAGGATCGATGCTTGATGAATCATGGATGTTTTTAGCTGTTTCTTTGTCTGGGTTGTGATGATTTATTTTATTTGGTTTTCTGGGGGGAACAAACTTGCGAACATATGAGCAGGATTTGTATTATGTTGATGTTTTTCTCCCATAAGAGAGGGGTGGGATGAATAGAGAACCCTCTGGCTTAATTTTATATATATATATATATATATATATATATGCATATATATGTGTATATATGTGTGTGTGAGTATACATATATGATGTGGGAGCCACTCCCAAAGTGGAGCCACATCGATAACCCCATCCCAATAGTACAAAGATGGTGACATTGAGATGTTGAGATGTAAAGAAAGACAATGATACAAAGATGTCATTAATTTAGAATAACTTAGATTAGTAAAATTATATGAAGTGTACGAGTGATATATGAATATGAAATAAAAGAACTAAGTGTGTAGTGATCAACATTATAAACATGAACTAAGGTTTGCTTGGACTGTGAAGAGTTAAGTTGCCAACATGATTTTATTATTAACATAACTTTTAAAAAGGAAATCTAATTGAATAGTGTACGTAGCATATATTTTCTTATTGCAATGGTTTCTATTTACAAAAAGAAAATCTCATTATGAGTATTAGAAATTACTTAGAGGTTGTGTTTCATCATAGTAGATTTATAAATTTCCACAATCTATTGAAATAGCAAAATCTATTTATAAGGATGAGATATGATGTCCTTGGTATGGAACAAGTTGTCTCAAATTCAATTATCAATTACCTTTTCAATTGTTATAAGACTTCTCTAGTTACATTTGGCTTGCAACATTGGTGAATTAAGGTAGTGCCATTGATATAGTAACCTCCTTTTCATGGATCCTATGGTTGATTTTAGGGTCCTAGGGATATTTTTTCCTCTTGGGCTCTCAAGAAATGTCATTAAGCATATGTCAACACATGATGTGATGTACACGATACAATGTTATTGAATGTCACATATTTTATCTCACAACTTTAGTTTGTCCTATGGCACTATACTACAATGCACACATTGTTGAGAAATACGGGCACAAAGTATAGTAGCGAAATCCAAAAATTTATCTATTTGTATTCTCATAACATCAAGATTGTGTCAAATACTATGAAATAGGAAGGATCGTTCTAGCGAGTTATACCTAGTCCTGGAGTAAGTCCAATGACAAAAATAGCTTCTTTGCAACTATTGACTAGTTACTCTTTAACGGTGAATGTGCAGCTCCTAGTCTTTATCATGAATAGCTATCTGCGCAACCTCTACAACATCTCTGGTGGTCTCACCACGGAGTGTAGGTTGAATTTTCTCTCTGAGCAGTAGCTAAAGGACTCCTGCCTCTAGTGTAGTCGACACGAACCAACTAGAACTCCTTTCATTCACCAAGAACAGATAGGAAGGAGTAGTCCCTACCATTGGTGTACTGGTCGCAAACGTGCTCTCCTATAACGGCAACTTCTCAGTTGTTCTCTCTCATTGTCTATCCCTCCCTGTTAGGTAGGATTTGTCTGGGCTCTCTCAGTTACCACAACCAGAGGAGACAATAGTTGTCAAAGGAACTGATTATCAATTGTTTGTGTTGTAGTTGTGTTCTAGGAAGGCCCCAATACCCCTCTATTTATAGTAAATGTCAGGGTTAGGGTTCTCAGTCTGTACGGGATTGTGTGGGATTGGAAGGGATCAGAAGAACTTGAACTTTCACAATCTGTGAGATGCCAAACTATAAGGACCCTAACCTTAGTTTAGGGTTTACCCTGTTTGCTTTGCTTAACCTTGATGGTTTGATGCTTGCTAATCACCTTTAGTGGTGATTAGGGTTTGGTTGAGCTTTGTCGAGAGTTGGAGGGGCTACTTGTAAATAACCCAAGTCTAGGGTTTTGTGAGCAAGTTTGCCACCTTGTGAGGTGTTCCTCCCTCTCTTTGCTTCCTCTAAGTGTTGAGAGGAAGGCTTGGGCTTGTTGCTTGAGTTCTTTTGGGCCTGGATGAGCTTTTTTGGGCCTTGAGGTGCCTTGTTTGGGCTTGGTTGAGCCTTGTATCGGCCTAGGAGTGCTTGTGTCGCCCAAGACAGGAGTGTGTCAACCTAGAGTTGTTTGTGTCGGCCAAGATGGTGCCTTGGTGTGTCGCCCATGGTGCTTGGTCCAACCTTGACCTTGTTTGATGGACACATGGTGCATATCGTGGACAAGTGTATAAGGCTTTCTAGAGTAGGTGGCTTGAGCTTTTGGACAAGTGTCCTTTGGGTGGATGACACCTTGCCATGCTCCACCTTGTTTTCTCCTCCCTTTTTTTCTATTTAGGTGGTTCCTTCCTTAGCTTAAGGCCCCTTTGGCTCCTCTCCCTCTTGTGCACGACACACTCCCTTCTTCCTTGCTTGTGTTGGTCGATACACCCTTGAAGGAGCAGCTTGGAGGCCGACACACCCTAGAGGAGCTAGTGGAGGTCGATATCCCTTAGAGCTCTCCATCTTCCTTTCTTGGTGGTGCGTGGAGCTTGGAGTTCTTCTTCCTTGGAGCTTGGAGCTTAAGGCGGGTTGCATAATTTAAAACCTTAACTACTCTATCTCTTGCTATAATCTTGTTTACATGTTAGTAGCTTAGTTCTTGCTTAGTAGCCATGTTGGCCGATCCATGTGAGTTAGGGTTTAGGGAGCAACACTCCTTTCTCCCCTTTGGTCTTGAAGAATGAGTTTGAGCTACTAGTGCCATGAGCAACACCCCTCCTTCCTAGTCAATTGAGGTGAGCTTGTGTCCTAGTTGCTTAAGCAACACCTTCTTCTCACCATGGGCTAGAAGGTGAGCTCGGTTTGAGGTGAGCCATCTTTCTAGGGTTTTGAGCATCCTTGTGTTTGAGGTAGAAGGTGACTCTGTTGGGTGACATGGTAGTTCTTGGTGTTGGGCGACATCCTTGCTATTGTGATGGGCGATAGGTTAAGCTAGTGAAGTGTTGGCCGATATGGATGTGTTGGACGACATAGTGGTTCTTGTGTTGGATGATAGGGCCAAGTATGGAAAGCATGTTTGTGTTGGATGATAGGCTAGAGTGGTGTGTTGGCCGATAGGCCTTATTGAGCATGATGGTGGGAGACGGGTGATACCCTCTTGGGTTGTGATGGGCGTCACACCCCTTCTGTTGAGTATGTCATCCGGTAGGCTTGTGCTTGTTGGTGGCACGATATGAGGAAGTGTTCTTCTCTCCCTCTTTCTCCCTCCTGGTTGTTGGAGTTGGTTGTGACCTGGACGATAGCCCCTGGTATCGGGCATTATGGTTGGGGTGTTGTGACGGGCGTCACACCCCCCATGTGTGTCGGCCAGCAGGGAAGAGCAACGGGCGTTGCCCGATATACATGGGATGCCCGACACCCCCTGACGCATGTTACCCCTCCTTGCTGTGACGCTGTGTCGCACGGGTTGGTTGTTGTTGTAGCAACGCAGCGTTGCTGCACTCTTTTGTTCTAGCCGTTATGAGTTGTGGTGACCTTTGTATCCTTCTTTTGGTGAGGGTGTAGTTATCTATAGTGAGGGTTTTGTGATCCTACAGTAACGGTTCCTTGTGTTATGGAAGTAATTGGTTATGCACATACAAACGATGGTGACTCCTTGGTAATAGTAATAATGATAACGATGGTAGCAGTAATCATAATGATAATAGTAGTAGTGATGATAATAAGGAAGGTAGTGGTAATGATATGCATGAAGTGATCCTTATGCTTATTTGTTAATGATAAGGAAAATAGTGGTAGTTACACTAGTAGTTGCATGATGATAATGGTAATGATGATAGTGACAGTAATGATAGTGGTAATAACAATAGTGCTTGTTCTGTATATCCAGCATGACTACTTGCATGAAGTGAACACCTTGATTTTTCGTATAATTTTGAGATGAGGATAGGCATGGATATGGTTTGTTAATGTTGTGCTTTATACGCTTGATCATCAAATAAGTGTAAGAATGATAGGTATATTATCTTGAATGGAATCTTGTGATAGTAAGTATAGTCCTTATGTTGAAACTATGATTATTGTGTATCCTAACCATGCAGGTGATGATTAGCCATGAAAAGGCTATGAGACACATGTGATGAGTAACATCACTTTGATAATTACTATGGTTGAGGAGATTGTATGTATGATGTGTTTGTCCCATGATGTTGATATGATCCTTAAAGAGGCAGTGACAGTACATGATGAGGGATTGAGATCCCACGGTATGTGATGATCCTTGAGATGGATCTGGATGGTTGGTAAGAGGCCAAGTGGTGACATGTGATGTTGGATCCCTGAGATGGATCAGGTTGATGTGATTACAATAATAATATAATGTTGAGTTTATTTACTTTCTGTTATATCTTGCATGTTATACAACTTGGTTGAATCTTGCAATCCATCTGAAAGATACTAATTAATCACAGTGAAATATATCATGTAGTTTGCCCTGGCCAGAGATCCATCATCGTCAGGACTTGGTGATGGTGAAACGGGTTCTCCTGCGAGTTAACCCGGAGTGCATATTTTTGAATATGCAAGGTTTCTCTTAGCCTCAAATAGAGAGGTGAAATGAGTGCATCTGTGGTTGCAGACTCGGGTATGTGATGAGCATGGTGAACAGGCCCATGGCTCCGGATATGTGATATGATGAGCATGAATGTGTTCATGGCTCAGAGCACGGTGATTAGGCTCGTGGCTCAGTTTTACTAGCACCATGACCTGTACCGAGGCGGGCTAGAGGAAGGGTAGCCTGAGGAGCTGACCCTGGGGCTAAAGGCCACTTGAGCATGAGACTGCGGTCCTGCTATGTTTCTCGTGTACTGACCACGAGGGGTGAGGTCGTGGATTCCGGCTCTTCCATTGACCTTGTATGGCACTGGCTATGGGCTTCACAGCCGAAGGTTGGATTTGAACGGTACGGTTCACTTCCTCAGGGCATAATAAAAACATAATCCAGCCGTTTAGTATTTACTTCTTAAGACAAACACGAAACATTGGTTGAGGCCTTGTTTGTGTAGTTAACTTTATTTGTATATTGCAGTTGTTTATACATTTCTCATATGTGGTAAGCTTTATACATCCTATCTTGTTGATCTTGTTTCATAAGGAATAGTTGGATAAATAATTGAGTACCTTTGGTAAGCTTGATAGCATGAACAATCTTATCTTATAACTGCTCCTGTTATACTTCTAGTTGTTTTACATATATCTGAGGTTTTGTAGTTTTGGCGGGGAGTTATGCCTCCTGCTGGGACAATGTTCAATTGTCTTACTCCGCTGAGTTACACCCTTTTAGGTGGACGAGCTAGACGTGTTGGTGGTCGTGGTGTTGCGGCCGAGCATCCAGAAGATCAGTAGAAGGCAAGCGATGAATGTGCTATTGTTTTTTGGAATTTTGTGATAGAGTCTAGAGTCATCCCTGTACTCTCAGGTCCTTGGCAGTGTTTGACGTTGTTTCACGATGTACGATCATTGATGTTTTGTATATCCTGCTTCTGGCCGGATGGGGGCCTTTATGTATATAACAGGTGATGAACTCATGAGATGGCAGGACAGCTATTGTTCTAAGCTGTGGACACATATCAAGGCATGTATATATTTATATATATATAACTTGTTTTCTTACAGGGTGTGGACTGGAATGTAATTTTCTTCTTAGTTTATCATCTTTCCACAATCGGTTTTAATTAACCCGTGTTTTCGATAACCTGTGGTTATGGTGATTTCTGCACGTTTTCGCATAATCCCTCGTTATCTGTGTGATAATGGGATGTGTTGCCACACAAACGGTCATCTGAAACACCCAAATGATCATCTAGGGTGCGATACGGTCATCTCAAGCTACCAAACGGCCATTTGGCAATTTCCCAATCGCACATGAATTATCAATTTTGATTTTGATTAATATCGCATATTAGTTTCACTTGCTCTTCAAGTATATGCAATTGACACTATTCTGGAAACATCCCGAACCTTCATTCATCCCAACCAAGTTGTCTCTCATAGATGTGATGCATGTCTCACTCAACCAGACGCCGGTGTGGTGAGTTGAGATGAGTTAGTTGGTTTAATCATATTGAATTGGTCGGTTCAAGGGAAGAACTAAGCCAATTCAAACTTTTATTACCTTGAGCCCAAATGGCCATCTCAACACTTGAGACACCCTTCTAGCTGCCCAAACGGCCGTCTCACTCACTGAGATGGTCATTTGGCAATTCATTTAGCCAGTCCAGTGATCTATTTCATGAATTGAATACCTAAACACTTTAGTAATCAATACAATGAGCACTCAAGATCAAACTCCTCTTTCAGATGAGTTCCTATGTGTGTGACCCTATAGGTCCCATGTCACGTTCACAATGAGTGTCCATTACTAGCTTACGACATCACAAGCAGAGAGTGGTGCCTAGCATATCAGTGCCACCCAAGTGAATGGAAAGTTGGAGAACAACTTCAACCTACAATATGTGTAAGGTGTTGCAGTTATTGTATAATTCCTTTATCACTAATATATAGAATGAACTCTAGGCATGGACTCGTCATCCTATCAACGTTCAATCCATGTTTCTTGAACCAGGATCAAACTGTCTGAGATAATGTGACCTCAATATCATATATTGATTCACATGTACATGCACATGCATTTCTTAGACTCACTTATCAAGTGGACAAGATATCATACTCTGGTAGGAGGGACAAACCTCATATCTATCACTCACAATCTATCCCCATGTGTCAAAGTCACCCCATTATCACCTTTATAACAACCCCTGTTTCAAGATTGCATTTGATGATGACAAAGTGTAGCCAACGACGTGATGAGTGTAGTGATTTCAGGTCTAAGAATCACAATCACCACCTTCACTATGAGAGTTGACTATGACTAACCATATGATGGTTTCCATGTATCACTCTAAAGGTGGGTATGTCTAATACATTGTTCCCTAACATGTATTTGTGTGCTTGGTTTAATATTGTCATATCATGACTAATGAGATTTAGTCATCAACCAACTCACACTCTGATCTTATGTGTTATTGTTGTCTATCAACCTTCCACAATAAAAATCGATCAGGGACAAATGAGAATATGTATATGTACTCTTAACATATGTATGATCTCATATACAAGGATAGTAACTTGCATACATACGTCATTGAGTAATATTATTCTCTAGACATTCACTTTGTATCCTCATTATCTCATAACTGAGTGAAACAAATGAGTTGGAAGCTTGCCTTTATAAGTATCAATCAAATTCTATAAGGTATATGCCATGGCAATCATCACATGATTTGCTCTATGGGCATACCTTACCAATACTGATGTCATGACATGATAGGATTAATAGCATCACTCCTTCAAGAGTTCAACATAATTGAATAAATTATTTAGTTTTCATTTCTTTTCTTATTGGATAGATCTTTACATATAGAAAAAATAGTTTCTATGAATACTATTACATAACTCCACATGCATTCTCTCTATTCTACTGTGTAAATGGGCCAAGTACATTTTTGGAGTCACAAATCCACCACTCTATCCTCTTTTGATCCAAAATTCCATCATTACATCTACCAAACGAAATGGGTGCAAGTACACCCTATGGAGTCACAAAGCCACCATTTGTTTCAATGGACAATGTTAGGAAAAGAATCTCACTATGTAATTTCAACCCAATGAATCTCTTTACCAATGGGATCAACATGATAACAACCTCCTCTCTAATTTTATGGAATACCATGGATCCTCAGATAAAATAAATCACTAATAAGATGTTAACTTGAAAGGATATCTAGGATAATCTACAACTTATGTCCTCTAAGAACATCTCAAGGATGTATTATATGATCATGGATATGTATAGTCTTCCTTACGAGGATAAGAATTCACAATAATACTTTGGGGAGGTTACTCACATCAAAGAAGATATAAATAGTCTACTTCCAGTCTCTACTAATCTTGTCAAGCTTCAAGAACAATGTGACCAAATGGATGTCATCATATTTCTTTCTAAAATTTGCAAATAATATGAAGGAGCCAGAATTCAGGTACTATTGGGAACATAGATATGTAAATTTGTAGAATCTTATGAGCATGTCTTATAAAACTTCCTCAAACAATTTATCCATCAACTCTGGAGATGAATCGATCATCACTTGACTCCTAGAACACCATCAACCCATTTTTACATAAGGATGTGGTCATGGTGGTAGAGAAGGAATATGTTCATTTGATGGAGGTAGAGGTCAACCTGAGTGTACTGATTATGGAAAGAAGAATTGTGACAAGGAGACATGCTATGAGCTCCATGGGTTCTTTCTTAGGACTTCCACAAAAAATCTTGCCTCTATAGAACGATCTTATGTGCCCACTCATTAAATCAAGATGAATGATAAGGAGTATAATATACACGATGGGTTCAACAACAAAAAGATAAGGAGTACAATAAAATTCTCTAGTTTTGGGTATCCCAACATGCATCTTGCTTTGTCATCTCTTATGATTAGAAAGCAGACACTTTGTTCTCACTATAGTCTGCTTAACTGGATCTTCGCATATGCATTTGTCTTCTTGGGTTCTTGGCTCAGGTGCAACATATCACATTACTCGTATAACAAGCCTCATCTCCAACTTATCTACCACCAAAGAAAAAATACCCTAAGATTCCATTACTAGTTTATATCAAATTTTCATTCAAGACATGGAAAGATTAATACCTCTTTCAAACATTACTCTACCATCATCTCTATTTGTTCTACCATTTCTCTTTAATTCATTGTCTATAAGTATTTTTATTTGGGCACTCTAAGCATCCATTAGATTTGTTCTTGATCACTATTTTGAATAGAATTTATGGTCTCTATTATCTAGACATGACTCTAATGGATTATGTAGTTGAATTTCCCCTCCATCTTCATAGTCATTCAGGTCATTTTATGACTTGAATACTTTGTGGTTTGCACCCTCAATTTTTAGACTACATAAACTTTATTATGAAGTTTGACAATGAAAGAAGCACCATCTATCCATTTATGGTCTTTAGATTGTATGCAAGCGGATTCTATTTATAATTGTTAGAACAATTACTTTATTATGTACATGGGCCTAATTGTCTTGGTCCATTAGGGTTAAGTTATGCTTCCTTGTACTTGCCTCATGTCCTATATATAGGAGGAGATTTTTCCATATCTCCATAAGAAATATCTTTATAGCCTCCATTTTATTTTTCATATGGTATCAGAGCATTAGATCCTAACTTTATAGAGAATAGAAGAGACATATTCCTATGGGTGGTCGCCATATTTCCTGACTTGTCTACCCACTAGGCATCATCATGGCCTCCACGGTCGTCTCTTATCATCATCTTTCATAAAAATCCAATATTTTTAAACCTATGTCAGCGCTCTCCATCTCAAACATCACCACCATTGTCTTCCTCTCTCAAATCACGTCTAATTGTCCCATTCCCAACTTATGTTCCCATATCCTCTTGACCTCTAGACATGAAAAAGGTGGATTCTTTGGCTTTTTGAATGACACTCTAATGACCAGTATCAAGACTCAACCCCAAGTCCACTCTGCATGCATCGATTGATGTCCATCTCTGGACCAACGCACACCAAGGACCTCCTTTCCTATACATCAACGATCAATTTCCATCTTGAAATGCACATCAAGGAATATATTCGCTTGCTATTTTCTGAATCGATTTCCTTAGTTCGATCATGTGCCTTTTCCCTTTTATTTTTCTTGGTCATCTATCAACTACTTTCCGTTCCATCTCACATCTTTTCTGAGACTAACTCCCACTACCAGATTATAATTTTCTCCTAGAGAGGCAAGTCATCAAGGCAAATTACATGATGTCATGGATACCATTGCTTCTCCATGTGAACTACAAGGGCAACTCATGTGCCTGCGACATCTTTCTAATCTCAAAGTTAGATGTACACAACAAGATTACATTGGGCCCATAACACCTCTACAAGTTGGATACCGATGAGAACAGAGTGGTTATGTCAAATTTGTAATGTGTCGCTTTGACCATTACAAACATCATCATTTCAGCTTTGAAAGACATTGACTATTAAAGACATTGTACGATTCAATATACCAGTTTTTGACCAATATAATAAAGTATTTCCTAGCAAAAAAACCACTCCCCAAAGAAGAAAATTTAGCAAGGACTTCGACCAACAAAAAACTTGATATTATTTATTTATTTGGCAAATAAAAAGACCTTGTGTTAGTTTATAAAGCACAAAAAAAAGAAAAGGAGCAATGCATTATTTTTTTTCCTATCATGCTTGTAGCGGTAGTGCTTTGATTTTCCTACTAAGATCCATTCCAATAGTATCGTTCCTATTTCTATCGAGATTCATTCCAACAGTACTACTTCTTCCTATCAAGTTCCATTTTGATAGTGCTACTCCTCTTTCTACTGAGTTTCTATTTCAGTAGTTTTTTTTATTTGGTTATTTACAATGTGCTTATTCTGGTAGTGCTTTGTTCTTCATATTGTGCCTTTTATACCAGTAGTGCTTTATTTCTGTGTCTTCATTCCTATACTAATATTTATGACTCTCCATCCCAACCACTCTCATGATCTTTTTCGTGGTTGGGGTGAGGGGGAGAATAGAGGAAGATGAGAAGAAGAGAGAAGGTGAGATAAGAAAAAGAGAAGAATTCATATCATCTGATCATGTTTCCTAGTTTCTTCATATTCATCCACGTGGTTGATACCTACTATAGCATATATTCCTATAGTGGTGCATCTCAAGCACATGCCCACCTGCTATGGTGCAACATTCCTGTAGTAGTGCTCTTATCCCAACTACTATGTATTATTTTGGTGTTGGTGCTTCTTTTATGATAATACTTCAACAACAATAGCAAAGAAAATGACTTTTATATATGTTCTCCACTATGTACATTCTTCCAACTTCTCGTCAAGGATTCAAAACTTTATCTGAGGTTTCTTCAATGATCTGACGATCTCAGAAATTGATTTGTGATTTTTTCAGGGGAAGTGTACTTTGTAATTACTACTTCTACATTGGTCTTATCATCTTCAAGGGGAGAAGACCTATTTGTTGCTACATGTTGTCTTTTCAAGGGGAGGTATCAAATTGCTTCAATTTTTATGTTGCAAGATTCAGGGGAGATTATTTCTTGTCAGGGGAGATTAATGTTTGTATGTCTATTTTACCTTTTTTTTCAAGTATTAGAAAGTTGGACATGTATTTCACCCATTCTCTAGCTTGAAAGAAAGTGTTAGAATAATTAGTTTCTTATGTATATGGGCCTAATTTACTTGAACCATTAGGGTTAAGTTATGCTTCCTTGTACTTGCCTCCTCTCCTATAAATAGGAGGAGAGTTTTCCATATCTGAATAACAAATATATTTTTAGCCTCCATCTTATTTTTCACAATAACATTGTTCATCCTTATGTTTTGGGGCCTAGTAGGGTCTCTTTAAATCTAGATAGTGTTATCTTATGGCATTCATTAATGAATTTTTAAGGGAAACTTGGATATATTTAGCGAAATATTTCTTTGAAATCTTATTCATTGGATGAAGTTTTGTTTTTGAGAATGCAACCAATTTTCACAAAAAGGTATGTACCATTCACACTGATAATTTTAGGTATATTATTGTCCATGTATCACTTATTTTTTTATCAAACAAAGGGAATACTCACCAGTAGTTTCGTCCTTATAATCCTTATCAAAATGGTTAAATAAAAAATAGGCATATCACTGAAACAATTAAGATGCTTCTTCACCACATGCATGTTCTAAGATTTTTGAGAGGATGTGTTTCTCACAACCATATATTTGCTCAATTGTGTTTCATCATCTGTTTTAATAACAAAATCCCATTTTATTTTTTATGTCCTAACCATATGTTATATATGGTTCTTCCTAAGACTTTTTAGTGTGTTTCTTTGATCCATGAGCTTGGTGTTGGTCGTAGAAAGCTCAGTACTCAAACAACTGATTGTTTGTTACTTATATATTCTAAATCTAGAAAAGGTTACTACCACTATTTTCTATTTGAGCATGGATTTATTATGTCTTTTAATGTCACCTTTTCTAAGAAACTTTGTACTTTAGTGATCAGGTCTAAATCACGCATATAAAAAGCAGCTGATTTATAAGGATCATACTTCAAATTTATAATCTGAAACCTTGTAGGACTCCCACAACTCAATATAATTAAAAGTAGATATATGAGTTTGAACAAATGAATGTACATAAATTTAGTACCCTAAGATTATGCTCTTACTTAATTAAGCAAAACTTGAAGTAAAAAGATGTTTGGAACTAGAACAAGTCTAGAAAAATAGGTTAAAGCAAAACAAAGTAAAATAAAGAAAATAGACTCTATCAAATGTACTAATCAGGAAAAGGGAGTTCTGGGTATGTAACCACAAATCATGTTGTCTATGCACCTCATTCTCGTGTGTAGATAACCCTCGAACACTCTAGCAAACAACTAAATCCATGTCCATTATGTGCCATGGTAGCTACTCTGACGGGGGTCATCTCACTCTCTCTAGTGCAGTGGGACTAAATCCATTAGTGGTCAAGCGCCCCTCTCCAGGATAATGGACCAACATGCCTGACTGTTCCAGAGTACCTTTTAGGTCCAAGACAACCAGGAGAATTAGGAGTAGCGGGAGATAGACCAAGAATATGAACCACTTCCAAACCAACTTGAGCTCATAGAAACTGAGTGGGTTTCACAGTGAGGGATGGGATCTGCTCAACCTCAAATTCTCAGCATATCTCCATTTATACTTTTTCCTCTCATATTTTGGTCCAAACTACCTTCGCTAACCAATTTTCACTAATCTCTTGAATTGGGCAAAATGACGGTTCATGCGAGCAAGAGATCAACCAAAACAATGATCATAACCAAGAAAAGATAGAAAAGAAGCATGCTAGATCTGAATATAAACCACCTTCTTAGAGTAGAAGTACATAAACATGTCCAAAATGGGCTATATATCCAAGAAGGAGCTCAACTAGCCATAAAAAAACATAGTTGGCACCAAAAAAAGATGGATATACATAATTTGTACAGAAACGAAGAAAATAGTAGAGAAAAAGAGGAGGCAGAAAATATTTAGTCCATGGAGGAGAGGTGGTTGTCACTCCTTCACCTCTAGATAGGTTGGATCTCGTCCTTAGGCTCGTCCTTCTTGATTTTCTAGACTCCTTGGACACCTTTCTCCGTGATTCTGCCCCAAACAACAACTTGGATGGATGAATCAAGGTGGAATCTTAAATGGAGTGAGTGGAAGGTGAAGTGGTTGATGGAAGGTGATGGAGGTCTATAGAGGATGGATGCAAACTAATCGGTTGGACATAGGGGTGAGATCCTCAACCCTCTCAAGCCTTGGAGCCATGATATGGAGGTTTAGGAACCAAAAATGTGTAACCACAGAAAGAGTGTGGAACCCAAAAATTAAAACCCTTGGTCTGATGGTCAAGGAAGAGTATATATAGTGGTATGCATAAAAGTTTGGGGATGAGGTGAACTTGACTCAAATTGGGGCAAACTACATCGAGTTCACACCTTCGGTTTGGCTTCATCAGGCGTGGATATCAAGATTCACTATCAAAGTTGACCATCAGGGCTAGTCGTCAATCTTTGGTTGTTAGGGGTTGACAGTCAATTTGGGTCGTCAAGGCTGACCCGATGGAAAAAGGTTCGCCAAGTAATATGTATAAAACTGACTCAAGTTTGGGAAATAAAGTCAATTTCTCCCTGTTAGATTGGTGTGCTTTAGATTCAATTGTCTGGGAAAGACATCAATTTGGTGATTTGTCAATCTTGACCATTACGGTCAACCATCATGGCATGTCTTCCAATAGGGAAAAGGGGTCGACAGAGTGTCGGAGTGTATTGTTGCAAAAATCGCATGAACTCTACCCAGATTCAGGGAAACTAAGTCGATTTAGTCAGGCTAAATCAAGATGATCAATGCTTTCTTCATTTTGGTGCATGCAAGTCCCAAAATTGGCTAGTTGAGAAACTATATCTTCAAAAAGAGGTAAACTACAAAAAAACTAAGTATCTATACTTATTTAGGGCATATAAAGCCTAATATAGACACAAAACTACAGTTAAATACTTAGAATAAACACCTAAATTTGGGTGTTACCAACCACTCTAAGCTTAATCACTTGCTTGTCCTCAAGAAAGACTTAACTCAAAAAATGAAAGATGGCATCCAAATTTAGCTTGGTGATACATAATAAGGTTAGGAAAAATAGTTTCAAACTAAAAATCTCCCAATCCAAGTTATTTCATAACAAACCCCGACCATTCTAGAAATCCCTTCTAAAATAAGATCAAAGAGCATCCATGCAAGAGTGGATCCAGTGCAACTCAACTTTACTAAAGGGATCTTGTACTCTAGTATTGAGTGTTAAGTGTTGTCACTTAGGGAACCTGTCAAGCGATGAAGATGAGTAAGGAGTTATCATCATGCATTCACTTAAGATAATTAGGATCAGTGTGCCTCCCACGTCCTAAAAAGAAGAAACAAAAGAAAAAGACTCTAATGACTTCTGAGGATCCTGATCTGTGTCAGGCTGATCCATGTAACGAGCAACAATCCCTATAGTTTGAGCCAGTTGGCCTAAACCAGTGAAACGAACTCATTGTACCTTTCTCAAACCAACCCTACTACTGGGATAATCTCATAGGTCTCCTAGGGATCCCTAAAGACTCTCTAATGGGCTTTTAGAATGCTATTACCTGGCATGGCATACCCACATTCATGACCCCAGTCATACACACACTGGACACCATCCTCAACTCTCCTGAAAGAGAAAACAAATGCTCATATTTTTCTTCACTCTCAAGTTGTTATTTACAACATTCTAATTTATAGGCCTAGATGAAGAGTTATCTTGATATTTTGGGATTTTTGGACAACCAGTCCTCTTTTCCATATTTTCTGTTTTCATCTTTTTGACTCAATATAATGTGACGAGGCACATTGTAACATACTAGATCTCAGACCCTACCTTGGAAGCTTACATTTTGGACTTAGCCAAACAAGGTTGAAGGTTATACCTAAATAGATGTTTAGTATAACCTCAATGAGATAATGTATGTATAGATCACCTTAATGTAACCTAATGTTCTAACATTAATCTTAGGTTTATAATGGATACATAAAATATGCCACATAACTCATTTTGGTGGTAATATGAAGATAAGGAACTTAATTGGATGAATAATTTAGATAATGGGTTGTTAATGTGCCATATGACATATCACATAAAAATAAGTCTCAAAAGTGGAAACAAACTTCAAATTCAAAATCTACATATCAAAATTAGCCTACATGTCAAATTTCATCTAATTTGGACAACCTTGAAATATTAGGATAAGTTTAGGAGAGAGAAAATGAGTAAAAGGCATAAGTAATGAATAATGTGATTATATAACTTCAAAATATGGAAATAATGGCAAATTCATATTCAACACATCAAATATAACTTGTGGATGAAGTTTGGTCCAATTTGGATGTTGTTTGTGCAAGTTATGCAATTTTAGGTACATTCTGGACTTTTCTACAATTTACCCAATTGGGAGGTTTTCTTTCCAAATTGTCACATGCATTATAATATTTAGATATTCCCTTACTATTCTCGAGTTTTTGAACCATGGGGCACCTAGTTGCACCTTGGTTTGAAGGTGTTTCTTTCCAAGGGCATTTTAGGGATTACTCTCTTTATAAATGAGCTTATCTTTAGAAGCTATCAACCAATGGGGTTATTTCTTTGATTGGAGGTCGGTTGGGATGGCCTATAAGTGTCCATCAACTGACATTTGATATTCAAGAAGCCTCTATGAACTATCCTTTTGCATGTCCATAAGCACCCTTAGCATTGGACAAATGGAAAGTAACTTGACACATCGTGCTTGACTTCTTCCTTATCCATAAAGGCTTGCCTGTTCATGGACACCATTATACATGACACATGGAAAGTCTCATAGACACCTCATACTTGACATCTTTCTTTATATAGACATATCTACCCTTTCCCAACTCTAAATTCAAAAAACTCTTGCTTTTATTTCTTTCCTCTAGCCTAGAACATAACTCCTACTTTGTTTGGCCATGAAGGTGTTGTCCCAAGGTAAAAGAAGGTGCCTACCTTGGTGAACAAGGCTCCTAGGGTTCCAAATTTCTCTATTTAGGATTTCTTAAGCTCCTCCTTGCTGATTTTGACCAAAACTAGTAAGTATCCTCCTTTCCTTCCCTATTTTCATGTTGTTAGTCTTCCTTCCACCTTCCTCCAGGTTGGAATCATGGCCTTCCATGGTGAAACCCCACCTAGAACCCATAAGCACCGCATCTCCATGTTATTTTGTTAGGGTTTTTCACCTCTAAAGTGGAGAAGGTTCTTCTTGCACGAGATAGGAGATTTGTTGGAGAAACTAGTCTCTCTAAGCTTGGGAACCTTACTTATTGGACATGTCTACCTTCCCTAGAGGTTCTTTGGAGGTCTAGGCTTGACTTGGATTGTTTAGACTCTAAAGTTGAGGTATGATGTATCTCCTATTCTTCTATGTTGAGCAATTCACCTATGCTTATTCATTCTCTTTGTCCTATGGACATTAGCTTATACACAATGTCTTTTCTTTTGAAAATCATGGTTCATCTGAACTATCTTATTTGGTATTGATCATGTGATCATGGATATTCTTTTGAACTATTATATTATGCTTTGTTCATGATGGAACTCTAAAATATGACATGTGATGTCTTTTGCCCACTTTGAGGTGGATTTATATGTTGGTCACTTATGTGGTGACTAGTTTATATATTCCAACTATACTTTCAACTTGCCTCTACATTTAACATGCTATGTGATTCAGTAGTACTAGAGTAGTGTAATTGCTTTGGTTTTTATGGCAGATGTGTTATTTCCTTTCGAGTAGATGTGATATCTCCTGCTCTTTTGGGATGGAAAGGAACCTCATACCCAAGGCAAGATGTGTGATTCTTGGCCCATATTTTATATATTTGGGAGATTGGAAGTATTCCTTTCTCTATCAGGTTTCAAGTTTATGAGACTTGGCTGCCTTTGTGTTTATATTGTTCTAGGGCTATGTTTATCTCACATGCATGCAGGTTGATGATATGGGGTGTGTGCCCTAATTCTTTACATGTGCTTGTGTGGAACAATCTTTATGTTTTATTCATGTAAGTATTCTTTTGTTATCATATGATTTCAATTCCTTTTCTTTTGATACCCATTTGGGTGGTCCTTATCCTTTCTATGGGAAGCCTATTATATTTGATGTCCTTTATTCCATATATTGCTCAATTTCCTATTTAGTATGCACATACCAGCCTTTGTTGATGTCATCTATTTTCTCTTCTTGTTGGGGTATGCTTCCAACCCTAGGTGAAGGACTTGGATGATAAGGCATGAAGTTTTGGACTAGCTTAAGGAGTTAAAGCTTGGAGACAAAGAAGTTATGGTTTATATTTACCTCTCCTTAGATCCTTATGTTGTATCATACATGTAAACCCTTATGGGATATTATGATGTACTTTTGTAATCTTTTGTGAAAATTGAATATAGTCATCATTTTTATTCCGTTGTTATACTTTGGTTGCTTTGAATACCATTTATTGAAGTTTGAAAATTTTGCACCTATTCTAGCATACCTTTGAGTGTGTTTGGAATGGATTTTTTATTCTTCAAATTTTTTTAGTAAGGGGGTGATCCCACCTCCTTACACACGTAGATTGTCAAAGTAAAACATTCCAACTTGATTATGGCTTACAAAATCATCATTGTCTGCTTAATACCTATGTGAAAATTGTAATAATGATTCAAGGATCCTTAGAGTAAAGTTGGGTTTGTGAAAAATGTGACTTTGGTTTTTATCAAACCCCAGATCCATCTGAATGGTTCCAAATACTAGGTTTTTCATTCACAACTTAGATCCACGAGACATGCATTTTCAAACTGTGAAAAAGCACATAGCGTTAGATTTAATGTCCAAATTAAGGAAACAACCAAAGAGCTAATTGAAGCAAGAGTTCAAGCGATTGAGATAAAGATAGGGAAATTAGGCGCATTGATAAGCATTTTTCTATTTTATTCGCATCACATAGCCTTAATTGCATAGACAACAAATTAAGCAACAAAATCCAACAAAATAATAAAACTAGGCTAAAAAGATGAAAATTTAAAATTTTTATGCTAAATGCAAGAACAAGGATGTAAACATGCATGTATGATAAGGAAGATAAAAGGAAGTAAAAAATAAAATATTGAAGGGTGGAACACCCTACCACACCAAAACTTTGGTCATCCTCAAGCAAAGCCTAAACATAGAATGATAGTGGTGAAAGTAATACAACTACTTGAAGTATCCACCACACATGAACAAGTTGAGGATGGTGATGACATCTTCATGTCAACATGGAGGAGATCATTGAAAGAATGTCCATCTGGCATTGCCCAGATGAAGAAATTAGGTTCTTGTAGGTGCTTGTTGTGTTGAACGATGTTGGTACTAGTATGGAGGGGTGTCGTCAATGAGGAACAAACTCAAGTTGAGTCCTGCAGACACTGGCATAGACTACGGCCTTAGAGGTGTTGTAGTATCCAACTAAAAGATGTTGTTGAAGAAGCTTAGGGACAACTGCAGCTACTGCTGGGTAGTCAATGTTGGTAGTGGTGGGTAGACGATGTCGAATCTATATAGAAAGTACCCCATGTTCTACCGAATATGTTGGACCTCCTGTTGGATGTTGTCGAGATGGCTTCCAGTATTAGTCTGGTAGGTGTGAAGGTCCTATCAAATTCCCATGAGCATGTCAAAGATGTTTCTCATGTTGAAATTTTGTTGATGCTACTCGAG
Source organism: Alisma plantago-aquatica (assembly GCA_963693085.1). Lineage (NCBI taxonomy): Eukaryota > Viridiplantae > Streptophyta > Magnoliopsida > Alismatales > Alismataceae > Alisma > Alisma plantago-aquatica. The sequence goes on from OY856410.1 coordinate 974,922,212, forward strand.
CAAATGAGGCTACTGATATAAGAATGAGGGTGTCTCCATATGGGGCACTTCCTGGTGAGGAATGTTGTGGAAGGTTGCCCTGTGATGCTACTCTACCTCCTGAAATTCTAGCATCTACTGAAGAAGAGGGCATATAGTATTGTGTTCCTGGGGTGTGTTGTCATTGACATCCTGAGTAAAGATGTCATTTAATGACCCCACATACATGGCCTTTGCATTTGTCGATAGAAGAATCTTATGGCGGGCTTGGCCAAAGATGAAGAGATAGCCTTTATTGTAGGATTTGATCATCACAACATGGATAAGGTGGTTCAAGTCCACCTTAGTGTGTGTCCTCACATCTTTAATCATGGGTAATTGGTCATTTATGACCCCAAGATGTCACGATATTAATGTGACCATGTTGCATTGTCAACGGATGGAGTTGTCAAAGTGTTGAATCAAGAAATTTAGCACATTCTCCTTCCTTCCCACCATGACGCACCAAAGGATGTCGAGGTCAACCAAGTTGACTACTCCATGACTGTCCTACTTGGGAGGGACGCAGTTGGTGATCATTTGGTGCATAGTGAAGGGTTGGTTGTGAATGAGAGAAGACTCTACATGGCTCAAAGGGAGTTTCTCTAGCCCAATCAGTATCTTCCAGGTGGAATCAAATTTGAAACTTGTATCACCAATTTCCAACTGTCCTTTAGATATCTCCAGGTAGTCATTATTAGAGCACATCAATCACCTATTCAATTGATCCTTAATGACTTCTGGCAGTTGACTCAGCAAGCAGAAACATATACCACTGGCCTTGTATCCTTCACTTCTTTTAGTGTAGCATAGAACTCAAAAGTGAGTCGATTATACATGTTGCAGTTTGAGTAGGCCAGGATGTCTAGCCCAACCAATTCTAGCTACCAGTCCACATGTGTGGGGATACCAAGGATGTCAAGGATGATGGGATCACATATTTCAAACCAACAAGTTTCCACCCATCCTTGTTGAATGTGCCATATCTCATCTTCTTCTCCCGCATGCGAAACATAAGAGGGGGAGTGGCATTCAAAGTAGAGTAGGTGGAGGTGACTAGTGGCTCACCGAACAATATGGAATAGCAGGAAGAAGAAGACTAGCACAAAAATGTTTCTCTCTCTGCAGAAGCCCTATGGTGATCTCTTGAAGGTTGCATCCCTGCAAACAAAGTGTGGTGGGACATTCCGCTTGATGAACCTGGGTGATGTCCTAATGCAATGTGAAGCTCAGAATCACGGTGCGACCATGACCATTCCTAGGCAGACACCTCTTCCACATCATCATCTTAATGTCCACTATCGGTGCTCATTAGCATATAACAAACATCCTGGTATTCGGGTCTGATGCACGCAACCCAATGTCTAGTGATGAAAACTGCTGGTAAGCATCCACATACAATAGATTCATGGATCATGTGGCATGTGGCAGGTAACAGTGTAGACCTCCAAGTGAATCGATGTCGGTGGATGACGTCAATGAACTAGATCCTTCTCCCTTGATCCTTGAAACTGACCTCTTCAACCTCTTGAATCTACCTCTTGCTACTTCCATGGCGTCGGTGTGGGGAGAGGTGAATTTTAGTGAAGAGGTGAGAGTGAATCTGAGTCTAGTTAGTTGAAATTGGGTTGATATCACAAGAAATGTGCTACTGTCACGGCCAGGTAGGTTGGTTGGATGTCAGTGTTGACCCAGATGAAATTGGGTCGATTTTGATTAAACTGACTCAATTTCATAGATCAATGAAGTTGAAAATCCTTCTGTGATGGTGATGTCAATGTTGTGGCCTCATATTAAATTTGAAGTCATGGTGATGTTGGTGGTGAGGATTGAGTGACCCACATTGATTTAGATCCAAAATCCATGTCAGTTTGGTTCAAACTGACTTGATTTTGTGGACAATGATGATGCTTCTTTAGATGGTTGTTGTGGATATGTTAGTGGTGTTGATGTGGATGGCGGTGCGGTGGTGTTGGCAGTATTTGTGTCATGATGGATATTTCCTTCTGGTGTGTGGTATGCCGTTCATCTCGTCAAGATAGCATTGATGATGGGTGTATGTGTGGTGTTGTAGCAAGGGGCAGCGTAGGGGATGGTGAGATGAAGTAGTGGTGTAGTGAGCAGCAATGTCAATGTGGTGGCACCATAGGGCGGGGTGAGCTGGTCTATAGGGCATGAGGTTGAGGGCACCACTGTGAAAGAAGAAAGGATAGAAGTGCATTGCGGGTGAAGTAAGACAATACACCAGGTTCTAGGATGGAAGGAAATCGAGTTGGATCATTCCCTTTTTTAGCCACCAGACTGAGTTGTGGGTGGGAAAGGGGGCAAAACCGACTCAGTTTTGATGAAACTGACTCGATTTCAATGAAACTTTGTTGATTTTGTTTGGCAACAATTTGTGGGATAGATATGAGATAAACAATCAAATTGGTGCCAAACACAAGGAGTCTCACACCTGATAGGGTGTCATGTGACAAAACTTGAGTAGGAAAAGGTGCAGAAGAGCGAGAATAAAAACATGGGGTGAAATCAACTCGATTTGGATAAAATTGAATCTAGTTTGTCTGGAGGAAATATGACGTGTGAAGTAGGCATCTATTAGTAAGAATAGTAAAAGAGAAGCCATAGAACACTAGCTATGCATGAACAAGGTGTCAGTCAAGTCGGAAATAGATGTGTGTTAAAAAGCCAGAAAAGGTGAGAAAGGAAACCGAGTCGATTTCATTTTGAATCAAAGTCGCTTGAATGTCAAAAAAAGTAGGAAACACAAGGTGGGGAGATAGAGAAGATGTGGTCAAGGGGTCAAGGAAGTGTAGTGACATGTCTGGTTGTCAAGAGAAGGGAGCACAAAAGGATTCGGTTGAAACTGACTCACTTTGGGCCAAACCGAGTCAATTTGAGTTTGTCGGGTAATTCTCTAAATACTTTGATTTAAGCACAAGAAATTTAAAGTTATAAGATATTTCTAGTCTTACCCAAACATACACGAAGTTACTCAACTGCTCAAGGGTTAGATCACAATAGATGTATGCAAAAGGGCAAAAATGCATGTACGCAATATAACATAAAATACCTAAATGATGGAAGAAAGAGAATTTATGTCTAGGTAGTTAGAGGAAAGATAAAACTTACACTAGAATTTTGAAAAGGAAATTTATTTTATATGCTAATGGAATAAGAAAGAATAATTATGTAAGAAAGAGGGGGTGGCTATGCCACAATTTCCCACACTCAGATCCTAAATCCTTAATTTTTGGCTTCTTGTTACCTACATGTTGTCAATGGAAGTCACCTTGCAAAATAGACGATAGGAATCTCGAGTCTGGGGTAGGGAGTTGTCATCAGATGACTCAGTGGACTCATCCTTGTGCAAAAATAGTCCTAAACTACATGGAGGGAAATCCCTTGACAGTGAATTGATTGAGCACCTCTAGATGTAAGTGTCTGAAGGTGTGTGCCTAGATATGTTGGCACAAGATGAGGTGGAGGGTAGATTTTTTAAATGCTTCTGACTTGTGCATTCTTAGATTTGCACCTATAATTTGGAAGTAGGATGCTTGAAAGATTTTTGTTGGCAATTAGAGATATCCAATCAAAGTACGAATAAGAAGTAACCTTGTGTGAATCCAATGACAGTTCAAACCACCCCAAGCTTATCATTTTCCACAAGGTATGCGTCATCTTCATGTTTTGCAGTCATGTTGTTAAAGATTGTCAATCCCTCTTCTTCAATGCTGATCAACCCTTATAAGGGGATAGGGACAAATGTCAGCTCATGCCGCTCCAATTCTTCATCAATATATTCAATATCCCAATTTGAATAGTCAATGTCATCCTCCTCAAACAAACTATTCCACACCATAGTAGGTTCACTGCTTGAAACAAAGTGATATGTCTTAACTTAGGAGGTGTCACCTTGGTCTAGATAGAGGTCAAGTTTGGTCGCTCAAATTTTCCCTCTATTAGTGGGGCTGTTTGGCTACCTCGAGATGGATGAAAATGATTGTCAGCAAACCATATGTGTGGACATTGTGTATCCCTTATTGGTTGCTCAAAAAACTCAACTAGATGGCATGAAGGGCTTCCTTTATTAGGGGAGTCTTCATAGAAAAATCCATGAGTGTAGTTGGTAGCCCAAATAGGATGGGAAGATAAGTTCCACGTTAGACCCATTGGAATAGTTTTAATGACTAAATTTTTCATAATTGTACATTGGAGCTTGCAAGTGTGTGATAACTAAACTAACAAGGTCTCAAAGTCTCCTTATATGCACAACAGCCTCATTATGAAATTACTGAACTTGAGACGAAATGCTTTCAAGATCTGCTAGTTTTTCCATGTTTTCTACTGTATCAAACGGTTGCACTTGGATAAATCTTAATTCAACAACTTGTAACATAATTCTGCTACAGGCTGCCATCCTGATGGATTCCTGAAGTTGATGATCTTGCCTATCAAGTAGCTCCAGAAATGGACCATCACAGTTTAACATATGAGAAAATAAGGTATAAAGATGTGTGTCGATACTTTCTTTACCTAGTGTAATTTCTTTGTCCAACTCTTGATTCCAGAGGAATGTGGAGGTTGTATGCTGATAAATATTCTCTATTGTTGGAGTGTTAACATATGATGATAGTGGGGGTAAATATAACTCAACTAGCTGGAGTGCACAACTTTCAAATATTTGCAAACAGTCAGGGCTAGGGGTGAGCATTCAATTAATTTGGTCAGCTATGGTTAATTCAGTTCAATTAAATGGTTAATTTGTGGTTTTATTTTAATTCTTAAGCAAACCTAATTATTGATAGTTAATTTGGTTATGGTTAATCAATTAATGGTTAATTCTTTCTATTAATATGGTTAACCAAATAAAATTCTTGTTATAATACTATGTCAAAATAATCATAAAATTTAGAACAATTATCATATTAGAGTCGTATTGCATATAAATATAGTGTTATGTAGTTCATGAAAACTTGATTAGTAAATAAATCTATAGATTTTTTAAAATAAAAGTATAAATATATAGTTATATATATGTGTAGGATAAAATTTTTAAAAAGTTGTGGCTATTCAGTTAGTTCAATTAACCAAACAGAAAATATTTGTAATCGTCAAATAACCATTTAACCTAAATAAAATAATCAAATTAATGGAACTAACCAAATTGTTTCAAAAAACTAACCATTCAGAATTAACCATCTAGCTAATTGGTTATTAACCAAAATTTTCTCACCCCTAGTCAGGGTTGCGGAAAATTTTTGGAGAAGTGGATAAGTGACCTGCCTTGCTAAGGTAAGGTCCATGACTATAAAAGAATGAGAATGGAAAACCATATCAGTATGTATGAACAAATATGTGCAAAATGAGGGAATAACAATGCATATATGTACACGATTATGCTAACATAACAAAATCTTTGGGTGCATAAATGTGAAAAAACCACCTCCTCGACAACAACACTAAAAGTTGATTGGTTCTAAATCATGTGTCTAAAAGAGGGTGAACTTAAAAGGATCAGACTTTAAAATTATAACCCAAAACCTTTTAGGACTCTCACAACTCAACATGGGGTTGAAGTATATATACAAGGTCGAACATGGGAACATGGGGACATTTAGTCACCTAAGATTCCCCTCTTACTTTGTTAAACAAAACTGGAAGTAAAAAGATTTTAGAACTAGAATGAGTCTAGAAAAATGGAACAAAGCAAAACAAAGTAAAATAAAGAAAATAGACTCTGTAAAATACACTAATCAGGAGAAGGAGATCATGGCTATGTAACTAAAAATTGTGAAGTCCATGCACCTAGTTCTTGGGTGTAGAAAACCCTCAAACACCTTAGCATGCAACTAAGACTCATTTCCATCATGTGCCATGGTAGATACACTTGTGGGTGTAATCTTACTCGCTCTTGCATAGTGAGACTAAACTTATATGTTGCACAACACCCCTCTCGAGGATAATGGAACAACACCCTTGATTATTTTGAAGTACCTCTCAGGTCCAAAACAATTAGGATAATTAGGAGCAGCAAGAGATTGACCAAGAATCTAAACCACTACCAAATGACTCTAGTTTAGGGAAACCAAGTTAGTTTCATAGTGAGGGATCAAATGTCTCCAACCTCAGATTCCTCGAAGATCATTGCTTAGACTTTTTCCTCTCAAATTTGGTCCAAACTACCTTAAATATCCATTTTTATACTAATCTCTAGATGTACTAAAACAATAGTTCATGCGAGTAAGAGATCAAGCAAACCAACAATGATAACCAAGAAGGAAAGATAGAACATAAGCATGCTATATCTAAAGATAGATCAATGGCCAAAGAGGGGTATTTATAGTGATATGTGGAAAAGTATGTGCATGGGGCGAACTTGACTTATTTTGGGACAAATTGAGTCGAGTTCACACCTTTAGTTTGATGTCATCGAGCATGACCTTCATGGTTCACTATGGGAGTTGACTATCAGGGATATCCATTGATCTTAGGCTGTTGGGGGATGACCATCAGTCTTGGGTCATCGAGGCTGACTCAATGAAAAAATGTCTAGGGTAGCATGTACAAAAATGACTCAAGTTTAGTAAAAGTGAGTCAATTTCACATGTTGGTTTGGTGGGGTTTAGGTTCCATTGTTGGGGCAGCACATCAAGTTGGTGATCCATTAAACTTGATCCTCAGGATAAACTATTGGGGCATGTCTTCTGATAAGAAAAAGTGGTCGACGGAGTGTCAGACTGTACTATTGCAAAAATGATATAAACTCGACTCAGTTTTAGGGGGACTGAGTCAGTTTTGTGGGGATGAATCGGGGTGATTGATGCTTTCTTTAGTTCAGTGCCTACAAGTCCCAAAATTTCTAGTTGAACAACTATATCTTCAAAAAGAGACAAATTACAAAAAGCTATGTGTATAAAGTTATTTAGGGCATATCAACTCTAATATAGGCACAAAACTATAGTTAAATACTTGCATAAATGCCTAAATTTGGGTGTTATCATATGGTCAATCACCCCATGTTTCTCAAGTTATTCACAAAAATGAAGGTTATCTTCCTTATCCTATGATTGTCAATCCTATGCCTAGTATCTCTTGTTCTTCTAATCCTGGACCCACTCATATTGACATTGACCTTGCAAATCTCATAGATACTCCAACACAAGCACAAGAAGATGTGGTTGAATTCAACCCTTCTTCTTTTTCTTCTAACTAGAGGGAACCCATGGTTTATAGTGTTCTAGATAATAGGACAGTTTTCTTATATAAGATAAGATGGTCATGTAAAATTCATATCATTTACAACTTTGCTACTTATGACTACTTATCACCTTCCTACTCTATATTTATCACTAACAAATATTATGTCCCTATTCCTTATCTGTTACAACCCATATCCCTCCTTACTAGATATATAGTGTTAAAGATAACCTAATGATAATTGTGCCTTTGTTAGTAACTTAATTACCATATGGTTTATTTCAACCTTATTTTATTTTAATCTTGTATTTTATTAAGTCAAAATCATGAATTTGAGTATACTATGATATTTGAGTTTTAGTTGATATAGTAATAGCCCACACATGTATGTTTGAAGAGAATTAGAGATACTTGATAAAATAACTATTAAAGAAATCATCATTTAAAACTTTATAAAACTCTAACTTCTAAATTGTATAGAATTTAGCTATCAATTATAAAAAAGGATGAAATTAGACTTAAAATGAGAGTATTATGGAAATTTGGGTAACATGTGCAAAATTGTCATCAATTTGCACTTTCATCAGACCACAGAGATGGATGACTGGAGTGGTAATAATATAGATTGATGGCCATGAAAACCAATAGTCATGCAGACCAATGGCAATATAGATTAATGACTAGAGTGATGGCCACAGAGACCGACAGCCACATAGGCTGATGAACGGATCAATGGCCCCCGGAGACTGATGGAAATTAAATGTTCTACCACCCGATACAACCAATCACTAAAATCACCGTAATTTTTTTTATATGTCACAGAACCAAATAAAATCTTTTTTTTTTAATTTGTACTTGAATTTTCACACAAATAGAAGTGTAAACTACAAAAAAGGTGAATTATAAGGTTATTTATATGGCGACTTTGGTGAAGAACATGAAGAATATGGGGAAATGATGACCTAGTCACAAATGGATCATGATAAGTTAGTTTCAGCAATAGATTTCTTATCTCTTTCTATTTACCTTGATCAAAATCTTCTATAAGGATCATTGGAGGTTCTCCTTTACCTCCCTTCTCTATCTTCCTCGTCTAGTGGGCTCTACTTGGAGCAACAAATCTAACATCAGACTGTTAGGAGTTGGATTTTGAAGCTTATAACTCAAACCCAACCTTAGTAGACCAACATACAGACATACCTAGCCTAGGCCTAAGACCAGTAATCTATGATCATATGGAAGTGAGTGGAAAATCATCCTTAACCTTGATTTACATAAATTAAGTCAAAAATCATAAAGAGCATGTACTGCCTTGTACCTTAGATGTTGTTTTCATTTAATTGAGCCCAAAATATGAGATTTTAGTTGATCAATTGGTTGATCAGTATATCTATAATGTCATATGCATGCACTCTTCCTAAGAATAATTAATTAAGATTGTGGTAAATGTTAATGGTAGAACTAGAGGCACCAGATCCTTCGATTTGCCCTAATTTCTATAATAATGAATTGTATTATGAATCTATGATTTAGTCGATGGTTATTTCTAGCAAAATACTTATGAAGTACAATGAGTAGTATATTTTAGTATTATTCAATATACTTAGTTTATTAGTTCAAGTTATTTTTTTATGCTAGTGATATAAACTAAGTTCAGTGTGTGGAAAAATGGAAGTAGAAGCCTTAAGTATAGATTTAAGCTAAGAACAATACAATAGTAAAGCCATTAGCAAAACTAAAGGATCAAAGAGACGTTAGATGCCCTAAATACCATAAAATCCATCATGTAGGTATGCACTGTGAAGGAGGAAACATGTACTACTAGAAGAGTTTAGGGTGAGGTAGGCAAAGCTTACCATAGAGGTATGAGGGACTAAGCCCAGAGAGGACAGTCACCTTAAAATAGTGGGGTATCCAGCACCAATGGGAGATCTGGTAGTACCCAATGTTGTTCAACTAGTTCATATATTGCTCAATGAGTCAACCTTTATGGAACCACTAATGCAAGTAGTTAGGCCAAGTGCTTTGACTCACCACCTGAGTATCCAGGTTTAGAGTAGTCAATTTTATCCAACCAATTGTTTGGCCACCAAGGTTAGATGTGTCAAGCCTCATTGTGGGTTGGGGATCTAGTTTAGTCCTAGGTCTACTTTAAGTCTTATATAATAAGATCATAGCTTGTTGCGGTACTTCCACATGTTGTAATACACTTTATGTGGGTTCAAGGAATAATAAAAGGAACAAAAGATAAATGAATGGATCTAGTTGTTTAACTCATAGTAGTTATTATCATATCTCATGCCATGTTGTATTGTGTTTTGATTTCAACTTCCATGATTATGCTATCCTATATTTAATTTAATTAATAATGTGTACCTATATTATCATGATTTCTTGATGACTTTCACACACTAAGCCAGTAGTTCATAGACTCTATTGAAACATTTTTCAAGTACAAGTCTAGTTCAACAAGAGGAGTAAGAAGCTAATTATCATCTTGAGTAGATCAACTAAGGTCTTGATATGAATAGCTAGTTTGGTTAGATGTTTACTTATCCTTCATCTAGTCTTGGGAATGTGAGAGTGAGGATTGAGAGCAGTTTATAATATGTTGTAGTTGTTGTATATTAAACTCAGAATTAGTTTATTTTGGTTGATTATTTCATTAAAGTAAAACATATTCATAGTCTCATGTTGTTTATATTTTTTATCATGGGTTACCTTTTAAGTTTGCAAGTTATTCTATAAATCCAAAGAAACAAAAAAGCTAAGGCTGGTTTTGCAATTAGTGATTAAAAGTGGATGGATTGTCTAATCTCACCTTGACTTACTTAAACCATGGTTAGTGGGTTTATGATGCATCATTATGCATTGTGTAAAGTCACCCAATGGGAAACATGATATAAAAAATAAGATGGTTGATATTACATAGGAGCATACATGGATTATTATGATGGATCCTCCAACAATGTAATAGGTGATCACAAATGGGTATTCTCAATGAAAGTTGGTCGTGGTTGTACTGTTGATAGACTGAAAGCAAATCTTGTGGGAAAAAATCTATAGTCATGTATACGGTGAGGACTGCATGGAAACATTCTCCCCAGTATCCAAAATGACATCTTTTTTTCTTAGTTATCATGGCCCCTACATTAAATTGACATCAAGAACTCCTTTCTTCATGATGATCTTTCTGAAAAGATTTATATGGAGAAACCACATGAGTTTTTTGCTCAGAGGGAGTCTCATCTATTTTTTTAGCTTCATAAATCTCTATATAGCCTAAAACAATCACCACTAGCATGGTTTGGGAATTTCAACCATACTATATAAGAGTTTGGGCTACATGATCAAGCTTAGATCACTCTACCTTCCAGCAACGTCATTGTGAAGGTTTTATGGTCCTTATTGTCTATGTAGAGAATATTCTAATTGTAAATGATGACCACCAAGTCATTATGCGAATCAAGTAGTTTTTTGAGGAAAAATTCATACCAAATATCTAGGCCACCTGAAATACTTTTCCAAGTATTGAAGTGGAAAGATCCAAGATTAGGATGATTGTTGCTCTATGTAAATATGTGCTTGATATTCTTAAAGAAATTGGTGTTTTGGGGTTAAAACCTATAGACTCGCATATGGATCCCAAACTCAAGGTATATAACAAAATAGAGGGAACCACTTGTAGATGCATGGAAATACATGAGATTGATTGAGAGACTGAACTATCTCATAGTTACTCAGCCATATGTTTCTTTGGCTACTATTGGTTAGTCAAATTATGTACAAATTATATTCAAGCCATAGGTATGCATTTATTCAAGTTCTTCACTATCTCAAAAAAACTCTTAGAAAAGGTATTTTCTATTCTTGACATTGGAATCTGAAGGTTCATCACTCCCAGATGCATATTGGACAAGCTCTGTCAATGACTAGTGATTATGTCTGGTTACTACATTTTTGTAGGAGGTAATCTTGTCTCATGTAAAAGTAAGAAGCAAACTGTCATTTTCCGTTCTAGTGTTAAGTAAAAATATCAAGATATTGCCCATGTCACCTATGAGTTACTATGATTAAAGAAATTCACGAAAGAATTGTTATCTAGTCAATAGAAGAAATTGACTTCTAGTGTAATAATCAAGAAACAATGCATATCATTTCCAACCCTATAATTGATAAGATAACCAAGCACGTATAATTTTATTTCCACTTTGTTCAATGAAAAAGTCAACAAGTTGATTGAACTCACTCCAGGCCATTCAGAGGATCAACTTGCACATTTATTCACTAAATCCTTAAATGGATGTCGAGTCAAATTCTGATGTAATAAACTCCATGCTTATGATATTTATGCACTCGATTGAGGACAAGTGTCACATATTGTCCATATTCTTTGATTCTTTTGCATATAATGGGATTAGTCCTAGACCACATATTCAAGTTATTTGAAGCCACATGCAATCCTATATAAAGTTTAATACTATTAAAAACACAACACAATAATGTTCTCTCACTCTTTTGGGCATAGTCAACTATCCTTGCTTCAATTAGCAAGATCAAAGGAGCTTGGTGAAATGTGGTTGTTGACACTCTCTTAGTGAGTCATTGGTAAAGCTCATCTTCTTAATCGATAATCTTAAAGTTCATTAAGTGATCTACCATAATTTAAATTTCATTAATGTGAGCATTCTTACTCCATCATAAACTAAGCATACACCTCATCACCAAAAACCACAAACCCTAATTCACTATAGCCACCCCTATTCAATCAACTATCCACCAAAACTCTGACCTTCCTCCTCAACCAATCATTATGATACTCCACCAATGATCCAACTCAATCATCCACCAACTGTCCAACAACCATCCACCAAAATGATGGCCTCCAACTATAAATGGTAATAGAGAAAAGTTAAGAGAGATTGGATATACTTGTCTCTCTCTCCTTCTAAGGGGGTGAGAGTTCAAGGTCTTCCTTCTTGGATATTTAGGATCTAAGGCCTCCTTGTCACATTATAAGCCCATTTCACCCACTCTAGCCAAGGTAGGAAGTTAGGCTTTTGTAGGGCTAGGAATAATTATTGACATGCCACTAATTATCTACATAAGGAATAATTGTTGACATGCCACTAATTATCTACATACAAATAATATTTCTCTCATATCCTCAACATGATAAATCATCTAGACTCAAACTCCTTATCAAAATTACCACATTCATTACAAACTTTTAAAAATTATATCATTCAATTATGAACACAACATAAGATAATCAATCATATGATGATGATACATTAGTATTTGAAGAAAATTATGCAATAAATTACAATCAAGAGAATCAACATACACATAAACACAGTACATTACCAAACAAATACATAAGCAAGTTTTACTATTAATATTTATTTAAGAAATACTTTTCTATGTCACTACAGCCAAACAAAGGTACAATGGTTTTTTAAATATTTAATCAAGATGGAAGTACCACTATGGGAGAAAGTTATGTACTCACAAATAGTGTATTTTAACATAAAAACATATCTTTCAAATAATATGAAAATTATTATATCAAAGAACTTGAAGAGAAGATTTAAAACTAATAAAATTACTTATAATTAAGCACTATACAAAGATGATGAACTTAATGTACTTCATCATAATACCAAGATTTTTTTTGGTGAACCTAAACAAAAATTTATAAGTAGATATTGTGAACCTCAACTAGAAGAAACCACTATATGTACTCCAATACAATTTGATATTCAATCCTAAATAAACCTCAACTACCACGTGAGTTTAATATCGTTATACACAATTTAAAACAACTATTCTCATACAATCATACATCTAATATTCCCCATAAACAAACAAATGAGTCAATATTTTAATTCTATATGGACCAAGGATAAATCAATAATACATATATTTCCATTTGATTATATTAATGATATTAACTATATAATGATTGAGACATAATTCAAGTATTACTTTTCACAAAATTAGAAAATTTATATGTACCAAATGATGAATTCACAAATAAAATTTTACAAGAATAAAAATCCTTTCTCTATAAATTTATTGTAAAGTGAATATAATTTGATTTTTAAGATTGTTATTGCAATAGAGGATGAGAAACTAAATACTAGGAAACTATCAAAATATCTTGTTATAAATCAACATTAAATGAATATAAATTCACTCACAAATTGGTAGTAAATTTTTGGAAAAGTGATAGAAAAACCAGCTACTTTGGGAGACCTAGATAAGAAAAAATTATATCAAAATGGAAGTTCAAAATTAAAGCAATCAAAAGGTTTCCAATAACCCCATACGACAAAAAATTAAAAGCAATTACAAAAAATCAAAGATAATTACATTAAATCCATAAATATAGTTCACAATATATCAAAACGAAATGGAAAGAAGATCTTTTAATCAAAACCAATTCGGTTTTACTCTTAAAATGAAAGCTCAATTTAACTCAAGATCCGGTATAGATTCAATTAGAAAAGGCTTAATAGCAACAAACAAATCAAAGCAAAATGTACACTCTTGCATAAATGAGAAACTTCAAATTAATTATAAAATATTTGAAGCACACATTTGAGTTCATGGATGTTTTAAAAAATATTTTATGCTAGTAGAAAACATAATTGAAAATATAATAATAGGAACACCATTTCTTAATATGATACTACCTATACTAATAAGTAAATAGGGTGTTCACACTAACATAAATGGAAAAATTATCACTTTAAGTTTTAAAAAGAACTCAAACTAGCCTTCTTGCAACAACTTAATATCTTTAAAAAATGTAAAAAAAAATCCATCTACTAACTAAATAATGAAATTGATGTGAATGAATATTATATGATAAAATTTGAATAAATAGTTTTTAAAAATCAGCTGAATAGTTCCAAGATAAAATTGAAAAAGAAAGTTCTTCTACTTTACCTATGGCATTTTGGCCTAGAAAGAAACAAGAATTTAGCTTACCATACATCCATGATTTTGATCAAAACATAATTTCTACAAACACCATAACTACTGAAACTAAAAAGGAAATATTTTTTTACACAAGTCAGGAGGTCATCTTATTCATCTCATCCTCCTCTTACGAGCTGATTAAATTCATTATGACAATCTATACTTTTTTGAAAAGCAATAAACTTGGCAGTACTACTGCCATTACATTCCATTTTGACTAGGTCTTTCAAACCATCTGGGGGACATGTATAGTGTGTCCTCCCAATGTTTTGTTTGCGGTGGTATTTCGCTAGTGCATCCGCTAGCATGTTGCATTCCCTCTTTACGTGACAGATCATCCAGTCCTGCTTCATTAGTGATTTTGCGATCTCTATTTCTTTGCTGAATCTAGGTGTATCACTTTGTTTGCCTTGGAGGATTTGTACTGCGGTACGGCAATCTGGTTCAAAAAAAGGAAATATTTGATCATAAACAAAAAGGTTTAATCAGGCCTAGCTCTTCTAGTTAGAGTTGTATTTCATTCTATGTTGAAAATGCATCTGAACTTGGAAAAGGAGCTCGAAGGCTAGTTAAAAATTATCTCAAATAAGTTTAAAAATGGATTAGGTACCTAATTTCAAGTAAGAATGACCTTATAAAAATACACAGGTCCAAGTTATTTTTTATTTGACATGAAATTTAGATTTTTGAAAATAAAAATTAATGAAAAGATTGATATAAAATTACATTTATTTATTTTTTTGGGCATTATAAATGGAATGGAATGTATTTTGGCCTGGAAAATGATCCGTTGGTATTTCAAATGTGTATGAATGAAATATTTAATCCACGTACTTCCTTCAATATAGTACCTATTGATAATGTCCTAATATTTTCTAACAATTGTGACCAAAACATGAAACATGAAAAAGTATTTTCAAATAATAAATCATAATGGGTTGTTTGTGGAGTCATAAAGATAAAATAATGTCAAACTGGCATATAATTTCTAGGATATAAATAGATAAGGGAATTGTATTCCCTATTGTTAGAGTAATAGAATTTTCTAGTAAATTTCAAAATGAAAATTTAGACAAAAATAACTTCAAAGATATGAGATGTCTAAATAACATATAAGGAATCTAAAAAAAATTACAAAGATAGAGAACTTCTTACTAAAAGATTAAAAAGACTCCTACTTGGATAGTGTTACAACCCCGATTTTGAGTTCATTTGGTGAGAAATGAAATTTCTCATACTAAAGATATTTGAACAAATAATGAAATAATTTGCTTCAACTAAATGGATTTCGTTTACAATAGCCTTGATGTTTGTGTTGTGGGCTTTATTGGCTATTGGGCCCAAATAATAATGAAATTCAATTAGTAAATGGATAATTGGATTTTTAAGAAAAGAAATATGTAGAAACCTCTAGAAGGTAAATCCAAAGAGGATTTCGTGCCTCTTGGGTTCCTTGGGTACCAAGGAGTCCAAGGTTCCAAAAAGAGAGCAATAAGAAAAGAAAAGTTTAATTAAGAATTTCTTTATTAAGAAATGAATTGAAAATGATGATAAAAGTGGAAAATGTGTGGAAAGAGGCATAAAAGAGATGTCTTGGTAAAATTTCGCATCCATAAGGATTCCTAATGATAAAAAGAATATCAATGAAGAAAATAAGATAGAAATAAGGAGAAATCCTCAAAAAGAATTATTTTAAAGAAATAAACAAGATAATGGGAAATAATGCACATAGATGCATCTAAAAGGATAATAAGTATCCTTAAAAAGTAATTTCGAAATAATAATGTTTCTTGGGTGCCAAGGAGTCCCAATAAAGGAAAGGAAGAGAAAATACCATAATTGTAAAATAAAGAGATAAAGGGAATACATAATCCATTAATTATGTAACTTTGATAAAGGAAGTATTTTCCTAAAGAGATATATAAATATATATATATATATATATATATATATATATATTCGTGATCAATGGATTAAAAAGCAAGAATAAAGAGAGTAAATAAAAGGAATTTCGAATTCCTAAAACATCCAAAGGATATTAGAAAAGAATAATGAAGAGAGAGAAAAAGTTGTTGCTTCACAACCAAGGAAAATGTGATTCCTTTCAAGTTTGGGACTTGAGTCCTCATGAGGCACGCCTTAGGGCTTCTCATCTACCCCTATATGAAGAGTGGAACCCCAGCTTCGAGATCTAGAGGGATTCCACACTATGCTTCTTCTTCTTCTTCTTCTTTCCGTCTAAACCCTAGCCAAGAGGGTATACCCTTATTCTAGGGCAACACGGAGCTTCGTTGAGGTCTTGATGAAGGAGGGAAGCTTCCACCATCACCCCAAATCGATCGGCCGTTTCCCCTTTGGCCCCGACGTCGTGCAATTGATGCGGACCTGCTGTAGTAGAAGCAGCAGTCGCGCGCCTCTCCCGCGTGGGAGCGGCCACCTCGGTCGCGCCCTGAAGCTTCTGCAGGTGCGGGGAGGGTCGCCGCACCAAGGGGGCAGGTCCCTAAGGGTCGATGGGTCGGGAAGGAGGAGGGAGAGCCGCTCCCTCGGCTGCTAGGGCGGAGGCCAGCCGCTGGCGCGAGGTTGAAGGAGGCAAGGTCCAGTTGGACGGTTCTGCCCCTCCACGGGTTGTACAATCAAAAACTTAAAGGAGGGCAAATCCGTCATTTAGTTATAAACTCAATCGGGCGCGTTGCATGGATATAGATGACGTGGCAGCTTCGGATTGGCCAGAAAGGAATTATGTGATGATTGAATTACTTGCTTGGATCTGTTGATTGGCTTGATTGAATATACATGAAGTATATGTTGAATAATCTGCATGACTCATCAAATCAGGTATGTGGTTACGCTTATGGCTATACCGATTAGATTTCTGAGGTTTGTATCGATGTTTCCCTCAATGCATGAAATAACTGTTGGATGTTTTAATTCATGCAACTATAAAGTGACTATGACTATCACTATGAGAATACATGTATAACTAGCTAGATTCGAGTCCACCCCTGTGGCTATGCAAAGGCTAAGGATAACCTAGAGAAAGGTCTAGGGTATCATGAGTTAGAAATTGGGCTACACATGAGTAGTGCCATGAGACTCTTAGCATACCATGAGTTAAGGAGTGGGCTACCTATGGGTAGTGCCATGTGACTCAGCCCTAGAAATTGATTCACCTATTAGGTGAAGTCATGAGGGGTAAAATGGGAATCTACCACAAGGGAGGTAGTATCCAGGTCCACTGCAGGGACAGCGCAGGGGATAGGGTACACATGGATCGCGTGGTTATACTTAAAATGTAAACTTGTTTGTTAAATGATAATTGAATGCAATACATTGTTATAGATAATTGCATGATTATTGTTTCCCCCACATACCATCTTCGGCTGACCGACGTTTTGTTTGTCGGTGTTTTAGGTACAAGCCAAAAGGACAAACAGTAAATCGTCACATTGTGAAATACATGAAGAAAAATACAAGGAGGATTAGTTAGCGTAGAATCATTAAGTGGATAAAAGTTAGAAATCCAAAATTTAAAAAGGTATGCAAAGTTTATTTTCTTACAGCTTTTCAGTTTAGTATGTTAAAATTTGATAATTATTCTTTGTTAATTGCCGAACCTTCGATCCGGAAGTCATGGGTGCGGCTTCGACCTCTCGGTCTCCCTTAATTGGGGGTTATCGGGTGGTGGGGTCGTAACAGATAGAATAAAACACTAATGCAATTAATAAAATAGAATTTAAAGCTCAACTATTGTCATGTTTGAACATCCTAGGTCTAAAGGTAGTCAATATAATTAAAATGTATGCATCTTATAGATACAAAGAAATTTTTAAATATCGAATTGTTTAGATTACCTCAAGGATTTGAATGAGACTAGGACTTATTATTCAATTGTCAAAAAGGAAATCTTACATATAGTCCTCACAAATACCCAATTTCAAGGAGATCTTTTATATCATAAAATTGATATAGGAGTGGATGTAAATTGGAAGTTTTTGTATTAGAAAAGGATGTTAAAATCTTACCTCAAAACAAATACTTGTTATATGGAAAGAAATATTAGAAATATTTGAATTTGGTATATATTTTATCAAAGGAGATTTATTTGATTTTTTATCAAGAGAATCATTATATAAAAATAGTATTCAATAAGACTAATCATGATGATCAAAATACTCATATCGAAACAAAATCCTCCTTCAATGATACAAACAAGATGGGAAAATATGAATACCAAGAAAATGGAAGTTGATTCATTAACTAAAACATCTTTAGAATTTGTTTACAAGGCATCAAAGGAGGTACTTATCCTTAAAAAAGAAGACCTTGTAAGTAATAAATAAAATATTAAATAAATACATTTCATAAGGATATAGTCACATCCCAATTCTACCAGAGAAAACCCAAACATACTATGAAAAAATCCTTTTAGAAATAGTTCAAAACTATAGAGACAAAACCACAAAGAGAAACTTGCAACATTCTTAGTTAAAATTTTAAGAAATCATCATTTTATCTAAATAGAAAAAGGATAAAACCCTAATATACTGAGATGCTTTAAAGTTTTATCTACCCTTACATTAGAATTATTTTCGTCATCAAGTTGCATGGGAGAATTTTTTTAATGATCAATATACCTTAATGATTAATACATGTTATTGAAATGTTCATTATAGACAAAACTGGAAAATCGGTTTTTCTATAAATTTTGAAAAAAAAACTACTTTGTAATAAAAGAAATCCTTCCTTAATAATAAGGGAAAATATTATCGATGAAGACCTTATCAATGAAGGTATAAATATGTTGAAATATGTTTCTACCCATGGTATACCATGGATTATAAAATAGAATGGGATACATTCATAAAATAGCCATTGAATTACCAACAGTCTTGAAAAATCCGATATATGTCAGATAAGTTCAATATTGATCATATTTTATAGAGAAAAATGATTTCATTTCTAATTTTAGGCTCCCAACATGACCAAGAAACCAAAAAAGTAAACTATTTTCATTCATTCAACTGAAACAAGAGTTGATAAGATAATTTTGAATAAAAAATACTAATTTTATAGATAATCAACTCTAGTTGATGGCCTTTGATGAAACTTCTAGAATTATTGAAGAAGAGGTATTAGTTTCTAAAAATTTTAAACCGGTGAAAATAAAAAAGAATGTAAAAGTAAGAAAATATTGGAGAGTAAAAACTTATGGTTAAAAATGAGTGGTTCAAGTATCATAGTAAAATGTCATTAATATAATATAATAGTGTGGTAAAATTAAAAGTAAATTGTAATAAATATCTTGTAAAAGTAGAAGTAAAAATATTACTTAAGTAACTTCTATATTCCTTATATAAAAATGAAGTTATAAAACTAAGGAAGAAGAATACAAGAATCCTATTGCAAAGCATGTATGCA